>CAKAOJ020000447.1:0-105000 GCA_916701645.2 Sebastolobus alascanus | reverse complement strand
ATATTACAGAGTGAAATCCATCAGTTTAAATAAAACCTGTCTGGTATGGAAGAACTAACTTTACTATTATAAAAGAGTGATGATGTGGTTGGTTGTTGACAGCGCGGTGCGGGACCCCGAGGACCGGGAGGCCCGGTCCAGCATGCACCTGGCCAGCGTGTTCGCCGGCATCGGCTTCGGAAACGCCGGAGTTCATCTGTGGTGAGAAACGAAGCCCCAAACCTTTTATGGAATTTGTTTACCCTTTAGACCCCTGAAACAGTGGAGAAAATACATTAAAAAACCCTTTAAATATAATAAACCCTTAATTTATCCATTAATTAACCCCAAATTCGGGGCGAACTCCTGAATTTACATGTTATTTGGTTGATTTTCAAGTGGCTCAATCCCCTTAAAAAGCCCTTAATCTGTTCAGATAATCCATTCAAAATACTGTTAATGTGTTATAATCAAGCATTAACCCTTAAATGACATCGTTATTAATGATGTCATTATTAATGACATCATTATTAATGATGTCATTATTAATGTGTAGATTAATGTCATTTGAAGGTAAAAGAATGAAGAACTCATTTTGACAGCGTTGTGGCGTTTTGTCTCTGCAGTCATGGGATGTCGTATCCGATCGCCGGTAACGTGAAGACTCACTCGGCGAAGGGTTACAGCGTGGAGCACCCTCTGGTGGTGAGTGGTGGAACCACACTAGGAGGTCGTTGTTCTTTCGGTACTGGTGTCGGAACGTTCAGAACAAACAGAATCAGAAATAAGAAACGACGCTCACCTGTAGAAACGTTGAGTTAAATTCTAACTTTTTGTTCTCTGGTTTAAAGAAAACAAGAAGAGAACCTGAAACTGTTAAAACTGAAGAACCACAGAGAACCCAGACCGGTTCCCTGAGGTTCTCCACTGAAGACTTTACCGAACCAGAGCTGGTTCTGATGAGGATCGCTGTGTGTTGGTGGTCTCTAACCCTCCTCTGGGTTCTTACAGAACGAGTCTAGGTTCTACATCTCTGAAACGTTCCTTTCTGGACTAAATCAGTTTGAACTGATGGAAACAAATAAAACCAGATTTAATATCAGAAAACATTAAAATAACATTAAAGCACTGAGATGAGAACTGAACCGGGGTCAGGTTTAGGGTCGGGTTTAGGGGTCAGGTTTAGGGTCAGGTTTAGGGTTAGGGGTCAGGTTTAGGGGTTGGGTTGGCGGTCAGGTTTAGGGGTTATGTTGGGGGTCAGGTTTAGGGGTCGGGTTTAGGGGTCAGGGTTAGGGTCAGGGGTCGGGGTTGGCGGTCAGGTTTAGGGGTTATGTTGGGGGTCAGGGTTAGGGGTTATGTTGGGGGTCAGGGTTAGGGGTCAGGTTTAGGGGTCAGGTTTAGGGGTTATGTTGGGGGTCAGGTTTAGGGGTCGTGTTGGGGGGGCTGGAGAATGCATTATGTCAATGAGAGTCCTCACAAGTTTAGAAAGACAAACCTGTGTGTGTGTCCTCAGCCTCACGGTCTGTCAGTCGTCCTCACGTCTCCGGCCGTCTTCAACTTCACAGCCCCGATGTGTCCAGAGCGCCACCTGGAGGCTGCAGAGATCCTCGGTACCCGTTCACCTGTTTACCTGTTCACCTGTTTACCTGTTTACCTGTTCACTTGTTTACCTGTTCACCTGTCCACCTGTCCACCTGTTTACCTGTTCACCTGTTTACCTGTTCACCTGTTTACCTGTTTACCTGTTCACTTGTTTACCTGTTTACCTGTTCACCTGTCCACCTGTCCACCTGTCCCCCTGTTCACCTGTCCACCTGTTCACCTGTCCACCTGTCCACTGGATTACGCTGTATGATACAACCTAACGTGACGGTTACTATGGTAACTGATGATGATCTGCTGGTTCAGGTGCAGACGTCGGGGGGGTGAAGAGGGAGGATGCGGGCGCCGTTCTGGCCGACACGCTGCGTCAGTTCCTGTTTGACCTGCAGGTGGAGGACGGACTGGGAGCTGTGGGATACAGTAACGAGGACATCCCAGCTCTGGTGAAAGGAACCATCCCTCAGGTCGGTGCCTTCACTGACCCTCTAAATAATCGGGACGTTTCAGTTCACCTTTAAACAGACTTTTACTTTGAAAAATCTCTAAATGAATCCAGTAAGAATGTTTGATTTTCAGCATGTATGTAGTCAGAGACGTCCTGAAGTCAAATATATCAGGATCATTGTCAGGAAGTATTTATTACATTTATTATCCAGCAACCCCAAAAAACTAAGAATAAAGACATTTCCCTCACAGATTAGTGGTATTTTCTTTTTAATTTATAAGGGACATGTAATGTTTTATACTTCTGGTGAATATAATCCAATCAATCTTATTTCCATAGATGTATTTTGTATATACAGTTCCCTTTGTTAACACCTTATTTTGAAAAGCGGACGTAGTCCCACGTGTCTACTTCCTCTAACTTCTCCAAGTCCGTCTCTAGCTCTCCCGTCAGCTCCTTCTCTTTATCCATCCATGGTCAGCTCCATCGGGGCCGTTTCAATGCATTTAACAGAAATGTCAGTATATGGGTGCTCTAAAGTTGTAGCGTCGGCCCATTTGACCACGGAGATGAGAGCGACGGCCGGCTCGACCGCACGTTACCGCGATACGATAACGTTTCCTGTCCGTGACAGAGTTAGCATGCAGCTTTAGCCGTGATGTCTAGCTCTGCTTTTCCTGCAATGTGTGAAACCCAAAGTGTTTCCATCCTTTACTGGATGTGTAGTGTTTACCACGCTGGATTTAACATGTGAGGGTGCAGGTCGTATCCACGACGACCCTCCAACGTTTTATACTTTCTGAGGTTTGTTTTGGTTGACGGATACGGAACGGATATGACGTCACGTTACTCAGACTACCACAATAAAAGCTGTAACTTCCTTCTACCTCCACATAGACTCAGATGAAGCAGATATATCGATTCTGGTGTTAAAACATCTTTTTACTAAAACATCTATGAAAATGAAGAACTATTTAAGGTCTTTAAAATAGATGATGTGAACCATTTAAGGGCCTTTTAAGGGGTAAGATAATGTGCTGATTAAGGGCTCTTGAGATAAAGGAGTTTTTAAGGGTTGGATTTGTTGGTGTGTTTCAGGAGCGAGTGACCAAACTGTCTCCCAGAGGACACACCGAGGACGACCTGAGCCGGCTGTTTGAAGCCTCCATGAAGCTCTACTGAGACTTCCTGTCCTTGTGAGGACCAGACACACTCGTTCAGCACCGTCTGAATGTAACGCTGACCTCAGGTCTGCTCTGTGTCTAACAGCCACTAGATGCTGCTCTAACCGCTGACCTCAGGTCTGCTCTGTGTCTAACAGCCACTAGATGCTGCTGTTTCTCAGCTCAGATCATTTTATCAACTATTGATTTTATCTTTACTCATAAAACTAAAATAAAATCCATGTTTACACGTCGGAGTTGTCGTCTGTTTATTCACCTTAAAGGAAACACCCTTTCACAATAAAGTTTGTCTCTCTTGAAGCGGACAAAACTGTGTGTGTGTGTGTTTGTGTGTGAGCAGCAGAGCGAGGAACAGTCTGAAGTTTATCCTCCGTCTTCTCCCCTGGAGGTGAGTCAGTACACACTAATCTAATCTGTCTGTAGAGCGTCACCATGTAGGTGTTGATGAACTGATCAACCCTCCTGTCTGTTGTTCTGTCTGTCAGTGTGCAGGACGAGGACGAGACGAGAACAAAGACGAGGACAAAGACGAGGACAGAGACGAGGACGAGTCGTGTGGAGACAGGACAGGTAAAGTGAGAATGTGAACGCTCACGTCCACGCTGGTCACGACCACGACCATGACGACTGGACCATCACAGCGACGACAACGACCATCACCATGACGACCATCACGACGACAACGACCATTACGACAACGATCATCACGACGACAACGACCATCACAATGACAATCATCACGACGACAACGACCATCACGACGACAACGACCATCACGACGACAACGACCATCACAACAACGATCATCACGATGACGACTATCACAAAAACGACCATCACGACGACAACGACCATCACGACGACAACGACCATCACGACGACAACGACCATCACGACAACGACCATCACGACGACAACGACCATCACGACGACAACGACCATCACGACGACAACAACCATCACGACAACGATCATCACGACAACAACCATCACAACAACGACCATCACGAAGACAACGACCATCACGAAGACAACGACCATCACGACGACAACGACCATCACGACGACAACGACGATGACGACCATCACGATGACAACGACCATCAAAACAACGATCATCACGCCGACAACGATCATCACGACGACAACGACCATCACGACGACAACGACCATCACGACGACAACGACCATCACGACGACAACGACGATGACGACCATCACGATGACAACGACCATCACAACAACGATCATCACGCCGACAACGATCATCACGACGACAACGACCATCACGACGACAACGACCATCACGACGACAACGACCATCACGACGACCACGACATCACGACAACGACCATCACAACAACAATCATCACGACGACAACGACCATCACAACGACAACGACCATCACGACGACAACGACCATCACGACGACCACGACATCACGACAACGACCATCACAACAACAATCATCACGACGACAACGACCATCACAACGACAACGACCATCACGACGACAACGACCATCACGACGACAACGACGATGACGACCATCACGATGACAACGACCATCAAAACAACGATCATCACGCCGACAACGATCATCACGACGACAACGACCATCACGACGACAACGACCATCACGACGACAACGACCATCACGACGACAACGACCATCACGACGACAACGACGATGACGACCATCACGACGACAACGACCATCACGACAACGATCATCATGACAACAACTACCATCACGACGACAACTACCATCACGATGACGACCATCACGACGACAACGACCATCACAACGATAACGACGATGACGACCATCACGATGATAACGACCATCACGACGAAGACGTGGAAGAAGCTTCAGTCTCTTCATGTGAAGACAGATCGTCTCCTCTGCTGCTGATCTGAGACTTTCTGAACTTTACTAGAAACTGAATCCAGCGCAGTGTGAACGGTTTACAGAAGGTCACACAGATGTGAAACTGATGTATGATGAATATTAAAAGGTTATCGGAGTCCAAACTTGGCTTACCGATACTCAACAGCAGGTTAAATACACAGTCGTGTTCAGTCTCTGGCTTTTATTGCACATCAGTCTTTAAAACAATGTTCATAAAGTTCTACCGTTTCTTTCACAAGTTCAATAAAATAATAAATAAATTCAAACATTCACTGTAAATGATATTTCATTCAAGCATTAAACACTAAATTACAATAAATATTCAGTTACGTGCTGCATCAATTCAATAAACTCTAATATATTATATATATATATATATTTATATTTATGAGGTTTATTCTTGTTTATAAATTCTAATACAGACTTTCAGTTTTGATCCAAAGTGCAACGTTTTATAAATAATTATAATTATATATGATAATAAATAATTTTAAATAATATAAATATAAAGTGTCTTTGTGTGTAGGAGTAAATAAAATAAATACATAAATCAATCAGACAGATTTCAAGAAATAAATGCATAAATAAAATCAGTAAGTAAATCTGTACATACAAATAGGTTCATTTAAAAATCTGACATCTTCAGTAAAACTACTAGTTTAGTTAAAATAGTTAAAAGGTTTGTTTTAAATGATAAAAATATTGTTCATGTTTTTGTTAAAATCCCAAAATAAAATCATTAAAATGTAAACTGCTAAATAAATCAATAAAACATCAGTTAGTTGAACTGATGGAGACTGTGCAGTGAACGTCTGTAAAGGGATTAAAATGCTGACTCATGATTCACAGGTCGACTCAGCAGAATGGAGACACTCAAAAACAGTTTATAATAATAAAAAGAGTCACAGTGTCGGGTTGATGCTGCTGCTGCTGCTGCTGCTGCTGCTGGTGGTGATGGTGATGGTGGGGATGGTGGTGATGATGATGATGATGATGATGGTGGTGTTGATGATGGTGGTGATGACGACAGCAGATACCTGCCATAAAAAGGTGAAACCACTTGATGGATATTTCCAGTGTGTTGTTCTCTCTCTGGTTATCGACCTGTTAGATCATCTGACTCCAGGCATCAGCATCTCAAGCAGAAATATATCCGGTAACCACGGGACCTATTCCATCATCCTCTATGGGCAGAGAGAGACAGCGGGGGTAAACGCCATGGCGTGTGGAGACGTGTGGAGACGCCATGTTCTCCATTAATTAAGGGTTTATTTCAACCAAATTGTGAGAACGGTGGAGACACCAACCGAGGGGGTTCTGGTGAGTTTTATTCAGCTTCTGTGTTTTATGATGCTACGCTGCTCAAACACTCTCAGCTAAACGTGCTTCACACATTTTAAAATATATTTTCCTTTGAATAGAATAGATCGGCCCCATTGTCACGATATCTGATCCAACTATTTGCGTCAGTATCGGCCCGATATCTGATCTGGTATTAGTATCGGTGCATCCCTAACTTCAGTTAGAGATGATAAATGCAGGACTTTTACTTGTAACAGAGTATTTGTACACGGTGGTGGTATTAGTACATTAACTTAAGACTCACTGGCTGATGAAGATGATGATGATGATGATGATCACTGCTCCACGTAGAGTCGGGCCTGCTCTGTCAGACTCATCTGATCGTCTGTTTTTCCAAACATCACCAGCTGTAACTCACCGCTCAGCTGTCAACACAACATCAATAATCAATAATCAATGAGCAAAGAAAAACTAATGTGCTGATATTAACCGTCATCGTCCGTCTCTCTATACGGTCTGACTTCCTGTCTGTCTCTCAAAGCTCAAAGACCATTGGTTCCTACTGACGACATCAGTCTTTAGAAACACACATATATAGCTTCATTAGTAGTTTCCTAAAAAAAACAGCTGCTCTCTTTACTAGACTTTATTTGGGACTATTTTCAGCGGCGGATGAATCCACATGTGGTTCTCTGAGTGTTAGTGACAGCAGGACGGTGGATGAAATAAACTACAGTGTGTTGATGGTGATGAAGTGATATCAGGATACTAGTTAGTAGATCCTGTATATTCACTGCTGGTTCATGGGGGCCAGGGGCCCAGTGCCCCCCCCCACACTTTACAGCCCTGTCCCATTTTTCTTTTCAAGGACGAATCACTGTATTCCTGCTAACGCCCCGATAGTTCCACACGGTAAAGACAGGTTTCAGCAGCAGATGTTGATCTGCTCAGCAGCTGTCGGCTCGGCTCCGTCTCAGCTGAGTCTCTCAGAACTGAACACTTTATTTACACTTCATGTCTGTTTTATTTCAACAATACGTGAGTAAACGTGAGCTTGATGTCCGATAAAAAGCACTGAATAATAATTATAATAATAATAATAATAATTTTGCTCTCAAAGTGCTCCAGATTGATGCATTTAAGCATGACCCCCTCAAGGGACCCACCACAGTCTCTAAACCCTGTGGGAAACACTGGATTACATCATCCAAAGTGGACCCCCCCACTTCAAAGCTGATTCCGGCGCCGCTGCTCTGAACATGAAGAGAAATACAGAATATCAGCAGAATTATACTTCAAGCCTCCCAGAGGAACCTGAACACACGTCAGGCTGCTCCATTATGACAAAAATACCACTAAGCACTAAGTCCACGGCCCCGGGAGACGGCGAGGTCCAGGGAGGACTGCTGTAAAGCTCATGACTGGAGCCGCCAGCCACCTTCACCCCGGACCTTTCCGAGCCGACCTCGAGCCGACCTCGAGCCGACCTGGACCCACAGTGAGGGCCAGCCAGCGCCGAGGAGGGGTCCCACGAGGGGCTCCTCCCACACCGAGCGGCCACCCCTGACCCGCTGATGGGGCGCGCTGGATTTATATCACAAGACCAAACGAGAGCATCACTGCCGAACAGGATGCAGCACAGTAATGTTTTATCTTGATTATCTTGTTTTCATCGTTGACGAAACCAAAATCATAACTGAAAATAGTGATTGTGGGTCCGTCCTCACCTCAAAGGGGTTCAGTCTGTATGCAGGACATTCTGGAGAGTGCAGGTAACCGACTGGCTGCTGACACCACCACACCTCCATCTGTCCATCCAACGGGAAGCAGCCAAACTCCTCACAGCCCGGGACAGAGCTGGACTCTCTCTGGACCTGTGAGGCGGAGCTGGACTCTCTCTGGACCTGTGAGACGGAGCTGGTATCTCTCTGGACCTGTGAGGTGGAGCTGGACTCTCTCTGGACATCTGAGACGGAGCTGGACTCTCTCTGGACCTCTGAGGCGGAGCTGGACTCTCTCTGGACCTCTGAGGCGGAGCTGGACTCTCTCTGGACCTCTGAAGCGGAGCTGGACTCTCTCTGGACCTGCAGAATGGAGCTCAGCAGACTCTCTCCCTGGACCTGGAGGACAGAAGTCCAACATGTGTGGATAACTCCAGACCCGTCCCAGATTCCGTCCTGTTTACTGTGTTGTTTGAATAGAATAGTGACGTATGTTTATATTATATACACACATATATTATTCATATATAATATATATTCATATATATTAATCCATCCATCCATGTTCTTCCTCTTATCCGGGTCGCGGGGGCAGCAGGCTTAGCAGGACGTACCCACAAAACCTCCAAAGGGAGGCGTCCAGGAGGATCCTGATCAGATGTTGATGTCTGGTACAGCGCCCGCTTAACTGCAGACGCCGCACCGAACCGCCTGTCCATCTCCAGCTCCATTTAACCTCACTGGTGAACAAGACCCAGAGATACTTAAACTCCCTCGCTTGGGGCAAAGACTCACTCCCAACCCGGAGGGCGCAGTCCACCGTTTTCCAGCAGAGCACCATGACCTCCCGCAGTACCCCCCGCAGGACTCGATCGTCAGCCTTTTCCGGGGAGGCTAAGCAGTGCGATACCACGATAGTTGGAGCACACCCTTCTGGTCCCCCTTTTTAAAAATGGGAACCACAACCCCGGTCTGCCATTCCACAGGTACCGATCTCCACGAGTGTCAGCCAAGACATTCCAACAATGTCCAGAGCCTTCAGCATCTCAGGGTGAATCTCATCTACCCACGATGCTTTGTCGTCGTGGAGCTTTTTGACTACCTCTGTGACCTCTGCCAGGGAAATGGACAAGCCTTCCCCCGAGTCCTCAAACTCTGCCTCCTCAACGGAGGACGTGTCAGTCGGGTTCAGGAGTTCCTCAAAGTGCTCTTTCCACTATTAGATAATATCCCCAGTCCGGGTCTGCAGTTCTCCTCCCCTGCTGAACACAGCCTGAGTCAAGCCCTGCTTTCCCTTTCTGGTCTTTCTTTCTGGTCTTAGTTTGCCAGAACTTCCTTGAGGCAAACCAAAAGTCCTTTTCCATGGTCTCCCCAAACTCCTCCCACACCCAGGTTTTAGCTTTGACAACCGCCGCATCTGCAGCCCTTCTGGTCAACCAGTACCCGTCTGCTGTTTCCATAGACCCTCGGGACAACCAAGCCCGAAAGGCCTCCTTCTTCAGCTTGACGGCCTTCTTCACCGCTGGCGTCCACCAGCGGGTTCTTAAGTTGCCACCACGATGACCTTCCGAAAAATTCTTTGGTGCATAAGAACAAACAACAGTCAGAGACTTCCTCTTAGAGACTTACAGTCGCATAGAAGTGACCCTCTCATTCTCCAGGGAGCCCAACTACATCTAGCTGGTACCGCTCCACCTCCCGCAACAGCTCCGGTTCCTTCCCCGCCAGAGAGGTGACGTTCCACATACCTAGAGCTAGTCTGCGATGCCGGGGATCAGCACGCCTAGATCCCCGCCTTTGCCTGCCGGCCGGCACACACTGCACCCAATCCCAAATGTCTATCCCTGCGGATGGTGGGCCCACAGGGTGGCGACTCCATGTTGTTCTGTCGGGCTGTGCACGGCCGGGCTCCATGAGCCAAGGCCCGGCCACCAGACGCAACTCAATGCATTTAGGCATGTAGACATGGACTGACAGTGGAACATAAAGAATTTTACAAGATTACGAGACAACTGGCGGGGAAGAACTGGACCAGCAGCCGACCAGTGAAGGACAAGCAGGGTCCAACAGCTGGACCGCTGGAGGGAACAGAACTCCCCACAGATAGCACCGGAGATCAACATGAAGTCAATCCACATCCTAAAGGTCAACGGTGGGACGATCTCAAAGGACCAAATAACAAGAGCCATCAAAGCAGCGTGAGATGACAACATTCCCCCTGACAGTCTGACTCACTGACCATCTCCATAACAAGATATGGGACACGGAAGCAATCCCAACTAATGGAAGACGGGCTTAATGGTCTCCAATCCTACAAGAGGAAACCTCAGCGAGTGCAACATTTGGAGAGGCATAGTGCTGCTGTCCATTCCCAGCAAAGTTTTGGACAGGAAACAATTGGCCCTGGACACGCAGCTCAGGAAGGATGAATCAAGCTCAGACTGCCACACTTTACGTTCATGTTATGGACAGTCTGGACAGGTCACTATGGTGCTCCCTCTAACACGGCCCGGTACACCACAGAGTCAAATGTAGACTGTAGAAGTGTGTCAGACCTCTGAGCTGCTGCTGGACTGTTGGCTGTCAGGATCAACGCTGGGCTCCTCCCACACCAGGTTCATCCTCCTGCTCGAACAAACTGACACCTGAACCACAGACAGAACAAACTGACACCTGAACCACAGACAGAACAAACTGACACCTGAACCACGGACAGAACAAACTGACACCTGAACCACAGACAGAACAAACTGACACCTGAACCACAGACAGAACAAACTGACACCTGAACCACAGACAGAACAAACTGACACCTGAACCACGGACAGAACAAACTGACACCTGAACCACGGACAGAACAAACTGACACCTGAACCACGGACAGAACAAACTGACACCTGAACTACAGACAGAACAAACTGACACCTGAACTACAGACAGAACAAACTGACACCTGAACCACAGACAGAACAAACTGACACCTGAACCACGGACAGAACAAACTGACACCTGAACCACGGACAGAACAAACTGACACCTGAACCACAGACAGAACAAACTGACACCTGAACCACAGACAGAACAAACTGACACCTGAACCACGGACAGAACAAACTGACACCTGAACCACAGACAGAACAAACTGACACCTGAACCACGGACAGAACAAACTGACACCTGAACCACAGACAGAACAAACTGACACCTGAACCACAGACAGAACAAACTGACACCTGAACCACAGACAGAACAAACTGACACCTGAACCACAGACAGAACAAACTGACACCTGAACCACGGACAGAACAAACTGACACCTGAACCACAGACAGAACAAACTGACACCTGAACCACAGACAGAACAAACTGACACCTGAACCACAGACAGAACAAACTGACACCTGAACCACGGACAGAACAAACTGACACTGAACCACAGACAGAACAAACTGACACCTGAACCACAGACAGAACAAACTGACACCTGAACCACAGACAGAACAAACTGACACCTGAACCACAAACAGAACAAACTGACACCTGAACCACAGACAGAACAAACTGACACCTGAACCACAGACAGAACAAACTGACACCTGAACCACAAACAGAACAAACTTGACACCTGAACCACAAACAGAACAAACTGACACCTGAACCACAGACAGGTCAAACTGACACCTGAACCACAAACAGAACAAACTGACACCTGAACCACAAACAGAACAAACTGACACCTGAACCACAGACAGAACAAACTGACACCTGAACCACAGACAGAACAAACTGACACCTGAACCACGGACAGAACAAACTGACACCTGAACCACAGACAGAACAAACGTCCCTGAGATCTAAATGGGAGGATCAGAGCTTGTGATCCATGTCCTCTCACCTCGTCCTGGCTCTGGCTGCTGTTGATTTTCAGTGGTGTTGGTGTTTGAGGAGCCGACATCCACAACGCTCTCATCCTCTCTCTGGTCTCCGAGGGCGTCCTGAACACAACAGGTAACACATTTAAAACGGATCAACGATCTATCTACAGTGTAATGTGTGACCTCTGACCCCCCTGACGTACTGGCTGCTGTGGTTGTGGCTGCAGGGCAGACGGGAGTGGTCCTGGTTGGTGTTGGTGGAGTGTTTGAAGGAACAGACGGGGGTGGAGGTCAGAGCTGGACACTGTAACTTCAGTTCCTCGACACCACACAGGCTGAATAGCTGAAGACACACAGAGAGACATCAGATGGACATTTCAGCAAGACAGACAGCAGCAGCGTCTCCAGCGTCCAGGTGCCTTCACCTCAGAGGGGGAGAAGGTCAGAGCCCCCATCGTGCTGCTTCTGGTCCAGGAGGAGGTGGAGTCAATGAAGGAGGCTCCAACCTCACTGTTCATCAGCTGCTCCTTCACACCTGCAACCTTCACACAACAAGCAGGACACAGGGTAAGACACATTATGAACAATTATGGAAATAAGGAACATTTCCGGGGTTGACTGCAACAGAAAAAAAAAACATGTAAACATTTTGACCAGTACGGCTCACACCATGACAAAACAACTTCTCGTTTTGGTGATGTTGGCCAATTTACGTACACAATAACTACGGTTTGAAGCATGAATGAAAGGTTTTGGTTGAGTTACTACCCCCCTCCAATGAAACGCCACCTTAACGTGGTAGAGGCGTTTATGTGCCCCAGTGACCCTGGGAGCTGTTTTGTGGGGGGTATTAGCTCCTGGTAGGGTCTTCCAAGGCAAAGTGGTTCCAGGGGAGGGGCCAGAACAAGACCGATTCACAAACCCTTTATAAGGGTACAGCAGACAGGTAACTGCTGACCAGAAGGGCTGCAGCTGCGGCGCTCGTCAAAGCAAAAACCCGGGTGTAGGAGGAGTTCGGGGAGACCATGGAGATGGGCTTTAGGTTGGCCTCATGGAAGTTCTGGCAAAACGTTAGATGATGGCTGCTGTGTTCAGCAGGGGAGGAGACCTGTGGACCCGGACTGGGGATATCGTCGAGCGGTGGAAAGAGCACTTTGAGGGACTTCTAAACCAGACCAACACGTTTGTGTTGGTCTGGTTTAGGAGTTTGAAGCCTCAGGGGAAGGCTTGTTCATATCCCTGGCAGAGACGCCTCTTCAGTGTCACATGGAGGTCGGGGACAGTGCCTGTGGAACGGCAGACCGGGGTGGTGGTTCCCATTTTTAAAAAGGGCGACCGAAGTGGTGCTCCAATTATTGGGGTATCACACTGCTCACCCTCCCCGGGAAAGTCCATTCAAGGGTGCTAGAAAGGAGGCTCCGACCAAGTGTCGTACCTCGAATCCAGGAGGAACAATGCGGATTCCTCCTGGCCGTGGAACAGTGGACCTTAGAGAGAGGGTGAGGAGCTCAGACTTAGAGAGAGGGTGAGGAGCTCAGACTTAGAGAGAGGGTGAGGAGCTCAGACTTAGAGAGAGGGTGAGGAGCTCAGACTTAGAGAGAGGGTGAGGAGCTCAGACTTAGAGAGAGGGTGAGGAGCTCAGACTTAGAGAGAGGGTGAGGAGCTCAGACTTAGAGAGAGGGTGAGGAGCTCAGACATCCGGAGGGAGCTCGGAGTAGAGCCGCTGCTCCTTCACCTCTAAAGGGACCAGCTGAGGTGGTTCAACATCTGATCAGGATCCTCCTGGACGCCTCCGTTTGGAGGTTTTCCGGACACGGCCCACTGGTAAGAGGCCCCGGGGTAGACCCAGAACACGCTGGAGAGATTATATATCTGGTCTGGCCTGGGAAGGCCTTGAGGTCCCCCAGGAAGACCTGGAAAATGTTGCTGGGAGAGAGACCTGCTGCCACCGCGACCCGACCCCAGATAAGAGGATGGAGTTACTACCTTTTGCAGACATGCAACAGAGTTGTGAGGTCACATCAAACAGTTGTGACGACAGTTTAGAGAATGTTAAGACAGTTTCAAACAATGAGCCACTGAGAAAATCTGTAAAAGAAAGATTTTAACTTTAAACCAGTTTTTACTGTGCAGGTTAAAACATCTTTCGTCTTACATAACTGCTGCTCAGATCAATGACTGACGGGTCGGCGTCCTCTCTGTACAAACAGGTGGTCACATCCTCTGTGTTCTGTGATGAAGTCAGGTTAGATCAGGTTAGACATGATACATCATATTTAGAGCTTATGTTTGAAGTAGATAATAATATATATTATATCATATATAATAAGTTAACACCCCCCCATGATAACAGGGAAACATGCAGCATGTTAGTCCTGAGAGACAATACTGAGGGTTTTAACAACCCAAACACAGCTGCATTCCAAATTAAAAAGCCTCGGCTGTGTTCCAATGAGATGGAAAGCTGATGTACCGCCTCCATCAGCTCCGCGGGCGCCGTCACCTCGCACACGCTCAGTGAGGAGCCGTAACCCGAGGAGGAGGGGACACAGACGGAGCACAGGTGGGCGTGGTTGCTACGGCGCTCGCACATGCTCTGATCGGCGGAGGTGCAGCTGGACTCGTCCTTCACACTGGACAGACTGTCTGCCTGCTGGAGGAGACATTATCATTAGTATCATCACTGTGGTTCTCATGGGTGGAGGATGGGTGGATGAATGGTGGATGATGGGTGGATGAGGGGTGGATGACTGGTGGATGAATGGTGGATGATGGGTGGATGGGTGGGTGGATGATGGGTGGATGATGGGTGGATGATGGGTGGATGAATGGTGGAGGATGGGTGGGTGGATGACGGGTGGATGATGGGTGGATGATGGGTGGATGAATGGTGGAGGATGGGTGGATGGGTGGGTGGATGAATGGTGGAGGATGGGTGGGTGGATGACGGGTGGATGATGGGTGGATGATGGGTGGATGAATGGTGGAGGATGGGTGGATGGGTGGGTGGATGAATGGTGGAGGATGGGTGGATGGGTGGGTGGATGAATGGTGGAGGATGGGTGGATGGGTGGGTGGATGAATGGTGGAGGATGGGTGGATGATGGGTGGATGGGTGGGTGGATGATGGGTGGATGGGTGGGTGGGTGGATGACGGTTGGATGATGGGTGGATGAATGGTGGATGATGGGTGGATGATGGGTGGATGATGGGTGGGTGGATGGGTGGATGATGGGTGGATGATGGGTGGATGATGGATGGATGATGGGTGGATGATGGATGGATGATGGGTGGATGATGGATGGATGATGGGTGGATGATGGGTGGATGATGGGTGGATGATGGGTGGGTGGATGGGTGGATGATGGGTGGGTGGATGGGTGGATGGATGATGGGTGGATGATGGGTGGATGATGGGTGGATGATGGGTGGATGATGGATGGATGATGGGTGGATGATGGATGGATGATGGGTGGATGATGGATGGATGATGGGTGGATGATGGGTTGATGATGGGTGGGTGGATGGGTGGATGATGGGTGGGTGGATGGGTGGATGGATGATGGGTGGATGATGGGTGGATGATGGGTGGATGATGGGTGGATGATGGATGGATGATGGGTGGATGATGGATGGATGATGGGTGGATGATGGGTTGAGGAGGACCTTGGTGGAGATGTTGGCTGTCCTGGGGGGGCCGCAGGTCCTGGATGCTGGTCTGGTGGAGGAGGAGGAGCTGGATGAGTTAGAGGAGGTGATGGAGGAGTTGTGGAGGTGGAGGAGCTGCAGGTATCCCTCCTTCTCCACCTTCCTCTTCAGGGTGGAGTTCCAGTGGTTTTTGATGGAGTTGTCTGTCCTGAGAGGAGATGAATTATCAGATAACAGCTCCTCTAAATGTTTTTACTCAGTTTCTCCTCAAAATGTCTCATTTGTTGAAAATGAAATATTTTGTTCTAAAAAGGTCATTAAAATAACATGAAGTATAATAACAGCTGATGAGAGACGGCTCACCTGAACAGGTAATTAACCCTTCAACACATTAGACTGATGCTATCATGCTAACATGCTAACATGCTAACATGCTGTCCTCTGTTTTATATTGTGAAACACACAGAAGACAAACCACTGGTTTCATCAGTCTGTCCCAAAAAGGCCAGAAGATAAAATGGTCTCCCCTCCGGCGCTGAGGACACCTGCTGACAGGAGGACACCTGCTGACAGGAGGACACCTGCAGACAGGAGGACACCTGCAGACAGGAGGACACCTGCAGACAGGAGGACACCTGCTGACAGGAGGACACCTGCAGGTGGTGTACGTACCTGCCGGGCAGCAGCTTGGAGATGTCGGCCCAGCGGTTTCCCAGCAGCCTGTGGGCCTGACAGATGACGCGGTCTTCCTCCAGCGTCCAGCCGCTCTTCTTCACTGTTGGGTTCAGGTGGTTGTGCCAGCGCTCGCGGCATTGCTTCCCGTTACGAGTGTGCAGGTGTTTGGCGATGAGCGACCAGCGCTTCACCCCGTACTTCTGAACCAGCTCAATGACCTGTACAGGAAGTGACATCACAACATACTATTATTAGTTTATACGTCCAACATGTTCCAAGTCATGTCCAACAAGTCCCGAGTCACGTCCAACAAGTCCTGTGTCACGTCCAACAAGTTCAGAGTCACGTCCAGCAAGTTCAGTGTCACGTCCAGCAAGTTCCAAGTCACGTCCAACAAGTTCCAAGTCACGTCCAACAAGTCCAGAGTCACGTCCAACAAGTTCCAAGTCACGTCCAACAAGTCCAGAGTCACGTCCAGCAAGTCCAGAGTCACATCCAGCAAGTTCAGTGTCACGTCCAGCAAGTTCCAAGTCACGTCCAACAAGTTCCAAGTCACGTCCAACAAGTCCAGAGTTACGTCCAACAAGTTCCAAGTCACGTCCAACAAGTCCAGAGTCACGTCCAGCAAGTCCAGAGTCACATCCAGCAAGTCCAGTGTCACGTCCAACAAGTCCAGTGTCACGTCCAACAAGTCCAGAGTCACGTCCAGCAAGTTCCAAGTCACGTCCAACAAGTTCCAAGTCACGTCCAACAAGTTCCAAGTCACGTCCAACAAGTTCCAAGTCACGTCCAACAAGTTCCAAGTCACGTCCAACAAGTTCCAAGTAATGTCCAACAAGTTCCAAGTCACGTCCAACAAGTCCAGTATCACGTCCAACAAGTCCAGAGTCACGTCAAACAAGTCCAGTGACACGTCCAACAAGTCCCGAGTCAAGTCCAAAACTTCCCGTGTCACGTCCAAGAAGTCCCGAGTCACGTCCAAGAAGTCCAGAGTCACGTCCAGCAAGTCCAAAGTCACGTCCAACAATTGCTGAGTCATGTCAAACAGGTCCAGTGTCACGTCCAACATGTCCAGTATCACGTCCAACAAGTCCACCAAGTGAAAGTTTGAGTTGCCGACTGCTATGTCAGATGCAGTTTTATAAGGTAGTTATAGTATAGTAGTACTGTAGTATGGTAGTATAGTGTAGTAGACAGTATGGGGGACAGTGTTTACCCTCTCATCCTCCTCCCGAGTCCAGGGACCTTTAACCAGCTCTGGATTCTTTATCTGCTGCCACCTCCGCTGACACTCCACATCTGACCTCTGACCCTGAGACACAGCAGAGACAGGTAGGACCTTCTGCACAATGAGCATCACTTTAAAGGTGCTAAATCCCAGACTGGGAGCAGGTCTACTGATGTGTTGACCTGGTGTGCGTCTGGTCTCTGGTCTCTGGTCTCTGGTCCTCAGCTGCTTTCTACAGTCACAAACAGTCACTGACAACCCAAAATACTTCACTAAGTTCAGCACATCAACACTCACACACACAATCACACACAATCAGCCGCAATCAGCCACAATCACCCACAATCACACACAATCACCCACAACCACACACAATCACCCACAATCACCCACAATCAGCCACAATCAGCCACAATCACCCACAATCACACACAATCACACACAATCACACACAATCACCCACAATCACACACAATCACACACAATCACACACAATCACCCACAATCAGCCACAATCACACACAATCACACATATTCAGCCACAGTCACCCACAATCACACACAATCACCCACAATCACCCACAATCACACACAATCACACACAATCACCCACAATCACCCACAGTCACCCACAATCACACACAATCACACACAATCACACACAATCACCCACAATCAGCCACAATCACACACAATCACACATATTCAGCCACAGTCACCCACAATCACCCACAATCACACACAATCACCCACAATCACACACAATCACCCACAATCACACACAATCACCCACAATCACACACAATCACACACAATCACCCACAATCACCCACAATCACCCACAGTCACCCACAATCACCCACAATCACACACAATCACCCACAATCACACACAATCACACACAATCACCCACAATCACCCACAATCACACACAATCACACACAATCACACACAATCACCCACAATCACCCACAATCACACACAATCACCCACAATCACACACAATCACCCACAATCACACACAATCACCCACAATCACACACAATCACACACAATCACCCACAATCACCCACAATCACCCACAATCACCCACAATCACACACAATCACACATATTCAGCCACAATCACCCACAATCACCCACAATCACACACAATCGGCCACAATCACCCAGATTCACCCACAATCACCCAGATTCACACACAATCACCCAGATTCACACACAATCGGCCACAATCACCCACAATCACCCACAATCACCCACAATCACCCACAATCACACATAATCACCCACAATCACACACAATCGGCCACAATCACACACAATCACCCACAATCACCCACAATCAGCCACAATCACACACAATCACACACAATCACACACAATCACACACAATCACCCACAATCACACACAATCACACACAATCACCCACAATCACACACAATCACACACAATCACACACAATCACCCACAATCACACACAATCACACATATTCAGCCACAATCACCCACAATCACCCACAATCACACACAATCGGCCACAATCACCCACAATCACACACAATCACCCACAATCACCCACAATCACACACAATCGGCCACAATCACCCACAATCACACACAATCACCCACAATCACCCACAATCACCCACAATCACCCACAATCACACACAATCACCCACAATCACCCACAATCACACACAATCGGCCACAATCACACACAATCACACACAATCACCCACAATCACACACAATCACACACAATCACCCACAATCACACACAATCGGCCACAATCACACACAATTGGCCACAATCACCCACAATCACACACAATCACCCACAATCACCCACAATCACACACAATCACCCACAATCACACACAATCACCCACAATCACACACAATCACACACAATCACCCACAATCACCCACAATCACCCACAATCACACACAATCGGCCACAATCACACACAATCACCCACAATCACACACAATCACACACAATCGGCCACAATCACACACAATCACCCACAATCACACACAATCGGCCACAATCCAACACAATCACACACAATCACCCACAATCCAACACAATCACACACAATCACACACAATCACCCACAATCACACACAATCACACACAATCACACACAATCACACACAATCACCCACAATCACACACAATCACACACAATCACACACAATCACACACAACATCCACTGTTGTTGCTTTCTGGCTTTGAAATGAAGCAGGGTGTCCCTGTCCTCTCTGTCCTCTCTCTGTCCTGTCTGTCTGTCTGTCCTCTCTGTCTGTCCTCTCTGTCTGTCCTGTCTGTCCTCTCTGTCTGTCCTGTCTGTCTGTCTGTCCTCTCTGTCTGTCCTGTCTGTCCTGTCCTAACGAGTTACAAGACGTATAAATAAATAAAAATACTCACTTTGAAATGCAGAGAAACTGAAGACCAGCTGTTTGATCCAAACTCCTTCACCAGTCTGTGTAGCTTCTCATCCTGAGGAGGAAGATCACCTTCATCATCATCACCTTCATCATCATCATCATCATCATCATCATCATCATCATCATCAGACTGTCCATTGATGGTAAATATCCTGAGAAGAACCAGAAGCAGCTCCACAGCCTGGCCCTGATCCATCCAGACTCCATTCAGAAAACAAGCATTTTAAAAGTTGTTTGCTTGTTGTCATGGTAATAGACCTGACAAAGCATGAGTTCAGACTTTTTACTAGTCGGCATCATTATGTAGTTATTTCAGCATCATTTTGATCTGTTTATTGATATTAAATCACAGCACAATCTGTTTATTTTGGGTTCATACCTCAGTAGAGACGAGTGGCTGCTAGATACAGCTGTGGATGTGTGGATGTATGTCAATGTGAATACAGTTTGGTTTTCTGACATATCTGGACTTCACCTTCACATGTACAAAGCAGCAGCAGTGGTTATTTCTTCCATGGTTGATGGATGAAATGGAGGAAAGAACACAAATGATACCGGCGGTCCAACTCACGTGAGTAAAGCGAGGCAATAATTCACTTCTCTCTTGGTGTGAACACAGTTTAAGGTGTAAACAGATAAACATGAGCTGACAGTGACTGTAAAGCCTTGAGAGGAGCTGCAGATACAGCTGATCACTCCCTACCACAAACACCAACACAGTGTTAGTGCTCAGATATATCTGGACACACAGGACACACACAGTTTAGCCCTGAGTTAGCCCTGAATGCTAACATGATGAGCATTACCTCGTCTTTTGTCCATCCAGGCTTCTGTAGAGTCACTCTGGAAAATCGTCCTTTACCTCCAAAACAGCTGGAGCGACCCTTCGTACTGAGACAGGAGACAACACTCAATCAATCAATCAATCAATCAATCAATCAATGAGCCAATCAGAGGGATTTATATACAACTACATGAAGCCCAAATACTGACTCTCATACTGTGACAGGTGTGTGACAGGTATGATAGGTGTGACAGGTGTGTGACAGGTGAGTGACAGGTGTGTGACAGGTGTGTGACAGGTGAGTGACAGGTGTGTGACAGGTATGATAGGTGTGACAGGTGTGTGACAGGTGTGATAGGTGTGACAGGTGTGTGACAGGTGAGTGACAGGTATGATAGGTGTGACAGGTGTGTGACAGGTGTGTGACAGGTATGATAGGTGTGACAGGTGTGTGACAGGTGTGTGACAGGTATGGTGTGTACATCAGCTCTCACCAGGACCTGCGGCTTCTGCTGCTCATCACTGCTGCTCATATGAACTGTGACACTGAAACACAGAGTTCAGGTGTTAGATGACAGACAGACAGACAGACAGACAGGTGGTCAGACAGACAGACAGACAGGTGGTCAGACAGACAGACATCACTGTTACCTGTGTGATGACATTTCATCACTATTTGACATTTCAGACTAAACCATGACTCCATTAATTAGTTGCAGCAATAACTAATAAGTGTTTCCACTGCTGTACACCACATTAATAACAGGCAGATATAGCTAGCCGGCTAGCTATAACTCACCAACGGCTAGCTGCTGCTAACGGCGGCTAGCCGTTAGCAGCAGCTAGTCGTTGGTGAGGTTAACCGGTAAAAAGAGACGGTTAAAGGCAGTTAAATGAGAGAAACTAAGATCGAACCGTCACTTTATCCCGGTAAAAGGCTGTAGTCTGTGTCCCGGTATATTACCGGTATATTACCGGTATATTACCGGCTCTATCTCCGCTCATTCGCGGTGTTTAACGGCAGAGAGCAGCTTACCGGCGGCGGTTGGAGGAGAAACGGCTCGAGACGGTCAGGTTCGGCTCGCAGAGCTCGAGCTCTCTGATCACAGGGACTCTCCTCTGATTGGACAGACCCGCTGCTGACGTCACAATCTATCAATCTTTCTATCTATTTATTTATTTCTTTATCCATCTATTTATTATCATTTATCTATTTATTTATTTATCTATTTATTTATTTATTAATGTATTTATTTATCTATTTATGAATTTATTTATTTATGTATTTATTTATTTATTTATTTATATTAATTAATTAATTAATTAATATAAATAAATAAATAAAATAAGTCACCTTATACCTAATACTAATACCTTTTTTTTAGATAAATGAAAACCCTTAAAACGAAACACAAATTAAAAACATTTTCCGTTCATATTGTCTATTTCTGTGCTTGTAAATGATAAGATTTGTTATATTGTATATGCCATATTATTATTATATAAGTTAAATAAAATCAGGTGTCTAAAAGTACAGAGGGGAAAGAATAAAATACTCAACAGATGAAACCACAGAGCAGATACAGCATATTAGAACTAAACGGTAAAACAAACAGGTCACATTAAGAAAAGGCTTTTTATGAAGGAGTCATTTAAAGTTCTTCTTAAAACCCACTGTCAAACCGACTGTTAACCAGAGAGGCTGATGTGAGCTTGTCTTTTTCAATTTGTTAAAATCAGTCATACACTGTCAATAACCCTGTAACTCCTAATATCCACTGCTGCTCTTATAGATCATAATTCTTACAGTCTCACCTGTCACTTTATGTCCATATTGCAATATGTACACTGTAAATATAAATCCTACTCACTGTACATATAGACATGTATACATGTACACACTGTACATAATCATCCAGTCCATGCATATCCATCCAGTATTTATTTCTTTGCACTATTTGTATTGTTTACAACTTCGAAGCACTTGACTTGACTTCTATTCTGTGTATGTACATTGAGAGAGATGTATAAAAATCAGAGTCAAATTCCTTCTATGTATATAGGCCTACTAGGCAAAATAAACTTCATTCTGATTTGATAGTTAATTACAAGTTGTACAAACTGCATGCGGTTGTATATAAATCATTGATTTCTGACCAAAGAGTGATTTTCCTTTGTTTTATTAAAATAATTTTAAAGGTAAGAAAAAAGAAAAAAAAGAAAAGTGTTGAGAAGATAAATTTTATCTCCTAAAGATTTGTTGCGTGACCCTTTGTGACGTCTATTATTTATTATTTATTATTTATTTATTTACCCTTTGTAGTAGCCTAGTTTCTTTTCATTATTTTTCTTTTAATCATTTTATTTTAGAAAATATAACTACAAATTTAAGTACATTAACAGTATATAAATACAAAAACTGTTCATGCCAGGGGTACAAAAAAATAAAGTAAAATAAATAACAGCTAAAAAAAAACATATACATCTATAGAAAGAAAAAGTAATAACAATTCAGAATAAATTATCATTGGTCCATAAGAAATGTATCAAACACATTATTAGTTTTAAATGCCTTCTTAATGTTTCTATTGGTGCCATATTGTCACAGTTCTTGATAAAATGTTCAAAACTAGGTTTGGAGTCCGCCCATCTCTTCTTGGGAATGTGGAATAGATTTAACTGTGAAAAGAACATAACACCTTTTTCCTTCTCAGTAGAACATATAACAAGACTCGGTCCAAACCGTGTATATGTCTGGACGGTATTTGGTCAGTATGTGAATTGGTGCCTAAATTGTTACACAGATACTCAGTGGTCATGTCTATAATGTTTTGTGAACAGTTTTTTTCACTTATATCTTAATGTTCGATTGAAAGACGACTTATAATGAAGCAAATGATATTCAGTAATAGTAAATGGTAACATTTACTAGACGTTATGTTGAGTGTTGATTGAGCAGCTACAATATTAGCATAGCCTGGCATTGATCGATCCGACCTCCGTTCAGAAAACAAGCATTTTAAAAGTTGTTTGCTTGTTGTGTTGCGGACAGACTTGACAAAGCATGAATTCTGTTTTTTTACAAATCAACATCATTATGTTGTTATTTCGGCATCATTTTGATCCGTTTATTGCAATTAAATCACAGCACAGTCTGTTTATTTTGGGTTCATACCGCAGTAGCGAAGTGTGGCTGCTAGATAGTCAGTTCATGGCGGAAATGGAGGAAAGCGAGGAGAACATTTTCTTTGCGCTTGGTGTGAATGTACGGTAACACAATAGTAACTTAAACGAACATAAACAATAGCACATGCACAACAACAGCACTATGTAATGTTACATTGAACCGCTGACACGCTCCCCAGAAAACGTAAACACAGAACTGTTCTCCGCCTTTTCATTTTGAAAGAGCAACAGCCAATGAGGAGACTCCAGCAGTCAGCCGACCAATGAGGAAACTCCAACAGTCGGCCGACCAATCCTGTAACGTCATCACTAACTCTTTTTTTATTTTTATTTTTTAATTTTTATTTAAAAAGTTCAATACAAAATAATAACATGTCCAGATGTTTCATTACAGTTCTGCAAAAATATCTTACGGAATAAAAATAATATGAAAATAAATTGTAAATTGTACAACAAATAAACTGTAAAGAAAGGAAAAAGAGGAATAAAAACAAAACCAAATAAAAACCAAATAAAGAAACAAAAAACATTTGGGGTCTGCTAAACAATTGGAATAAATTTGAAATGTCTAAACAATTTAATAGTTTTGGTCAATTTAGAATTTTTGAGTTTTAAGTTTTCAATCATGGTCAAATATGTTTTAAAATCAGTATCTTTAAAAATAAAAAAGGAGGGTATTCTTTTAAGCCAAATCATTTTAGTGCTATGAATATCACTTTAGTCCTATTCACGTTGTTCACATGTATATAATATTTACACTACTGTTATAGCACATAATTTATTTATAATTTATTTATATTGCACATATTTCTTTACCTTTTATTTACCCTTATAACATAATTTTACTAGTGTTCTTATCCCTTGGATATTTTGTATTCTTATTTATTGTATGCCCTGTCCGATTCTTATTCCTATTCTTATTCTTATTTCTATTCTTATTTTATTTTATTTTATGAACTGTCTTTTGTTAGAATCTGTGCTGCTGTGAAACTGAAATTTCCCCACGGGGATAAATAAATTGCTATCCTATCCTATCAGATGGGTAAAACGCAAATTCCCAGAATCCTTTGCGCGGTGACGCTTGATCCCGCCCATTGTGAAAATCTCCCGGCATGCCTTTCTGCAGGCCGAGAAGAAGAAGCGTCATGATGGAGTCCGCTGGTGGCTAAAGAGAGTAAAGCTTCTCCAGTCCAGCTGAATAAAGAGAGAGGTTAGAGGGAGTTCCTCCGGAGGACTGCAGGTTAGAGACAGCGCGGCAGCCCACTCTGCAGCGGGGATTACCGGTGAGTTCTGTAGCTGCGGCGCGTTGTTGTTGTAGCAGCGGGCCGCCATTTAACCCGGGCTACATTTAACCCGGACTACATTTAACCCGGGCTACCAAACACAACACAACACCGCGAGCTCTGCTCAACTACTGCATCTACATCTAACTCCACATGGAGTCGGAGTAGGTCAACTGTGTGTTTACAAGATGAGCTACCTGCTAACGGTTAGCCTGTTAGCAAAGCTAGCAACACGAGCTAACGATTAGCCTGTTAGCACAGCTAGCCGTTAGCTAACGGTTAGCTGTGCTAGCCTGTTAGCACAGCTAGCCGCTAGCTAACGGTTAGCCTGTTAGCACAGCTAGCAACACGAGCTAACGGTGTTAGCAACAGCATCCCGGAGTGAAAACACGTTATGGTTTAAAACAGCGCTGTTCGGAGAATTAGAGAAACACACACAGAGAGAGATAGAGAGAGAGAGAGAGAGAGAGAGAGGCTGTCTGACATCTTCATGTTTAAGTCTTATATCACACCGTCTGTTTCAGTGTACAGTGCGTTAGCTCGGTGTTAGCTCGCTGTTAGCCACTTGCTTAGTCAAACCTCGTGTTGCACAGTTTGCTCCCGTTACAGCTGTTTCACTGATAACTCACCATATCAACCTTAGTAACTTCACTACTGTGCTGGAATGTAACTAAGTACATTTACTCAAGTACTGTAATTGTAGGTACTTGTATTTTACTAGAGTATTTTCATGTTCTGCTACTTTCTGCTTTCTACTCCACTACATCTCAGAGGTAACTATTGTACTTTATACTCCACTACATCTCAGAGGTAAATATAGTACTTTATACTCCACTACATCTCAGAGGTAACTATTGTACTTTATACTCCACTACATCTCAGAGGTAACTATTGTACTTTATTCTCCACTACATCTCAGAGGTAAATATAGTACTTTATACTCCACTACATCTCAGAGGTAAATATTGTACTTTATACTCCACTACATCTCAGAGGTAAATATAGTACTTTATATTCCACTACATCTCAGAGGTTATATTCCACTACATCTCAGAGGTAAATATTGTACTTTCTACTCCACTACATCTCAGAGGTAATTATTGTACTTTCTACTCCACTACATCTCAGAGGTAAATATTGTACTTTATACTCCACTACATCTCAGAGGTAAATATTGTGCTTTATACACCACTTCATCTCAGAGGTAACTATTGTACTTTGTTCTCCACTACATCTCAGAGGTAACTATAGTACTTTATACTCCATTACATCTCAGAGGTAAATATTGTACTTTATACTCCACTACATCTCAGAGGTAACTATAGTACTTTATACTCCACTACATCTTAGAGGTAAATATAGTACTTTATACTCCACTACATCTCAGAGGTAACTATAGTACTTTATACTCCATTACATCTCAGAGGTAAATATTGTACTTTATACTCCACTACATGTCAGAGGTAGATATTGTACTTTATACTCCACTACATGTCAGAGGTAAATATTGTACTTTATACTCCACTACATCTCAGAGGTAGATATTGTACTTTATACTCCACTCTTAATGCAGTAGTAATATTAATAATCCAGAAACATCAGATTTAATAGTAAAACACTGACGGAACATTCAACTGACACATATATATTTTTTACTTTAAGTGCATTTAGATGATAATACTTATACTGTATACTGCTGATAATACTTCCTGGAGTAAGAGTGCTGGACTTTTACTTGTCTTGGAGTATTTTCACAGTGTGTATTAGTAATTTTACTGGAGTAAAATATCTGAATACCTCTTCCACCTCTGCTTTAGGACTGTTGGGACTGTGTTACTGAGGGCTGTGTTGCCGTGTTACTGAGGGCTGTGTTGCCGTGTTACTGAGGGCTGTGTTACCGTGTTACTGAGGGCTGTGTTACCGTGTTACTGAGGGCTGTGTTACCGTGTTACTGAGGGCTGTGTTACCGTGTTACTGAGGGCAGTGTTTCTGTGTTACTGAGGGCTGTGTTGCCGTGTTACCGAGGGCTGTGTTACCGTGTTACTGAGGGCTGTGTTGCCGTGTTACTGAGGGCTGTGTTGCCGTGTTACTGAGGGCTGTGTTACCGTGTTACTGAGGGCTGTGTTACCGTGTTACTGAGGGCTGTGTTACCGTGTTACTGAGGGCTGTGTTACCGTGTTACTGAGGGCAGTGTTTCTGTGTTACTGAGGGCTGTGTTGCCGTGTTACTGAGGGCAGTGTTTCTGTGTTACTGAGGGCTGTGTTGCCGTGTTACTGAGGGCAGTGTTTCTGTGTTACTGAGGGCTGTGTTGCCGTGTTACTGAGGGCAGTGTTATTGTGTTACTGAGGGCTGTGTTACTGTGTTACTGAGGGCTGTGTTTCTGTGTTACTGAGGGCTGTGTTTCTGTGTTACTGAGGGCTGTGTTACCGTGTTACTGAGGGCTGTGTTACCGTGTTACTGAGGGCTGTGTTATTGTGTTACTGAGGGCTGTGTTACTGTGTTACTGAGGACTGTGTTACTGAGGGCTGTGTTTCTGTGTTACTGAGGGCTGTGCTTCTGTGTTACTGAGGGCCGTGTTGCCGTGTTACTGAGGGCCGTGTTGCCGTGTTACTGAGGGCCGTGTTGCCGTGTTACTGAGGGCCGTGTTGCCGTGTTACTGAGGGCCGTGTTGCCGTGTTACTGAGGGCCGTGTTGCCGTGTTACTGTGTTACTGAGGGCTGTGTTGCCGTGTTACTGAGGGCCGTGTTGCAGTGTTACTGTGTTACTGAGGGCTGTGTTGCCGTGTTACTGAGGGCCGTGTTGCCGTGTTACTGAGGGCTGTGTTGCCGTGTTACTGAGGGCCGTGTTGCAGTGTTACTGTGTTACCGAGGGCTGTGTTACCGAGTTACTGAGGGCTGTGTTACTGTGTTATCGTGTTACTGAGTGCTGTGTTACAGTGTTACTGAGTACTGTGTTACTGAGGGCTGAGTTACTAAGGGCCGTGTTACCGTGTTACTGAGGCCCGTGTTACTGAGGCCCGTGTTACTGAGGCCCGTGTTTCTGTGGCCCGTGTTTCTGTGTTACTGAGGGCAGTGTTACCGTGTTACTGAGGGCAGTGTTACCGTGTTACTGTGTTACAGAGGGCAGTGTTACCGTGTTACTGAGGCCCGTGTTACCGTGCTACTGAGGGCAGTGTTACCGTGTTACTGAGGGCCGTGTTACCACGTTACTGAGGGCTGTGCTACCGTGTTACCGAGGGCAGTGTTACCGTGTTACTGAGGGCTGTGTTACCGAGGGCAGTGTTACCGTGTTACTGAGGCCCGTGTTACCACGTTACTGAGGGCCGTGTTACTGAAGGCTCTGTCACTGAGGGCTGTGTTACTGTGTTACTGACTGCCGTGTTACTGTGTTACGGAGGGCAGTGTTACTGAGGACTGTGTTACTGTGTTACTGACAGCCGTGTTACGCAAGGTAGGGTTACCGTGTTACTGAGGGCTGTGTTACTGTGTTACTGAGGGCTGTGTTACCGTGTTACTGAGGGCTGTGTTACTATGTTACTGAGGGCTGTGTTACTGTGTTACTGAGGGCTGTGTTACTATGTTACTGAGGGCTGTGTTACTATGTTACTGAGGGCTGTGTTACTGTGTTACTGAGGGCTGTGTTACCGTGTTACTGAGGGCTGTGTTACTGAGGGCAGTGTTACCGTGCTACTGAGGGCGGTGTTGCCGTGTTACTGTGTTACTGAGGGCGGTGTTACCGTGTTACTGAGGGCGGTGTTGCCGTGTTACCGTGTTACTGAGGGCGGTGTTACCGTGTTACTGAGGGCGGTGTTACCGTGTTACTGAGGGGCGTGTTACCGTGTTACTGAGGGCGGTGTTACCGTGTTACTGAGGGCGGTGTTGCCGTGTTACCGTGTTACTGAGGGCGGTGTTGCCGTGTTACCGTGTTACTGAGGGCGGTGTTGCCGTGTTACCGTGTTACTGAGGGCTACTCCACTACATCTCAGAGGTAACTATTGTACTTTATTCTCCACTACATCTCAGAGGTAAATATAGTACTTTATACTCCACTACATCTCAGAGGTAAATATAGTACTTTATACTCCACTACATCTCTGTGTTACTGAGGGCTGTGTTACCGTGTTACTGACGGCCGTGTTACTGAGGGCTGTGTTACCGTGTTACTGAGGGCTGTGTTACCGTGTTACTGAGGGCTGTGTTACCGTGTTACTGACGGCCGTGTTACTGAGGGCTGTGTTACCGTGTTACTGAGGGCTGTGTTACCGTGTTACTGACGGCCGTGTTACTGAGGACTGTGTTACCGAGGGCAGTGTTACCGTGTTACTGAGGGCTGTGTTACCGTGTTACTGAGGGCTGTGTTACCGTGTTACTGACGGCCGTGTTACTGTGGGCAGTGTTACCGTGTTACTGACGGCCGTGTTACTGACGGCCGTGTTACCGTGTTACTGAGGGCTGTGTTACCGTGTTACTGAGGGCTGTGTTACCGTGTTACTGAGGGCTGTGTTACCGTGTTACCGAGGGCAGTGTTACCGTGTTACTGAGGGCTGTGTTACCGTGTTACTGAGGGCTGTGTTACCGTGTTACCGAGGGCAGTGTTACCGTGTTACTGAGGGCTGTGTTACCTTGTTACTGAGGGCAGTGTTACCTTTTACTGAGGGCTGTGTTACCATGTTACTGAGGGCAGTGTTACCGTGTTACTGAGGGCAGTGTTACCGTGTTACTGAGGGCTGTGTTACTGTGTTACTGAGGGCTGTGTTACCGTGTTACTGAGGGCAGTGTTACCGTGTTACTGAGGGCTGTGTTACTGTGTTACTGAGGGCTGTGTTACTGAGGGCTGTGTTACCGTGTTACTGAGGGCAGTGTTACCGTGTTACTGAGGGCAGTGTTACCGTGTTACTGAGGGCTGTGTTACTGTGTTACTGAGGGCTGTGTTACCGTGTTACTGAGGGCAGTGTTACCGTGTTACTGAGGGCTGTGTTACTGAGGGCAGTGTTACCGTGTTACTGTGTTACAGAGGGCAGTGTTACCGTGTTACTGAGGCCCGTGTTACCGTGCTACTGAGGGCAGTGTTACCGTGTTACTGAGGGCTGTGTTACCTTGTTACTGAGGGCTGTGTTACTGAGGGCTGTGTTACTGAGGGCAGTGTTACCGTGTTACTGTGTTACAGAGGGCAGTGTTACCGTGTTACTGAGGCCCGTGTTACCATGCTACTGAGGGCAGTGTTACCGTGTTACTGAGGGCTGTGTTACCGTGTTACTGAGGGCTGTGTTACCGTGTTACTGAGGGCTGTGTTACCTTGTTACTGAGGGCTGTGTTACCGTGTTACTGAGGGCAGTGTTACCGTGTTACTGAGGGCTGTGTTACGGTGTTACTGAGGGCAGTGTTACCTTTTACTGAGGGCTGTGTTACCGTGTTACTGAGGGCAGTGTTACCTTTTACTGAGGGCAGTGTTACCTTTTACTGAGGGCTGTGTTACCGTGTTACTGAGGGCAGTGTTACCTTTTACTGAGGGCAGTGTTACCTTTTACTGAGGGCTGTGTTACCGTGTTACTGAGGGCAGTGTTACCTTTTACTGAGGGCAGTGTTACCTTTTACTGAGGGCTGTGTTACCTCGTTACTGAGGGCAGTGTTACCGTGTTACTGAGGGCTGTGTTACCGTGTTACTGAGGGCAGTGTTACCTTTTACTGAGGGCTGTGTTACCGTGTTACTGAGGGCCGTGTTCTCTCTTCCAGGACAGGTGGACCGTGGACATGAGTTATCAGATAATCCGACAGAGATGCGTCTGTGTGTGTAGTGAGCTGATATTCCTTTGGCGTTAACAATCTGTAAAACAACAGTATCTGATCAGTTCCTTATTTCTGCGTTATAGATTTATAGTTGTTAACATGTCGGCTCCTCTCTGGTCTTACGTCACTAAAACGAACTAACCATCTGCTCTCCCGTCCTGCAGATATAGCGGGTCACCATGGCGACGGACATCGGATCGCCACAGCGGTTCTTCCACATGCCGCGCTTCCAGCACCAGGCGCCGCGGCAGGTGTTCTACAAGAGGCCGGACTTCGCCCAGCAGCAGGCCATGCAGCAGCTCACCTTCGACGGGAAACGCATGAGGAAGGCTGTGAACCGCAAGACCATCGACTACAACCCGTCTGTCATCAGACACCTGGAGGTAAACACACCTGCTGGAGTCCAGTCATCATTCTTCATCAGTACTTATTATTATGAATTAGGGCTGTCAAGTTAACATGATAATACGTTTTAAAGCTAGAGTGTAGATACTGGTATCATCTGAAACTAGAGAACCTGATGAATCCATCGGTACCAAGCAGGTCGGACTAGCTGGTCATGAAGGAGGTTAAATAACGCTCCAAACTTACACTATGTGTTGGCGAGGAAAAACTGGCATGTCCATTTCCAAAGGGGTCCCTTGACCTCTGACCTCCAGATCAGTGAATGTAAATGGGTTCTATGGGTACCCACGAGTCTCCCCTTTACAGACATGCCCACTTTATGATAATCACATGCAGTTTGGGGCAAGTCATAGTGAAGTCAGCACACTGACACACTGACAGCTGTTGTTGCCTGTTGGGCTGCAGTTTGCCATGTTATGATCTGAGCATATTGTTTTATGCTAAATGCAGAACCTGTGAGGGTTTCTGGACAATATTTTTCTTGACATTTTTTTTTTTTTTTTTAAACGTTTTTCCAATTTTTTTTTTTTACATTTTCAATTTTTTTCGACATTATGCAAACCTTTTTTCTTTTTTTTTGTTTACATTTTTCGGACTTTTTGGGGGGAAAAAATGTTCAGACATTTTTTTTTATTATTTTTATTTTTGTTAACTTTTTTCGGACATTTTTTAGACTTTTATTTATAATTTAATTTTTTTTACATTTTCCGACATTTTCAACTTTTTTTTCGACATTATTCTAATTTTTTTTTATTATTATTTTTTATATCTTTTTTCTGAGATTTTTCAGACTTTTTGGGGAAATTTTTTTCAGACTTTTATTTATAATTTTTAATTTTGTTTACATTTTCAATTTTTTTTCGACATTATTCAAACCTTTTTTTTTTTTTTTTTTATATATATATAACTTTTTTCGGACATTTTTTGGACTTTTTTTCGGACATTTTTTTTTCAGACATTTTTTTTTTTATTATTATTAAGTTTGTTCTCTTTTTTCGGGCATTTTTTAGACTTTTATTTATAATTTTTTAAAAAAAATTATATTTTCAATTTTTTTTCGATATTATTCAAACCTTTTTTTTTTTATATATATATTTTTCGTGATTTTTTTTTTTTTTTTAAACTTTTTCGGACATTTCTCAGACTTATTTATAATTTTTTTTTTTTTTTTTACATTTTCCGACATTTTCAATTTTTTTTCGACATTATTCAAACCTTTTCTTTTTTTTTTTTTTTTTTACATTTTTCGGACTTTTTTTGGGAAATTTTTTTCACACTTGTTTTTTTTTAAAAACTTTTTTCGGACATTTTTATGACTTTTATTTATAATTTTTTGATTTTTTTTTTTTACATTTTCAGAAATTTCAGACTTTTATTCTACTTTTTTTTTTTTTTTAACATTTTTGTGAAGTTTTTCTAATTGATTTACAATAATAAATGTATACATACATTTGCATAAAGCAGCATATTTTTCCACCCCCATGTTGATAAGAGGATTAAATACTTGACTAGTCTCCCTTTAAGGTTCATTTAGAACAGATAAAAAATGTGATATTAATTTGTGATTAATCACGATTAAGTATTTGAATCGGACAGACCTAAAAAACATTAAGGAACAGCTTACTGTAGATGCAGGCATTTTTTTCTTAATGCAATACAGAGCTATTCAGTTGTCAAGCATGTACACTGGATTGATTTTAATAACTGTATTATCTATGAAAATACCAGTATGGGATCGATACTGAATATTAAATGACTGAGATCAGGATCAGGAAAAACCTTGTTATAAAGCATACTGACTATAAATGATCAATAGGGAGGGGGGGGGGGTTACCAGCACATCAAGCTGAGCAGTCAGTGTTGGTGGTCTTACTGGGACCAGTTCAGCAGGACGGAGAAGCTTCAGCCTCCAGTCAGTCTGAACTGAACCGACTGTTTCTGTGTTTGCAGAATCGTTTGTGGCAGCGAGACCATCGAGACTTCAGAGCCTTACAGCCGGACGCAGGATGTTATAATGATGTGAGTACAGACACTGACTGACTGTGATGACTGAGTTCTACTCAGAGTAGAGCTGGATGATCCATCCATCTCCTGATTAGATACTGCCACCATACTACAATATGTATTGTGATGTTTAAGTATTGTGATTCTATATTGTAATTTATAGTGATTGTTGTTAACTTCTTTAACTCTAGACCATGAAGGGAACAAGATGAATCAGACACTCGTAGAGACTTTTACTTTGGAAAATCTCTAAATGAACCAAGTAAAAATGTTTGCTTTTCAGCATGTATGTAGTCAGAGATGTCCTGAAGTCAAATATATCAGGATCATTGTCAGGAAGTATTTATTACATTTATTATCCAGCAACCCAAAAATCAAAGACTAAAGACATTTCCCTCACAGATTAGTGGTATTTTCTTTTTAATTTATAAGGGACATGTAATGTTTCATACTTCTGGTGAATATAATCCAATCAGTCTTATTTCCGTAGATGTATTTTGTATATACAGTTCCCTTTGTTAACACTTTATTTTGAAAAGCGGACGTAGTCCCACGTGTCTACTTCCTCTAACTTCTCCAAGGTGGTCTCTAGCTCTCCCTGGTCAGCTCCATCGGGGCCGTAACTCCAGAGTTCAGTGGTAGAAGATGAAATACTGAGTGTTTAAGAGACAAACGATGCCAGCAGATGAAGTGAAAATGATGTGTTTTGTGAATGACTAAAGCAGATGTTTGTCTGTGTCTCTCAGCTGGTTCCTCCGGTGGGCATGTTGAACAACCCGATGAACGCCGTCACCACTAAGTTTGTCCGAACTTCCACCAACAAAGTGAAGTGTCCCGTGTTTGTGATCAGGGTGAGCCGTCCTGTCCTCATCCAGACTGATTACACACAGAAAGGCTTTTATTGTGGAACACTTGTTTGTGTTGAAAGGTTCTGTAGATGATGTTGTTATTTGAGAGACGTATTACAGCGTTACCAGCAGCAGTCTGATGAACTAATACATGTGTGAGAGGATGAGATCTCTGCCTGACTGTTTGTCCTCTGTGTCTCCAGTGGACTCCTGAAGGTCGCCGGCTCGTCACCGGAGCCTCCAGTGGAGAGTTCACTCTGTGGAACGGACTCACCTTCAACTTTGAGACCATTTTACAGGTAAACACACACCTGTACATCATGTACTGTATAGAAACACACCTGTACATCATGTACTGTATAGAAACACACCTGTACATCATGTACTGTAAAGAAACACACTGCAGAGACTGCCATAGTCTCTCTGAATCTACTACCAACGTATCCATTATTTACATTATTGTGAGGTTCTTGTATCACCCTGGATCCTCCTGGTCCTCCCTCCTGGTCCTCCCTCCTGGTCCTCCCTCCTGGTCCTCCCCCCTGGTCCTCCCCCCTGGTCCTCCCCCCTGATCCTCCCCCCTGGTCCTCCCTCCTGGTCCTCCCCCCTGGTCCTCCCCCCTGGTCCTCCCCCCTGGTCCTCCCTCCTGATCCTCCCCCCTGGTCCTCCCTCCTGGTCCTCCCTCCTGGTCCTCCCTCCTGGTCCTCCCCCCTGGTCCTCCCTCCTGGTCCTCCCCCCTGGTCCTCCCCCCTGGTCCTCCCCCCTGGTCCTCCCCCCTGGTCCTCCCTCCTGGTCCTCCCTCCTGATCCTCCCTCCTGGTCCTCCCCCCTGGTCCTCCCCCCTGGTCCTCCCTCCTGATCCTCCCTCCTGGTCCTCCCTCCTGGTCCTCCCCCCTGGTCCTCCCCCCTGGTCCTCCCCCCTGGTCCTCCCTCCTGATCCTCCCTCCTGGTCCTCCCTCCTGGTCCTCCCCCCTGGTCCTCCCCCCTGGTCCTCCCCCCTGGTCCTCCCTCCTGGTCCTCCCCCCTGGTCCTCCCTCCTGGTCCTCCCTCCTGGTCCTCCCCCCTGGTCCTCCCTCCTGGTCCTCCCTCCTGGTCCTCCCTCCTGGTCCTCCCCCCTGGTCCTCCCCCCTGGTCCTCCCCCCTGGTCCTCCCTCCTGGTCCTCCCTCCTGATCCTCCCTCCTGGTCCTCTCCCTGGTCCTCCCTCCTGGTCCTCCCTCCTGGTCCTCCCTCCTGGTCCTCCCCCCTGGTCCTCCCTCCTGGTCCTCCCCCCTGGTCCTCCCTCCTGGTCCTCCCTCCTGATCCTCCCTCCTGGTCCTCTCCCTGGTCCTCCCTCCTGGTCCTCCCTCCTGGTCCTCCCTCCTGGTCCTCCCCCCTGGTCCTCCCCCCTGGTCCTCCCCCTGGTCCTCCCTCCTGGTCCTCCCTCCTGGTCCTCCCCCCTGGTCCTCCCCCCTGGTCCTCCCCCCTGGTCCTCCCTCCTGGTCCTCCCTCCTGGTCCTCCCTCCTGGTCCTCCCCCCTGGTCCTCCCTCCTGGTCCTCCCTCCTGGTCCTCCCCCCTGGTCCTCCCTCCTGGTCCTCCCCCCTGGTCCTCCCTCCTGGTCCTCCCTCCTGATCCTCCCTCCTGGTCCTCTCCCTGGTCCTCCCTCCTGGTCCTCCCTCCTGATCCTCCCTCCTGGTCCTCCCCCCTGGTCCTCCCTCCTGGTCCTCCCTCCTGATCCTCCCTCCTGGTCCTCCCCCCTGGTCCTCCCTCCTGGTCCTCCCCTCTGGTCCTCCCCCCTGGTCCTCCCCCCTGGTCCTCCCTCCTGGTCCTCCCTCCTGGTCCTCCCTCCTGGTCCTCCCTCCTGGTCCTCCCCTCTGGTCCTCCCCCCTGGTCCTCCCCCCTGGTCCTCCCCCCTGGTCCTCCCCCCTGGTCCTCCCCCCTGGTCCTGGTCCTGGTCTAGAGCTCAGTGTAACCGGAGCTGCAGCAGCTCGGGATCCGTTGATGTAGAGCAGGTTTTGCTGCCTATACGTTGTGATATTTAGCGATATGGCGCCGTGGCGTCTCCTCTCTTAACCCTCCCGGTCCTCTCTGTCCTCTGCAGGCCCACGACAGTCCGGTCCGGGCCATGACCTGGTCTCATAACGACATGTGGATGCTGACGGCGGACCACGGCGGCTACGTGAAGTACTGGCAGTCCAACATGAACAACGTGAAGATGTTCCAGGCTCACAAGGAGGCCATTAGAGAAGCCAGGTTTATACCCAATCTACCATTTTCTGTAGTTAACTCCAGTCTCTTAATGTCCGCGCTGCAGTGCCACGCTGCAGCCAGGTGGGGGCGCCGCCGCCTCGCCTCGCGCCACATATTGTTGTTGTTGTGGTTGATTCATGACAGATGTAAGTGTGTGCTGTTGCAACACTGCAGTTATCTGTTGTTGATGTTCTTCCTGATGTGGCTGATGAGCTGTTTATCTCTGTTCTGCTGAATAAAGTCATCAATCATTTATCTTTAACATCTGGTTTGGGTAGGCCCAGTGGTTCGGGTGGACACCAGGGATCAATAATAAAGTTTTAGCAGGGATCAATAAAGTTTTAAAATAAAGTGAATAAAGAGAAGCTCCTGCACACAGTCACGCTGCTGAACCTCATCAAACAGGCAGCTGTAGATGTTTTAAATAAAGGTTTGAATTCAACACCTTAAACACAGCGCGCCCCTGGAACTAAGCACCCCCTCTACCTCTACTGTTAACTGGTAAAGAAACACTGAATCCTTCATCTCCCATGATGCACCTGGACAGTGTCTTACACACTCCAAACCTCCAGTTTGTGACGCAGACTGTACGTTAGACATCTGTAGAGACCCAGCCTGATGATGTCAGGCAGTGGAATCTCTGGGAAACTGTTAGCCTAGCTTAGCACGAGGACTGGAAGCAGGGGGAAACTGATAGCCTAGCTTAGCACAAGGACTGGAAGCAGGGGGTAACTGATAGCCTAGCTTAGCACGAGGACTGGAAGCAGGGGGTAACTGATAGCCTAGCTTAGCACAAGGACTGGAAGCAGGGGGTAACTGATAGCCTAGCTTAACACATCGACCGGAAGCTGGGGGAAACTGATAGCTTAGCTTAACACAAGGACTGGAAGCAGGGGGTAACTGATAGCCTAGCTTAGCACAAGGACTTGAAGCTGGGGGAAACTGATAGCCTAGCTTAGCACAAGGACTGGAAGCAGGGGGTAACTGTTAGCCTAGCTTAGCACAAAGACTGGAAGCTGGGGGAAACTGCTAGCCTAGCTAAGCACAAAGGCTGGAAGCAGGGGGAAACTGCTAGCTTAGCTTAGCACGACGACTGGAAGCAGGGGGAAACTGTTAGCCTAGCTTAGCACGAAGACTGGAAGCAGGGGGAAACTGCTAGCCTAGCTAAGCATAATGACTTGAAGCAGGGGGAAACTGTTAGCCTAGCTTAGCACGACGACTGGAAGCAGGGGGAAACTGTTAGCCTAGCTTAGCACGAAGACTGGAAGCAGGGGGAAACTGCTAGCCTAGCTTAGCACAAATACTGGAAGCTGGGGGAAACTGCTTGCCTAGCTTAGCACAAATACTGGAAGCTGGGGGAAAGTGCTAGCCTAGCTTAGCACAAACACTGGAAACAGGAGGAAACTGTTAGCCTAGCTTAGCACAAAGATTAAGCAGGGGGAAACTGCTAGTCAAGTTTAGCACAAAGACTGGAAGCTGGGGAAAACTGCTAGCCTAGCTTAGCACGAAGACTGGAAGCAGAGGGAAATTGCTAGCCTAGCTAAGCACAATGACTGGAAGCTGGGGGAAACTGCTAGCCTAGCTAAGCACAATGACTGGAAGCAGGGGGAAACTGTTAGCCTAGCTTAGCACGAAGACTGGAAGCAGGGGGAAACTGCTTGCCTAGCTAAGCACAATGACTTGAAGCAGGGGGAAACCGTTAGCCTAGCTTAGCACGACGACTGGAAGCAGGGGGAAACTGTTAGCCTAGCTTAGCACGAAGACTGGAAGCTGGGGGAAACTGCTTGCCTAGCTTAGCACAAATACTGGAAGCTGGGGGAAACTGCTAGCCTAGCTTAGCACAAACACTGGAAACAGGAGGAAACTGTTAGCCTAGCTTAGCACAAAGATTAAGCTGGGGGAAACTGCTAGTCAAGTTTAGCACAAAGACTGGAAGCTGGGGAAAACTGCTAGCCTAGCTAAGCACAATGACGAAGCAGGGGGAAACTGCTTGCCTAGCTTAGCACAAAGATTGGAAGCTGGGGGAAACTGTTAGCCTAGCTTAGCACGAAGACTGGAAGCTGGGGGAAACTGTTAGCCTAGCTTAGCACAAAGATTGGAAGCTGGGGGAAACTGTTAGCCTAGCTTAGCACGAAGACTGGAAGCTGGGGAAAACTGCTAGCCTAGCTTAGCACAAAGACTGGAAGCTGGGGGAAACTGCTTGCCTAGCTTAGCACAAACACTGGAAACAGGAGGTAACTTTAAGCCTAGCTTAGCACAAATTCTGGAAGCGGGGGGGAGACAGTTAGCCTAGCTTAGCACAAAGACTGGAAGCGGGGGGGAAACTTTAACCTAGCTTAGCACAAAGACGAAGCAGGGGGAAACTGTTAGCCTAGCTTAGCACAAATACTGGAAGCTGGGAAAAACTGCTAGCCTAGCTTAGCACAATGACTGGAAGTAGCTCACATTAGACAGATCCTGACTTTGAGTCCAGAAACACTGAATCCTACATCTCCCATGATGCACCTGGATAGTTTCTTTCACACTCCACACCTCCAGTTTGTGATGCAGACTGTATGTTAGACATCTGTAGTGACCCAGCCTGATGACGTCACTATGACATCATACGACAGGTTTCAGTTTCCTGGTCCTGGTTAGTCCAGTAAACTGAACGTTATGTGTGAATCAGTTGAACGGGAACACCTGTACAGTGTGATGTCATCATGTACAGCTCACCTGGGTCTCCTGTATGTGGTGATGTAATGTTCTGCATCACATCACATGTAAGGTGTTCTTGTTATTTTGTCCATAGAGGGAAGTTAAATCAAAGAGTATAGAGGCAAAGAGACGAAACTCTGGTATTTTTCTAACAACAGCCGCTTCCACCATTTTGGACTGAAAACGCTTATTATATTTTTAATATTTTATTGTTCAACACAGGCCATTTCAATACAATATGTTAATAGAATGGAAATAATGTAGTTTTACTTTTGTACGTCTCTTCGTAGGCGGACGTTTTACTGGCGTCTGGTAGTCTCTTTCAGTCCTAAATGGCGGAAGCGTAGCTATGCTGCTGGGAGCTAATGTTGACATAGAACAAACTATTGACTTCACTTCTTGACGATATACGGTGTTTGGTTAAAACACTACACTACCCAGTAGCCTTGTAGTTTAATGTTCTATGGAAGTCTACTGCTGCCAATATCCTTTATTTTATCACCTGAAATGTATAAATACTACCGACATGCTGATAGTGTGACAGTAAAGAGAAACGGGGAGAGGAGGTGATGACCAATGCACCAATCAGGAGACGCCTCAGTCACACGTTCCAACCAGTGAACCGGAAGGGGGGGAAAAGGGGGAAACAGCTAGCCTAGCTTAGCACAAAGACTGGAAGCAGGGGGAAACTGCTAGCCTAGCTTAGCACAAAGACTGGAAGCAGGGGGAAACAGCTAGCCTAGCTTAGCACAAAGACTGGAAGCAGGGGGAAACTGCTAGCCTAGCTTAGCACAAAGACTGGAAGCAGGGGAAACAGCTAGCCTAGCTTAGCACAAAGACTGGAAGCAGGGGGAAACTGCTAGCCTAGCTTAGCACAAAGGCTGGAAGCAGGGGGAAACTGCTAGCCTAGCTTAGCACAAAGACTGGAAGCAGGGAGAAACTGCTAGCCTAGCTTAGCACAAAAACTGGAAGCAGGGGGAAACAGCTAGCCTAGCTTAGCACAAAGACTGGAAGCACGGGGAAACTGCTAGCCTAGCTTAGCACAAAGACTGGAAGCAGGGGAAACTGCTAGCCTAGCTTAGCAAAAAGACTTGAAGCAGGGGGAAACTGCTAGCCTAGCTTAGCACAAAGACTGGAAGCAGGGGGAAACTGCTAGCCTAGCTTAGCAAAAAGACTTGAAGCAGGGGGAAACTGCTAGCCTAGCTTAGCACAAAGACTGGAAGCAGGGGAAACTGCTAGCCTAGCTTAGCAAAAAGACTGGAAGCAGGGGGGAACTGTTAGCCTAGCTTAGCACAAAGACTGGAAGCAGGGGGAAACTGCTAGCCTAGCTTAGCACAAAGACTGGAAGCAGGGGGAAACTGCTAGCCTAGCTTAGCACAAAGACTGGTAGTTTCCATCATATTTCTCCTAAATCTGCAGCTTGTGACTTTGTGATGACTCACTATTTTCCCCGTTGGGCGTAGCGTAGCAAAGACGGTAAAGTGTTGACCCACGTGTGCTCAGTTTGACAGCAAACACAGCGCCGTGATGACAGCCTTGTTAAAATCTGAAGTTTTTATGAAACGGCGTTGACGTGGCGTGGTGGAGAATTAACATGATTCGCCATTGAAAGACAAACTGTTGTAACTCGACTGTAGTTGGTCCAATCTGCCCCAAACTTGACCTACTTCATAAGAGTCCAGACCTGAGGACATCTACACTACTGACTCGTAGTCATAGCGCCACCTACTGGCAACAGGAAGTCAGCGTTATGTGACAAACATCATCCGGTTCACATGAACTCCACATTGTGTGATCTACACCTGATAATGAGCAACATGATGCATGTTTAGTGTTCTCTAGCGCCACATAGTGGACACAGGAAGTGGTGAAAAATGTGCAATCCATTATTTCCTGTGCCACTCAATCCACGCAGGAAATAACGTCTGACAAGCCCCCCCGACGTGAAGCTGCGACCCGTTCATCGCTGCCTGCAGCTTTAATTATTAAGAATTCAAGTTTATCAGACGGTGTTTTGGTGTCCACGGTATAGCGGGGGACTCCTTGGAGGCCTCACCTGTTCCTGATGTATCGGGTCCTCTCCTCACTTTATGGATAAACTAGTAAAACCGTGACCTAAACAGATGTTTATTAACCAGATGTTTGCCAGATTAAACCGACAGGAGACCTCACGCCTCGCTGTTACTTCAAACTGAAAACTAATGATTTATTATGTATCTGAGATCATCGATTTATGAAGATACACTGAGAGGTTTTTACTCCTCGTATCGTTACTGCTGCACGGCTACCGTCACCGTCACACCGTCACCGTCACCGCCACAGCCGCCACTCTACACACACATACTCAACGTTAGCGTGACTGGATCGTCAAACTAAAAGTAGAAATGCACATTATTTGTAGATGGCCGTGCTGTCGGAGCTCGCTGAACGTCCTGCAGAACCTCGCCCATCTGGGTGAAACTCCCTGTTTTTAGCCCCCATGATGCCTTGCGTGAATTATGGCCGTGAGCTCCGTCGTGTCGTTACACTGAATCGTTTCCATGGTAACGCTACGCTAATCGTCTCTCCTAGAGCGTCTATATTAATAAGTCTAGTAAACGTGTGTGAACCTGTTACAGCTCATCAGAGCTCAGCCTTCTCTACGGAGGGACGGAGGACGAGCTGAAGACGTGTCCTCAGATAACCTGCACTACAGATCAGATCAGTGCTTCTACAGTAACAAGGTTTAGTTTCCTACACAGATAACTACTTAAACTATCATTAGTCTAATAATGCCCTTCATAAACTGCCTTACATTTGAAACTACAGAACATAGTGACAGTAACTGTCTCATTAAACAGAGTCTTCCCTACACATGACATCATACTGATGTTCTCCTGGCTCTGCTGTCGCTCCTCTAAAGGACCCGACGCCTCTTCTCCGCTGCTCTTTATAGCCCAACCACAGAGTAGGATACGGGTTCTCCTCCGTTGAGCTCACAGAACCAGGGTTTATGGTCTGTTCTGGTTTAGTGGTGGCTGCAGATCTGATCTGAGATCTGACCTCTGACCTCTGACCTCTGACCTCTGACCTCACCTTTCTAGTTTCATGGTATTGTTGGGATCCAGTGTGAGGACGTGTCTGTTCCGGAGCTCTTGATCATGACCTTCCTCCCCGGTCACCATGGTGACGCTCTGCTTGTGTTCTCCAGTTTTTCTCCAACAGATAATAAATTTGCCACCTGCTCAGACGACGGCACCGTTCGGATCTGGGACTTCCTGCGCTGCCACGAGGAGAGGATCCTCCGAGGTACGCAACCAGCGCTCATCACCGCGTTACCTTAACCTGGGCTCACCTGGGCTCACCTGGGCTCACCTGGGCTCACCTGGGCTCACCTGGGCTCACCTGGGCTCACCTGGGCTCAGACTAAACTGTAATAACTTGTTAATGTCCTGTATGGACTCAACGTGGTTTAATAGAGAAGATGTTTCATTCTAATAAACTAGTGCTTCACATGAAAACAGACAGAATGAACATAAACACTAATAATTAATGTAACATGAGATGGAAAGTAAAACCCACCTGATAATATTGATTAATATTGATATGAAAATAGAATAGATGGATAAAATCCAGTAGAACAGGACGTTGCAGTAGAAGAGAAGAGAAGCACAATAAGAGTTAGAGGCTGTAAATACTAATATTCCTGTAGGAGCTCCAGATAAGCAGCAGAACATCACAGAGTCAAACTGCATGTGATTATCATAAAGTGGGCATGTCTGTAAAGGGCAGACTCGTGGGTACCCAGAGAACCCATTTACATTCACTGATCTGGAGGTCAGAGGTCAAGGGACCCAACATTTAGTGTAAGTTTGGAGCGTTATTTAACCTCCTTTACTACCAGCTAGTCTGATCTGGTTGGATCCATCAGGTTTACTAGTTTACTATGGTGGTGGTAGAAGTAGTAGTAGTAGTAGTAGTAGTAGTAGTAGTAGTAGTAGTAGTAGTAGTAGTAGTAGTAGTAGTAGTAGTAGTAGAATGCCATGGCTGGTACCGATGGATCCATCAGGTTCTATAGTTTCAGATGATACCAGTACCTTTTACCAGCCCGAGCTAAAAATCACACGTTGCGTTAAAGAACTGAATGGCGTCAAATAAAATTCATAAATTAAATTTTTTTGTAAAATAAATTTGCGCTAACGCGTTTTCACATTAACTTTGACAGCTCTAGTATATAGTATACTGTATATGTATATACATGTGTGTGTATATATATACATATGTGTATATATATATACATATATGTGTGTGTATATATATATATATATATATATATACACATATGTGTGTATATATATACATAAATGTATATACATATGTGTATATATACATATATATACACATATGTATATACATATGTGTATGTATATATACATATATATATATATACATATGTGTAGATATGTATATACATATGTGTATATATATACATATGTGTATATATATAGATATGTGTAAATATGTATATACATATATATACATGTGTATATATACACATGTATATATATATACATATGTGTACACTATATATATATATACATGTGTATATATGTATATACATATATACACACATATATGTGTATATATATATAGATATATATAGTGTACACATATGTATATATATATAGATATATATAGTGTACACATATGTATATATATATATACAGTATATATATATATCTATATATATAGATGTGTATATATATATACACACAAAAGGTTTAAGACTAAACATTTAAAAAAAAGGTGAAATGATTGAAAATAATAAAATATTGGGACACAAATTATTAGACTTGGTTTTAAGCAGGAGGTTAAAAACATGAATCCATAGAGCATGTTTATTATTATTAAACTATTATTAGTATTATTATTAAACTATTATTAGTATTATTATTAAACTATTATTATTATTATTAATAATAATAATAATAATAATAAACAATTATTTTTATTAATACACAATTATTATTATTAGTAATAATAATAATAACTATTATTAAAATATTATTAGTAGCTTTAAGCCTTCATTCAACATTTCAGCAGACAACTGAAAAAAAGGACAAATGACAAACTAACAACACAGTGAAGTCATTTACATTCATTTATATGTATGTATATATATATATATATGTATGTATGTATGTATGTATGTATGTATAAATTTACAAGATAACAGCTTTATTTCCTCATCTTTAATCACTTTTTATGAAGTGCAGTTAATGATTAATGATTAATCGCTGACTATTTTAGTTTGAGAATATATATAATGTTTATACAGATGTCACATCAGCCTGTTAATGATGCAATTTAAACAATAATTTGGATATTTAACCTAATATTTAAGTAATATTATGTCATGTGTCTTTTTCAACTGATACAACTCAAATACACAAAAATAATAAACCCACAAGTTAACTGGTCTTATTTCACCACCTTCTGTTCCCTTTATATTTATACACTGAGAATAAAATAGATGTAGATAATATATACCCAACATTCATATATATACACTATACTAGTGTTCATATTTATATTTATATTAAACATGTTCATTTTATATCTATTGTTTGTTCATCCTGACTCAGTGAACACAACTACAAACAGAAAATAATCAACCAATCAGAGTCCTGCAAACACTGAGACACGCCCCCTCATTATCATATAGAGAGGAGAGCAGGAAGTGGTGTACTGATGTACAGTGTGTGCGTGTGTGCGTGCAGGTCACGGTGCTGATGTGAAGTGTGTCGACTGGCATCCCACCAAAGGTCTGGTGGTCTCCGGCAGTAAAGACAGCCAGCAGCCAATCAAGTTCTGGGACCCGAAGACCGGACAGAGTCTGGCAACGCTGTGAGTCCAGCAGGACAAACTGACTCCAGATCAGTTCATCTAACAGTTTATAACATGTATATATATATAGAGAGATCCAGAACACTCGAACTGACTCCAGATCAGTTCATCTAACAGTTTACAACATGTATATATATATAGAGAGATCCAGAACACTCGAACTGACTCCAGATCAGTTCATCTAACAGTTTACAACATGTATATATATATATAGAGAGAGATCCAGAACAGTTAGTAGTCTCCAGTGATTGGACGCTCCTCTCTCTCTCTCTCCTCAGTCACGCCCATAAGAACACGGTGATGGAGGTGAAGTGGAACCTGAACGGGAACTGGCTGCTGACGGCCTCACGTGACCACCTGTGCAAACTGTTCGACATCAGGAACCTGAAGGAGGAGCTGCAGGTGTTCAGAGGACACAAGAAGGAGGCCACAGGTGAGGACAGGGTGTCCACAGGTAGAGCTACAGCACAGCTGCAGTCCGGAGGATGTCTCACACACACACACACACACACACATCCAGAACCGCAGCGGGCCGGTGATGGACCGGTAGGAGAAGGTCCAGTGTGCCGACCTGTTGATTCAGCTGCTTTAATCTGGTTGTTACAGACCAATGAGGGGGACATTTTACAGCGTAACACTGCGTCTCCGGTTCACCGTCAGGGAGGGTTACCGTAGCAACCACCACGCTGCGTCCATCGTCCCAGCGAGTCTCCGGTTCACCGTCAGGGAGGGTTACCGTAGCAACCACCACGCTGCGTCCATCGTCCCAGCGAGTCTCCGGTTCACCGTCAGGGAGGGTTACCGTAGCAACCACCACGCTGCGTCCATCGTCCCAGCGAGTCTCCGGTTCACCGTCAGGGAGGGTTACCGTAGCAACCACCACGCTGCGAGGAGACAGGTTGTCGGCGGCGTAACGTTAGCGAGTATCTGACAGACCGCTTGTGTCAAGCACTGTTACAGACTGAAACATGATAAAACTGATGATGATGGTGGTGATGATGATGATGATGATGATGATGATGATGATGATGATGGTGATGATGATGATGATGATGATGATGATGGTGATGATGATGGTGATGATGATGATGATGGTGATGATGATGATGGTGATGGTGATGGTGATGATGATGATGGTGATGGTGATGGTGATGATGATGATGGTGATGATGATGATGATGGTGATGGTGATGATGATGATGGTGATGATGATGGTGATGGTGATGGTGATGGTGATGATGATGATGGTGATGATGATGATGATGATGATGATGATGATGATGATGGTTACAGTGAACCTGAGTGTACTTCCTGTGTCTCCCCAGCGGTGGCGTGGCATCCCGTCCATGAAGGTCTGTTCGCCAGCGGAGGCTCTGACGGCTCGCTGCTCTTCTGGCACACTGGGTAACTGTGACATCATCATGACCTCACAGGGTCGGGGTCAAATACAGCAGGCTGTTCCTGTTATTGTGTCCACCCCCCCCCCGTGGTTTGTTAGTGGTTTGACTGGTTTCCTGTTGCTGTGTGTGTCAGGGTGGAGAAGGAGGTGGGAGGGATGGAGATGGCTCACGAGGGGATGATCTGGAGTCTGGCCTGGCACCCACTGGGTCACATCCTCTGTTCTGGTTCCAACGACCACACCAGGTACAAATACTACATCTATACAACGGATTACTACATACTGGGTCACATCCTGTGTGAATCAGTGGCAGCAGCTGTGTTTGTGTGTGAACTTTTGTCGGTGTTGTTTCGATGTTCCAGTAAGTTCTGGACGAGGAATCGACCCGGTGACAAGATGAGGGACCGTTACAACCTGAACCTGCTGCCGGGGATGTCAGAGGACGGGATGGAGTACGGTGAGCTGGAGGACCAATCACACGCATCGTTGGTGATGAGATGTGATCCCAGCTGCTGATCACTCTGTGGTTCTGTTGGTTCTGTTTCAGATGACGTGGATATGAACAGCGTGGCCTCCATCCCCGGCATGGGGATCCCAGAGCAGCTGAAGGCAGCCATGGAGCAGGAGCAGAGCAGTAAGTCTGATCCTGGAACATCCTGGAACATCCTGGAACCGCTTTATTCTGCTTGTTTCTCAACCCACATCACTCAGAACATGTCAGAACAAACTTAAAGAAGGAATAATATTTTTAGACACAAAGACACTGAATGCTTTAGTGTAACTCAGGTGTATCTCAGGTGTATCCCAGGTGTATCTCGGGTGTAACTCGAGTTCAACTCATGTGTAACTCGGGTGTAACTCGGGTGTATCTCGGATGTAACTCACGTGTATCTCGGGTGTAACTCGGGTGTAACTCGGGTGTATCTCGGGTGTAACTCGGGTGTATCTCGGGTGTAACTCGGGTGTATCTCGGGTGTAACTCGGGTGTATCTCGGGTGTAACTCGGGTGTATCTCGGGTGTAACTCGGGTGTATCTCGGGTGTAACTCGGGTGTATCTCGGGTGTAACTCGGGTGTATCTCGGGTGTAACTCGGGTGTATCTCGGGTGTAACTCGGGTGTAACTCGGGTGTAACTCGGGTGTATCTCGGGTGTAACTCGGGTGTATCTCAGGTGTAACTCGGGTGTATCTCGGGTGTAACTCGGGTGTATCTCGGGTGTATCTCAGGTGTCTCTCAGGTGTATCTCAGGTGTCTCTCAGGTGTATCTCAGGTGTATCTCAGGTGTATCTCAGGTGTCTCTCAGGTGTATCTCGGGTGTATCTCGGGTGTATCTCAGATGTATGTGTAACTCAGGTGTATCTCAGGTGACTCTCAGGTGTCTCTCAGGTGTCTCTCAGGTGTATCTCAGGTGTCTCTCAGGTGTATCTCAGGTGTATCTCAGATGTATGTGTAACTCAGGTGTATCTCAGGTGTATCTCAGATGTATGTGTAACTCAGGTGTATCTCAGGTGACTCTCAGGTGTCTCTCAGGTGTATCTCAGGTGTCTCTCAGGTGTATCTCAGGTGTATCTCAGATGTATGTGTAACTCAGGTGTAACTCAGGTGTATCTCAGGTGTATCTCAGGTGACTCTCAGGTGTCTCTCAGGTGTCTCTCAGGTGTATCTCAGGTGTTTCTCAGGTGTAACTCAGATGTATGTGTAACTCAGGTGTATCTGTTGTCTCCAGGTAAAGAGACGGCTCCTGAGGTGGAGATGTCCATCCCTGGTCTTGACTGGGGCATGGATGAGGTCATGGGTAAAGACGCCAAGAAGGTCCCGCAGAAGAAAGTCCCGTACGCCAAACCGATCCCAGCCCAGTTCCAACAGGTAAACACCTGGACATTAACCTGAACATGAAATAGGTCAGTAATGTAGAACCAGAAGACAGTGTGTTAGTGTCGTTGACTGTGGACTCCTCCTGTCTTCAGGCCTGGGCAGATAATAAAGTACCCATGATGCCGCCTGGTGGAGATTTGTCCAAAGACCGGAAGGTGGAGCAGAAAGTGGACGGGAAGAAGAAAAGTCAGGCAGAGATGGAGCAGGAGATGGCAGCTCTGCAGTACAGCAACCCCATGATGCTGGAGGTGAGCCGTCACACTAACCACACCTTAAAGGTTCCAGAGTTGGTATGAACTCTCCTGCTGCGTACGTTGACCACCGTTCTCAGTAACACCACAGTAACCACCCAGTGACACCACAGTAACCACCCAGTAACACCAGAGTAACCACCCAGTAACACCACAGTAACCACCCAGTAACACCACAGTAACCACCCAGTAACACCACAGTAACACCACAGTAACCACCCAGTAACACCACAGTAACACCACAGTAACCACCCAGTGACACCACAGTAACCACCCAGTAACACCACAGTAACCACCCAGTAACACCACAGTAACCACCCAGTAACACCACAGTAACACCACAGTAACCACCCAGTAACACCACAGTAACCACCCAGTAACACCACAGTAACACCACAGTAACCACCCAGTAACACCACAGTAACCACCCAGTAACACCACAGTAACACCACAGTAACCACCCAGTAACACCACAGTAACCACCCAGTAACACCACAGTAACCACCCAGTAACACCACAGTAACCACCCAGTAACACCCAGTAACACCACAGTAACCACCCAGTAACACCACAGTAACCACCCAGTAACACCACAGTAACACCACAGTAACCACCCAGTAACACCACAGTAACCACCCAGTAACACCACAGTAACACCACAGTAACCACCCAGTAACACCACAGTAACACCACAGTAACCACCCAGTAACACCACAGTAACACCACAGTAACACCACAGTAACCACCCAGTAACACCACAGTAACACCACAGTAACACCACAGTAACCACCCAGTAACACCACAGTAACCACCCAGTAACACCACAGTAACCACCCAGTAACACCACAGTAACCACCCAGTAACACCACAGTAACACCACAGTAACCACCCAGTAACACCACAGTAACCACCCAGTAACACCACAGTAACACCACAGTAACCACCCAGTAACACCACAGTAACCACCCAGTAACACCACAGTAACACCACAGTAACACCACAGTAACCACCCAGTAACACCACAGTAACACCACAGTAACCACCCAGTAACACCACAGTAACACCACAGTAACACCACAGTAACCACCCAGTAACACCACAGTAACACCACAGTAACACCACAGTAACACCACAGTAACACCACAGTAACCACCCAGTAACACCACAGTAACCACCCAGTAACACCACAGTAACACCACAGTAACCACCCAGTAACACCACAGTAACCACCCAGTAACACCACAGTAACCACCCAGTAACACCACAGTAACACCACAGTAACCACCCAGTAACACCACAGTAACACCACAGTAACACCACAGTAACACCACAGTAACCACCCAGTAACACCACAGTAACCACCCAGTAACACCACAGTAACACCACAGTAACCACCCAGTAACACCACAGTAACCACCCAGTAACACCACAGTAACACCACAGTAACCACCCAGTAACACCACAGTAACACCACAGTAACCACCCAGTAACACCACAGTAACCACCCAGTAGCACCACAGTAACCACCCTGTAACACCACAGTAACACCACAGTAACCACCCAGTAACACCACAGTAACACCACAGTAACCACCCAGTAACACCACAGTAACCACCCTGTAACACCACAGTAACACCACAGTAACCACCCAGTAACACCACAGTAACACCACAGTAACCACCCAGTAACCACCCAGTAACACCGCAGTAACACCACAGTAACACCACAGTAACACCACAGTAACCACCCAGTAACACCACAGTAACCACCCAGTAACACCACAGTAACCACCCAGTAACACCACAGTAACACCACAGTAACCCGCCAGTAACACCACAGTAACCACCCAGTAGCACCACAGTAACCACCCTGTAACACCACAGTAACACCACAGTAACCACCCAGTAACACCACAGTAACCACCCAGTAACACCACAGTAACCACCCAGTAACACCACAGTAACCACCCAGTAACACCACAGTAACCACCCAGTAACACCACAGTAACCACCCCAGTAACACCACAGTAACACCACAGTAACACCACAGTAACCATCTCGAAGCATAAAGAATGAATTAACGTTTACCGTCATGTTAATCTGGTCTGTGGTCCTCGCTGCAGCAGATGAAGATGAACCAGATGAACCCCGATGGGAACATGGGGCCCCCCCAGGGACAGGGCTCCATGCCCCCCTTCCCTGGTCCTGGGGGTCCGATGCCTCCGGGCCAGCAGGGCTTTTCCTCCAACATGCCTCCTCAGCAGATGTCCAACAACATGGGGCCTCCCATGGGCCCCGGAGGCATGCAGCCTCCTTTCATGCCCCCTGGACAGATGGGGCCCCCCTCTGGACCCCAGCCTCACCAGGGGCCCCCTCAGGGCATGATGGGACCAACAGACATGCAAGGACCCCAAGGTATGCAGAGACACCCCGGCCCGCCCAGAAATATGGGCCCCCAAGGGCCTCACGGTATGGGACCCAGAGGGATGCAGGGACCCCATGGTGGGATGATGGGCCCCCCTCCTCGAGGAATGGGTCCAAGGGATCCTCAGGGGCCTCCACCTCAGGGGGGCATGATGCCACCTCAGGGGAACATGATGGGCCCGCAGGGTGGGATGATGGGGCCCCCACCCAGGACACACGGCAACGGGCCAAACAACTATGGGATGGGCAACATGCAGGGGCCCCCTGGAGGGATGCACGGGCCTCCAGGAAATATGCAGGGGCCCCCAGGTAACATGCAAGGACCCCATGGAAACATGCAGGGGCCCCCAGGTAACATGCAAGGACCACATGGAAATATGCAGGGGCCCCCAGGAAACATGCAGGGCCCCCCTGGGAACATGCAAGGACCCCATGGGAGCATGCAGGGGCCCCCATACATGCAGCAGCAGGTGAGTTGATGTGATGGACGTCTGACTGGTTTTACAGGTGCTGTATGAATGAGTACCGTATAAATGTGATCTGGTCTTTCCAGGGCCAGAACTCGGGGCCGATGATGCACGGGATGGGCCAGCAGGGGCCCAACAACAAAGGTAAGGCCGCACAGGAAATGAACAGTGAAGCTTGAGACTTATTGAAGCGAGTTGTTGACCACTGTTGGCTCTTCTCAGACCCTCGGGGGCCGCCGCCCAACCACCACTCGGGCCCTCCGGACCGGCAGGGTTCTGGGGGACCGGACCAGGGCTCAGGTTCTTACTGGGGGGACAACCAGCAGGGTCGACGTGGACCGCAGGACTTTGATGGAGGACAGGACTTCCATGGCAGAGGAGAGGAAGGCTGGAGACCAGGACCTGGACCAGGATACCAGGGAGGAGGAGGGGGAGGACACAGGGGGGGGGGACACCGAGGAGGAGGAGCAGGAGGAGGAGGAGCAGGAGGAGAGAGAGGAGGAGCAGGAGGGAACGGAGGGAACTGGGGCCCCGACGAGAGGTTCACCGGAGGAGAGTTCAGAGGACGGAGAGACGACAGGTGAGCGGTCTGATATACCGGACCCTGCAGCCCCTCGGGTCTGAACCAGGGACGTACCGGTCCCACTGTTTCAGTCCTGATACTGATATCAATACCTCCGGTACCTCTACCGGTGCATCCCTGGTGGTAACAGGTGTGAACTGGACTCTGTGGTGTTCCAGGTTCAGAGGAGGAGGCCCCGGCCGGCCCGGAGCTCGAGGTTACTCGGAGGACTACGGGAGCCAGGAGGAAGGCTTCGATGGCCCCGAGGAGATGAGCCGAGGCTGGGACAACGGAGGCCGAGGGAGGCCGCCTCGGGGAGGAGGTCCACCCAGAGGAGGAGGTGAGAGGTGTCTCCTGGTCCTCACCTGGACAGAGGCCCTGTTCACACCTGGTATTAATGAGTTAATGTTAATGTCAATGTTAATACCAGGTGTGAACAGGACCTCTGAGGGTTTCCATCTTCTGTTAGAACACTTTGGTGTTTTGGCTCATTTTAGATTTTGCATCACTTACTGCTAGACTACATTTCCCATCAGCCCCATCAGCTGTTGTTGCCTGTTGGGCTGCAGTTTGCCATGTTATGATCTGAGCATATTGTTTTATGCTAAATGCAGAACCTGTGAGGGTTTCTGGACAATATCTGTCATTGTTTTCTGTTGTTAACTGATTTACAATAATAAATATATACATACATTTACATAAAGCAGCATATTTGTCCACTCCCATGTTGATAAGAGGATTAAATACTTGACTAATCCCCCTTTAAGGTACATTTAGAACAGATAAAAAATGTGTGATTAATAACGATTAAATATTTTAGCCCTAATTTACAATAAAAAATGAATCGGATCACTTAGGTGAAATTGAACTGGGACACGTAGAACCAACATTTCTTTGTCACCGAACGATCTCGCTAAGAACAGAATAGTATTTCTACGCAGACTCTTATTGTGGCGGTTGTCTCCTTGGCTTCCTGTCTGTAGGTCACGAAGGTTATCGGGACGGTCAGCAGATGCATGATGGGTCGTCTCCGGCTGGTCGTGAGCGCTCCTCCTCCCTGCAGGGGATGGACATGGCGTCTCTGCCCCCCCGGAAGCGTCCGTGGCAGGACGGACCGGGAACCGGAGACCCCCGAGAGCGCGAGTCCCCGGGAGCTGACGGAGGTCAGAGTTCGGCTGCTTTATGATCATATTTATTCATATTTTACCTCCCATCTGATGCCAAAAATAAAAGAACATTTCTTAATAGACCCACTCTGTTCCCTGCAGGTCGCCCCCCCCAGAGGGAGGACGGCGGTTACGGTCCGCCTGGTCGCGGTGGACGAGGCGGCTGGGGTCCCGGAGGAGGACCTGGACCAGGACCGGTCCTCAGGAGAGGAGGACCAGCACCCAGAGGACCACCGAGGGGGGGCGTCCGGGGCCGGTAGTCCTAAAGAAAAGAACTCTGCTGACCCTCCTCTGGCCCCCCCCACAGACCTGAGTCCAGATCCTGGGAAACCTTCAGACAAACTTTTGGTCATGTGACACATGGAGATCTGTGCTGCTGTGAAGGACGCTGGTTTCTGATTGGTCCGTACCGACTGAGCCGACAGGAAACAGAAGCATCATTTTAATGTAAAATATTGTAGAGAATCATCAGCCGTCTCTTTTATTTCAGAGTCACTTCGTCTTGTTGCTTTTTTGTAAAAGATTTCTATGTTTGTGTTTTCACTGAGGTGGACAATAAAGATTCACACTTCAACTCTGTCGTCACAACACGTTCATTAACACCTAATAATACCTCGTTAATACCTCATTAATACCTATTATTACATGGCTGTGTTGAATTTCTAATTTTTTTAGATAATTTCTTCATAACAGACCGTTGCTACGTATAACAGACCGTTGCTACGTATAACAGACCGTTGCTACGTATAGCAGACCGTTGCTACGTATAACAGACCGTTGCTACGTATAGCAGACCGTTGCTACGTATAACAGACCGTTGCTACGTATAACAGACCGTTGCTACGTATAACAGACCGTTGCTACGTATAACAGACCGTTGCTACGTATAACAGACCGTTGCTATGGGCGCAGCTCTAATGTCGGACTCTGGCATGTCTGTAAATCAATATTTACTTTGGTCCAGATTGATTCTTTTATGCTCAGTTACTACTATGTAGTACACATAGTCAGTACTCAGTATTGTGTTTACAGGTCAAAGGTCAGAGGTCACAGCTGGTACATGAAACCATCTTTAGTTTTTTTATTTCCTTATTAAAGTGATTTTCTTAACTCACACAGAAACATGTTATTGATTAAAAGAAGATGAGAGAAAATAAAGAGTTAAAGTTTGTGAATTCCTCCGAACAGCAGACACACCGTCCTGCAGGTCAGCGTTCAGGGTTCAGTGAGCAGGAGAAATATCCTGCAGGTCAGCGTTCAGGGTTCAGTGAGCAGGAGGAATGCCCTGCAGGTCAGGGTTCAGGGTTCAGTGTCAGTGAGGTCCGTCCTGCAGGTCAGGGTTCAGGGTTCAGTGTCAGTGAGGTCCGTCCTGCAGGTCAGCGTTCAGGGTTCAGTGTCTCTGTCCTGCAGGTCAGCGTTCAGGGCTCCAGCTGCTCCCCGGTCAGATCGGCATGGTTTTCCCGGTGACGGTCCTCTTGATGGCGGACGCCGCCACCCCCCCCATGAAGCGGATCCCGGCGCTGCCCCCCGGAAGCAGCGACACCACGGAACCGAGGATCACCGCGACCTGCAGCGCGGCTCCCAGCGCGGTGAGCGCGGTGCTGTGGAGGCGCAGCGCCGCGTACAGAGTCCCACCGAGTGCGCAGAGGTAGAGCAACGCTCCGGGGGAGCTGGGCAGGCCGGCGGCCAGGCGGCTGGGCCCGCGAAGCGCCGCCGCGGCCGCGATGGCGAACAGCGAACCGAGCGACCAGAGCAGCGCGAACTTGCGCGCGTAGAGCAGCAGAAGCGGCGCGTAGAGCGCAGACAGAGCGAAGCACAGCGCGGAGAAAGAGCCGCTCACACCGCAGGCGACCAGCCGCTGGCGGCGGCTCAGACCCGGCAGGCACGGGTCCGGTTCGGCCGACCAGGGCCAGGAAAGGCCGCTGCCCCCCCCGGAGCTCTGCGACCCGGACCAGGACCCGGACCAGGGGGTGGACCAGCTCCCGAACCAGCTCCCCGGTACCGGCTCCGGCTCGTCCAGGTCCACCGCGGTGCTGGAGCCGGACTGGGAGATGGTTCTGGCTCCTCCTTTGGACCGGGCCAGATACTCCTGCAGCTGCCGGTTCAGTTCCGCCATGACGGAGGAAGCTAACAGGCTAACTGTTAGCAGGCTGGACTTCTTCTTCTGTGCTGCTGCTGCTTCTACACTTCCGGTAGCGCTCCAAAGGTCCTCAAAAGGTCCTCTCTGTTAACTTCCTGCTGCTGGTTCAACTCTTATATTTATATATATATATATTTATATATATTAATATATATATATTAATATATATATATATATATATTTATATATATATATATTTATAAATATATATATATATATATATATATATATATTTATATTTATATATATATATATATATATTTATATTATATATATATATATATATATAATATATATTTATATTTATATATATATTTATATATATATATATATATATTTATATTTATATATATATTTATATATATATATCTATATCGATATATAGATATATATTTATATATATATATTTATATATATTAATTAATATATATATATAAATATATATAAGAAAAGAATCCATGATGTTCATGATTCAACGTGTGACGGTGGATTAAAAACGAACAACAGCAGCACTGATTAATAAAAGTAAATATAAATAAAGTAATAAACGGTAACGCAGCTGTGATCTGAATCTTCCTGTAGTTTTTACTTCAGTCTTCTTCATTCTCTTCTTTTTATATAATCCATTTTTATAATGAACATTTAAAAACTTAGAACAATAACAGCTGAATATACAGAATAAAAATAATAAATACATAAACCAAACGTTTACTACTGATAGTGCTGCAGTCTATCTCTGCTCTCATTGGTCGACAGCTGCGGTCCACCTGGACAGGTGAGCAGTCTGTCAGGACCAGAACCAGAACCAGGATCTTAGAAACACTCAGGTCTTTATTTACAATAGAGAAAAAACAGAATTACTGAATATTAGAAGATGAGAAACTATAACATTTAAAGTGTATTTTACCAGAGAAGAAGAATTCATCAGATACACACTGAACCTCTTCAATAATTAATAATAATATACAGCAGGAGTATTTATTTATTATTAATTATCTCTAGATGATTATTTGTGTCGCTGATGATAATCAATAATAATCAATAAGATCAGAAGTGTTTATATTAACAGTCTCTGGTTTCAGACTCTTATTTTGGTAAAAGTCACATGACTTCCGTTTTCAGCTGTCAGACTAAAATTAACACTTCAGCTGATTGGTTGGCTGACACACACACACACCCTTCTACGGTATCACCAGTGTGTGTGTGTGTGTGTGTGTGTGTGTGTGTGTGTGTGTGTGTGTGTGTGTGTTCATTCAGAGCGGTGATCAGAGGAAGAAACAACCAAAACTAACCAGACAGCAGGTAACACACACACACACACACACACACACACACACACACACACACACACACACACACACACACACACACACACACACACACACACACACACACACACACACACACACACACACACACACACACACACACACACACACACACACACACACACACACACATAAAACACTGCTAGCATAGCTCCATCCACAGAGAAAATGTACTTATAGTACTAATACCACACAGTAAAAGTACTAATACCACACAGTAAAAGTACTAATACCACACAGTAGAAGTACTCTGTCTCAGTAGAAGTACTAGTACCACACAGTAGAAGTACTCTGTCCCAGTAGAAGTACTAATACCACACAGTAGAAATACTCTGTCTCAGTAGAAGTACTAATACCACACAGTAGAAGTACTCTGTCACAGTAAAAGTACTAATACCACACAGTAGAAGTACTCTGTCACAGTAAAAATACTAATACCACACAGTAGAAGTACTCTGTCTCAGTAGAAGTTCTAATACCACACAGTAGAAATACTCTGTCTCAGTAGAAGTACTAATACCACACAGTAGAAGTACTCTGTCACAGTAAAAATACTAATACCACACAGTAGAAGTACTCTGTCTCAGTAGAAGTTCTAATACCACACAGTAGAAGTACTCTGTCACAGTAAAAGTACTAATACCACACAGTAGAAGTACTCTGTCACAGTAAAAATACTAATACCACACAGTAGAAGTACTCTGTCTCAGTAGAAGTTCTAATACCACACAGTAGAAATACTCTGTCTCAGTAGAAGTACTAATACCACACAGTAGAAGTACTCTGTCACAGTAAAAATACTAATACCACACAGTAGAAGTACTCTGTCTCAGTAGAAGTTCTAATACCACACAGTAGAAGTACTCTGTCACAGTAAAAGTACTAATACCACACAGTAGAAGTACTCTGTCCCAGTAGAAGTACTAATACCACACAGTAGGAGTACTCTGTCTCAGTAGAAGTACTAATACCACACAGTAGGAGTACTCTGTCCCAGTAGAAGTACTAGTACTACTCCCTCCAGGTCCTCAGTAGTACATTAACCTCATATGAACGTGTGTTTCCTGTCAGACGATGACGCTGTCTCAGATCACGCCCACGCTGTTCCTCAGCGGCGCCGACGCCCCGCTCAACGCCGCGCTGATGTCACAGAAGGGCATCACGCTGATCGTCAACGCCACGCTCTGCCACGCCTTCCCCGCCTACCCGGGCGTGGAGTGCGTGCGGGTTCCCGTCTCCGACCTGCCCAGCGCCCGCCTCGGAGACCACTTCGACCGAGTGGCCGAGCGTATCCACGGCAACCGTGGGCGGGGCACGCTGGTGCACTGCGCCGTCGGTATGAGCCGCTCGCCGGCGTTGGTGATGGCGTATCTGATGCGGTACAGAGCGGTGACGCTCCGCCAGGCGCACCGCTGGGTTCAGGACAGCCGGCCCTTCGTCAGGCTGAACGCCGGCTTCTGGGAGCAGCTGCTGCAGTACGAGAGGAAGCTGTACGGCAAGAACACGGTCAGAGTGGCCGCGGTCAAAGAGACGCCGCCGCTGCCGAGGTCGGTGCCGCCGCAGCAGACCAACCGGCAAACGCTGGTCCAAAGGTCGCCGCTGATGACCCGGACATCACTGATGTCACCGTCGCAGGTGATGACGCCAACAAACAAGCGAAGACGAGGAACCAAATCCAGCAGCATCAAAATCTGAGCGCCGACAGACCGCCGAGGGACCGCCGAGGGACCGCCGAGGGACCGCCGACAGACCGCCGACAGACCGCCGAGGGACCGCCGAGGGACCGCCGACAGACCGCCGACAGACCGCCGAGGGACCGCCGAGGGACCGCCGACAGACCGCCGACAGACCGACGAGGGACCGCCGAGGGACCGCCGAGGGACCGCCGACAGACCGCCGACAGACCGCCGACAGACCGCCGACAGACCGCCGAGGGACCGCCGACAGACCGCCGACAGACCGCCGAGGGACCGCCGACAGACCGCCGACAGACCGCCGAGGAACCGCCGCTCGCAAACACAAAAAAAACCCAAACTTTTCTTCCTTGTGTAAACCTACATAACCCACAATGCAACTGGACCACTGACAGCGGAGGCGGTGGCGTCCTGCGACCAAACGGACTTCACCGACGTCGTGACGACGTTCCACATTTATTTAGTTAAACTGATCTCATGTTGTAAATCTAAATGTTTCTGTCTGAAAAACATTAAATCTGATTATTACACGGCTGTGTTGAATACTCGATTCTGATTGGTCAACAGCATTCTGCGGTCTGTTATGTCTTTATAACAGACCGTTGTTACGTATAACGGACCGTTGTTACGTATAACGGACCGTTGTTACGTATAGCAGACCGTTGTTACGTATAACGGACCGTTGCTACGTATAACGGACCGTTGCTACGTATAACAGACCGTTGCTACGTATAACAGACCGTTGCTACGTATAGGAGACCGTTGTTACGTATAACAGACCGTTGTTACGTATAGCAGACCGTTGTTACGTATAGCAGACCGTTGTTACGTATAACGGACCGTTGCTACGTATAACGGACCGTTGCTACGTATAACAGACCGTTGCTACGTATAACAGACCGTTGCTACGTATACAGACCGTTGTTACGTATAACAGACCGTTGCTACGTATAGCAGACCGTTGCTACGTATAGCAGACCGTTGCTACATATAACAGACCGTTGCTACGTATAGCAGACCGTTGTTACGTATAGCAGACCGTTGCTACATATAACAGACCGTTGCTACGTATAGCAGACCGTTGTTACGTATAACAGACCGTTGCTACGTATAACGGACCGTTGTTACGTATAACGGACCGTTGTTACGTATAACGGACCGTTGCTACGTATAACGGACCGTTGTTACGTATAGCAGACCGTTGTTACGTATAGCAGACCGTTGCTACGTATAGCAGACCGTTGCTACATATAACAGACCGTTGCTACGTATAGCAGACCATTAATACGTATAACAGACCGTTAATACGTATAACAGACCGTTAATACGTATAACAGACCGTTGCTACGTATAACAGACCGTTGCCGTATGCTGATATATCACTGTCAAATACATAAAAATACTGTTATTAATCTGTTTAAAAGTGTATAATTGCAAATATTTCATCATATTTTATAACTTAACCACTACTTTATATAAACTGAGAACACAGGTACTGACTGTCCTATATTTATATTATTATATCCTAGATTTTACAGACTTCTTCTTTATCGCTACATTAGTATAAATTTAAAGATTTGATTGTTAAATAAGTTAATTTCATCTTATAAAACTATAAAGTTACATTTAAAAAAGTTATAAACTGTGTTTTACGCTTGCTTACAATTATATGACTATATATACAGTATATATACTGTATACTATATATATATAGTATACAGTATATATATAGTATATATATATATACAGCATGAGTACATTCCCCAACACACAGAAACAGGTTCCAACCTGCTGATAGGTGTGTCCAACACACAGAGTCAACACTATATGAAGCTGTAGGTCAGCAGTAACCAGCAGCAGTCAGAACCAGTGGTCTACAGACTGGTTCTGATCCATATTATTATCATTCAGCTCATCTGGTTCTGATCCATATTATTATCATTCTGCTCATCTGGTTCTGATCCATATTATTATCATTCAGCTCATTCTGGTTCTGCTTCTTCTCTTTTTCGCCGTACTGTGATTTAGAGTTTTTGTTTATTCTGAGCAACAGAAAGGTAAGTTCTCTTTTTATTCTGCTTCACAGACCAACATCACGTCTTCTGTTCATGTTAAAACACACAACAGAATAACAGAATATATAGAATACAGAATATATAGAATACAGAATATATATATATATATATATTACATCTATTTATTGTACACTACATATCTTTATTGACGGACGGTACATACCATGCTCTCTCACCATGTATATTCTGTATATTCTGTATATTGTGTATATTGTGTATATTGTGTATATTGTGTATATTCTGTATATTCTGTATATTCTGTATATTCTGTATATTCTGTATATTCTGTATATTCTATATCCCTATTTATTGTTCTTACTGCTGGTTTGCTCCTGAAGACAGCAGCCTGTTCTCATGTGTCCGTATAGATCTCCTCCTATAGACTTTACTTCTCACTTCACCTGTCAGACAGGTTCCTGCTTCTCTCTCACTCTTCATATACAGGAAGTATTACAGCTGTCAATCCATTATTTAATCACAAATAATCACTAATTAATCTCACATCTTTTATCTGTTCTAAAATGAACCTTAAAGGGAGATTAGTCAAGTATTTAATCCTCTTATCAACATGGGAGTGGACAAATATGCTGCTTTATGTAAATGTATGTATATATTTATTATTGTAAATCAATGAACAACACAAAACAATGACAGATATTGTCCAGAAACCCTCACAGGTTCTGCATTTAGCATAAAACAATATGCTCAGATCATAACATGGCAAACTGCAGCCCAACAGGCAACAACAGCTGTCAGTGTGTCAGTGTGCTGACTTCACTATGACTTGCCCCAAACTGCATGTGATTATCATAAAGTGGGCATGTCTGTAAAGGGGAGACTCGTGGGTACCCATAGAACCCATTTACATTCACTGATCTGGAGGTCAGAGGTGTCCAAAATGTCCAAAAAATGTAAAAAAAAAAAAAAGTTCAAAAATGTCCGAAAAAAAAAAATTGAATACTATCGAAAAAAAAACATTGAAAAATGAAAAAAAAAAAAAATTCTGAAAAATTTCCAAAAAAATGTTAAAAAAAAAAGGAACAAAAGTCTGCAAAAAGTAAAAAAAATAAAAAAAAATTGAATAATGTCGAAAAAAAAATGGAAAAATGTCTGAAAAAAAAATAAAATAAAAGTTTCAATAATGTCAAAGAAAAAGTTGAAAAATGATCGAAAAATGTAAAAAAAAAAAAATCTGAAAAATTTCCAAAAAATGTTAAAAAAAAAAGGAATAAGAGTCTGCAAAATGTCCGCAAAAAGTTAAAAAAAAAAAAAAGTCTGAAAAAAAAAAAAAATTGAATAATGTTGAAAAAAAAAATGAAAAATGTCCGGAAAAAAAAGACAGTCTGAAAAATGTCGAAAAAAAAAAAATGCAGTACCTGTGAGGGTTTCTGGACAATATTTTGTGCAAAATATGTGCAAAAAGTGCGCAAAAAAAAAAATATGCGCAAAATGTGCGCAAAATGTGCGCAAAAAATAAAAAAAAATTGAATAATGTCGAAAAAAAAAATGGAAAAATGTCCGAAAAAAAAAAAAAAAAAGTTTCAATATTGTCGAAAAAAAAGTTGAAAGATGTCGAAAAAAAAAAGTCGGAAAAATGATCGAAAAATGTAAAAAAAAAAAAATCTGAAAAATTTCCAAAAAAATGTTAAAAAAAAAAAAGTTATAAAAGTCTGCAAAATGTCCGCAAAAAGTAAAAAAAAAAAAGAAAAAGTCTGAAAAAAAAAAAATGTAATAATGTTGAAAAAAAAAATGAAAAATGTCCAAAAAAAAAGAGACAGTCTGAAAAATGTCGAAAAAAAAAAAGTTGGAAAAATGATCGAAAAATGTAAAAAAAAAAAATCTGAAAAATTTCCAAAAAAATGTTAAAAAAAAAAAGGAATAAAAGTCTGCAAAATGTCCGCAAAAAGTTAAAAAAAAAAAAAAAAGTCTGAAAAAAAAAAATGTAATAATGTTGAAAAAAAAAAAGTTGGAAAAATGATCGAAAAATGTAAAAAAAAAAAAAAAAAAAATTCCCAAAAAAAGTCTGAAAATGTGAAAAAAAAATGTCAAGAAAAGTATTGTCCAGAAACCCTCACAGGTTCTGCATTTAGCATAAAACAATATGCTCAGATCATAACATGGCAAACTGCAGCCCATCATGGTCGGTACCGATGGATTCATCAGGTTCTCTGGTCTCATCTGATACCAGTATCTTTACTCACAAGTTGTGTTAATGTGTTAAAGAAATTCGTGGCGTTAAAATGAATTTGCGTTCACGTGTTTTTAACTTTGACAGCTCTAATAACTACCAAAAGAAATGCAGTATATTTCTTGTAATCCACGTAATGGTGAACCAGGAAGTAAACCACCTCTCTGTGTGTCCTCTGAATGTCTTCCCTTCCCTGACGGTTTGTCCCCCGGTCTCATCAGATGGACGGCGTAGCGACGTCAACACAAAGAACGATTGAAGCGGTGAAAGATGTGGTCGCATCGGTTCGAGCTACGACTTCAGTCGGTGCTAAAATGTCGCTCTACGACCGCTGGGCTCAGAACTATGACCAGGTGGGATGTCAGTTCATTCATTAGGCTCTCATTCTTATTAGTCACTTTAATGATAATAATAATAATAACAACATGATTATTAAAGATGTTGTTGAACCTATAACTAACAGGATGTGTCCGTCCTGGGCTACGATGCTGCAACTCATGCAGCGAAAAGCATCTCGTCCCATTTCCATGGCGACCGTGAAGCCGCCGTGGTTCTGGACGTGGCCTGTGGGACCGGACTGGTGGCTCACAAGGTGAAAGAAACCACGACAACAAATATCATCCCAATGATTCCTGTGAATGTTTGAAATCTGCTGTTTGTTGGTATGACATCAGAGTGACCTCGGCGCCGCGTGACCTCGGCGCCGCGTGACCTCAGCACCGTGTGACCTCAGCGCCGCGTGACCTCAGCACCGTGTGACCTCAGCGCCGCGTGACCTCAGCGCCGCGTGACCTCGGCTCCGCGTGACCAGCTGTGTGTGTTTCACAGGTGAAGCAGGACGGTTTCAGACATTTTGTGGGCGTTGATGGAAGCGAGGCCATGTTGGAGGAGGCACAGAAGAAAGGACTGTACCAAGACCTCAAGCAATGCATTCTGGGAGAGCAGCCGCTACCTGTAGAAAGAGGTAGTGTCATTATGTCAGATATTTTATATGTTATATATTAACAACGAATCAAAAGACTGGGTTTGATTCAAGGTTATAATAATTACAATAGTTTAGAGTTGGTTTTATTGTTTGCATTAATCCATCCAATAATAACTATAATAATAACTATAATAACTAGTAATAATAACTATAATAACAAGTAATAATAACTATAATAATAACTATAATAAGTTAGTAATAATAACTAAAATAACTAGTAATAATAACTATAATGAGTTAGTAATAATAACTATAATAACTAGTAATAATAACTATAATGAGTTAGTAATAATAACTATAATAACTATAATGAGTTAGTAAAATAACTATAAAAACTAGTGATAATAACTATAATAAGTTAGTAATAATAACTATAATAACTAGTAATAATAACTACGGGGCTGAGGGTTTGTCCTCTCAGCCTAAAGACATAACAATAGATTAATAAGTAAAGTCAGCTTTAACGGACGGAGGGAGGTGATTGGTTTGAGCTTGTTGGTTTGAGCTTGTTGGTTTGAGCTTGTTTGTGTTGACTTCCTGTTTCAGGGTCATGTGACGTGGTCGTGATGTGTGGAGCGCTGAGCGTCGATCACGTTCTTGTGAGCGTGGTCAGAGAGCTGTGCAGCGCCTGCAGACCAGGTAACCAGATAACCAGGTAACCAGGTAACCAGGTAACCAGGTAACCAGGTAACCAGGTAACCAGGTAACCAGGTAACCAGGTAACCAGGTAACCCGGTAACCATGTAACTAGATAACCAGGTAACCAGGTAACCAGGTAACCAGGTAACCATGTAACTAGATAACCAGGTAACCAGGTAACCAGGTAACCAGGTAACCAGATAACTAGGTAACCAGGTAACCAGGTAACCAGGTAATCAAGAAACCAGGTAACCAGGTAATCAGGTAACCAGGTAACCAGGTAACCAGGTAATCAAGAAACCAGGTAACCAGGTAACCAGGTAATCAAGAAACCAGGTAACCAGGTAACCAGGTAACCAGGTAACCAGGTAACCAGGTAACCAGGTAATCAAGAAACCAGGTAACCAGGTAACCAGATAACCAGGTAACCAGGTAACCAGGTAACCAGGTAACCAGGTAACCAGGTAATCAAGAAACCAGGTAACCAGGTAACCAGATAACCAGGTAACCAGGTAACCAGGTAACCAAGAAACCAGGTAACTAGGTAACCAGGTAACTAGGTAACCAGGTAACTAGGTAACATGGTAACCAGGTAACCAGATAACCAGGTAACCAGGTAACCAGGTAACCAGGTAACCAGGTAACTAGGTAATCAGGTAACTAGGTAACCAGGTAACTAGGTAACCAGGTAACTAGGTAACCAGGTAACCAGGTAACTAGGTAACCAGGTAACCAGGTAACCAGGTAACCAGGTAACTAGGTAACTAGGTAACCAGGTAACCAGGTAACTAGGTAACCAGGTAACCAGGTAACCAGGTAACCAGGTAATCAAGAAACCAGGTAACCATGTAACTAGATAACCAGGTAACCAGGTAACCAGGTAACCAGGTAATCAAGAAACCAGGTAACCATGTAACTAGATAACCAGGTAACCAGGTAACCAGGTAACCATGTAACTAGATAACCAGGTAACCAGGTAACCAGGTAACCAGGTAATCAAGAAACCAGGTAACCGGGTAACCAGGTAACCAGGTAACCAGGTAACCAGGTAATCAAGAAACCAGGTAACCAGGTAACCAGATAACCAGGTAACCAGGTAACCAGGTAACCAGGTAACCAGGTAACCAGGTAACCAGGTAATCAAGAAACCAGGTAACCAGGTAACCAGATAACCAGGTAACCAGGTAACCAGGTAACCATGTAACTAGATAACCAGGTAACCAGGTAACCAGGTAACCAAGAAACCAGGTAACTAGGTAACCAGGTAACTAGGTAACCAGGTAACTAGGTAACATGGTAACCAGGTAACCAGATAACCAGGTAACCAGGTAACCAGGTAACCAGGTAACTAGGTAATCAGGTAACTAGGTAACCAGGTAACTAGGTAACTAGGTAACTAGGTAACCAGGTAACTAGGTAACCAGGTAACCAGGTAACCAGGTAACTAGTTAACCAGATAACCAGGTAACTAGATAACCAGGTAACCAGGTAACTAGGTAACCAGGTAACCAGGTAACCAGGTACAGCGTGGTGGTGGACAGGAGGATTTTACATGAACACTGTATGTAATGTCTGGACTCAGTACTGCTTGATATATGTGCTCTGATGGGGGGGGGGTGTCCTCTTGCCTCCAGGTGGTTTTGTCTGTATGACCGGGAGACGGAGCCTGGAGAACCTGGACTACCTGGAGAACCTGGAGCGAGAGCTGCAGCAGATGGAGGACGAGGGGCTCTGGAGGTGTGTCTCCGTCACCGAGGTGGAGAACTGGGCCAGAACGGTCTCGACACCAGGACACGACTCCGGTTCTGTGTACCTCTACCAGAAACTGTGAACTCACATCACCCGCTGAATAATAACTCTACAGTCAGCATTTATTTCACTGAATCTGAGAAAGAAACCTAATGACTAACTAATCCTTTAATAGTAACAGTAATATAATAACATGGTCTATATAGTCTATAAAGTCTGTATAATATAGTCTATAAAGTCTGTATAATATGGTCTGCATAGTCTGTATAGTCTGTATAGTCTGTATAGTCTGTATAATATGGTCTATATAGTCTGCATAGTCTGTATAGTCTGTATAGTCTGTATAATATGGTCTATATAGTCTATATAGTCTGTATAGTCTGTATAGTCTGTATAGTCTGTATAATATGATATATATAGTCTATATAGTCTATAAAGTCTGTATAATATAGTCTATAAAATCTGTATAATATGGTCTATATAGTCTATATAGTCTGTATAGTCTATATAGTCTGTATAGTCTGTATAGTCTGTATAGTCTGTATAGTCTATATAGTCTGTATAGTGTATATAGTCTGTATAGTCTGTATAGTCTGTATAGTCTGTATAGTCTGTATAATATGGTCTATATAGTCTATATAGTCTGTATAGTCTGTATAGTCTGTATAGTCTGTATAGTCTATATAGTCTGTATAGTCTATATAGTCTGTATAGTCTGTATAGTCTGTATAGTCTATATAGTCTGTATAGTGTATATAGTCTGTATAGTCTGTATAGTCTGTATAGTCTGTATAATATGGTCTATATAGTCTATATAGTCTGTATAGTCTGTATAGTCTGTATAGTCTGTATAGTCTATATAGTCTGTATAGTCTATATAGTCTGTATAGTCTGTATAGTCTGTATAGTCTATATAGTCTGTATAGTCTGTATAGTCTGTATAGTCTGTATAATATGGTCTATATAGTCTATATAGTCTGTATAGTCTATATAGTCTGTATAGTCTGTATAGTCTGTATAGTCTGTATAGTCTGGTCTGAGAAGTTCATATAAAACATTATTATTCACTGTTGGTATTTGAAGATGTGTCTAATACAACACAAAATGCATCTGATGTATGTTTGATGTTATTAAATATTAGCTGATAAGTGCAGCGTCCTGTAAGATCCAGGTGAACCACCAGGTGAACCATCAGGTGATCCACCAGGTGATCCACCAGGTGATCCACCAGGTGATCCACCAGGTGAACCACCAGGTGAACCACCAGGTGAACCACCAGGTGGAAGAGTTGTTCTGCTGGTTTCTGTTTACATTTTCTATTTTATTACATGAAATACAATGTTGTCTGTACATGACAGTTGACAGCTATCCACAGTCAACCAGGTCACCAGGTCATACTAGCTCATCATGAAGGAGGTTAAATAACGCTCCAAACTTACACTAAATGTTGTCGAGGAAAAACTGACATGTCCATTTCCAAAGGGGTCCCTTGACCTCTGACCTCCAGATCAATGAATGTAAATGGGTTCTATTGGTACCCACGAGTCTCCCCTTTACAGACATGCCCACTTTATGATAATCACATGCAGTTTGGGGCAAGTCATAGTGAAGTCAGCACACTGACACACTGACAGCTGTTGTTGCCTGTTGGGCTGCAGTTTGCCATGTTATGATCTGAGCATATTGTTTTATGCTAAATGCAGAACCTGTGAGGGTTTCTGGACAATATTTTTCTTGACATTTTTTTTTTTTTTACATTTTTCAGACTTTTTTTGGGACATTTTTTTTTTTTTTTTATATTTTTCCGATATTTAAAAAAAAAAAATCGACATTATTCAAACCTTTTTTTTTTTTTTTCATTTTTCGGACTTTATTTTGGGACATTTTTTGAAATTTGTCAGACTTTTTTTGGGACATTTTTCCAACTTTTTTATTTTTTTCTACATTTTTTTGACATTTTTTTGTTGTTGTTATTTGTAATAAATATATACGTACATTTACATAAAGCAGCATATTTGTCAAATCCCATGTTGACAAGAGGATTAAATACTTGACTAATCTCCTTTTAAGGTTAATTTAGAACAGATAAAAAAAATGTGTGATTAATTTTGTGTCATGACTGCGACTGTATATGTATATATATATATATATATAGGTGTGTCTCAGGTGTTTATTTATTGTCATGATCACAGGATATTTAAGAGATGATGAGATATTTAATATTATAATATTTAAAATTATAATATTATAATATTATAATATTTAACATGATAATATTTAATGTTATAACGCCGTTTTTTAAGTTTGAATTTCACTGTTTTTAATCTTGGAAAACGTTTTAACACATGGGGCGCTTTTATTGTGAAATCGCTCACAGGAAGTCACCGTGTGTTTCCCCCCCCCCCCCCCCTCCACCGGAGCGGAGCGAGATGAGAACCGGACTCCGCCGCGGTTGTGGCTTTGGCGTCGGACAGGCTGGACAGAGCGGACCGGGGAGGAGGCGGGAACCAGAGGGGACCGGGAGTACCGACCCACCGGGAGCACCGACCCACCGGGAGCACCGACCCACCGGGAGCACCCACCGACCGGGAGCACCCACCGACCGGGAGCACCGACCCACCGGGAGCACCGACCCACCGGGAGCACCGACCCACCGGGAGCACCGACCCACCGGGAGCACCGACCCACCGACCGGGAGCACCGACCGGGATATCGGCGTTATTCTGCGGCGGTTTGAGAGCCTTGCGGCCCGGGAGAGGTACCGAGCGGTTGGTCGCGCTGCAGCCGGGTTTGGTGGCCTGCTGGCGGCTGCAGGCTGCGCCCCGCTGAGGAGCCATGTACCAGGTCCAGGTGAGCGCTTACCTGCTTTAACCAGCATCCTGCTCCACCTGCTCAACCTGCAGCACTTCACCTGCTCACATCACTGCCTCATTTCATTTATACTATTATACTATTTATAATTTAAACTGGATCGTTATGAAGTTAAAGAAAATATTTCAGATTTAAACAAAATAACAAAATAAAATTCCTCTTAATATTGAGTTATTTGCAGCCTTAATTATTGATTATTAGTGATTAATCTGTTCTGATATTATTTCATACTTTTTTAGTTTTCTGTGTTTTATTGTTATTTATAATTATTTATTATTTTTTAATGTCACATAGAGCTGCAACTAAAGATCATTTTAATTTTTGATTTAATCTGACAATAATTTTCTGAACCGATTAATTGTTTGTTTAAAAAATGTCAATAAATAATGAAACCTGTCCATCAGGATGTCAAACTGTCCATCATAGAAGACAAAAAGTAGTTAAAAGATTCCTCAACTGAAAACCTGAGATGTTTCTCAAATAAAATAATAAATAATAATAGTAAAAAATTATAAATGTCAATAGATAATGAAACCTGTCCATCAGAATGTCCAACAGTAAAACACCTGAAAAGTTATAGTCTGTTTTCATAGAAGACAAAAAGAATTTTAAACCTGAAATGTTTCTAAAATAAAATAATAAATTATAAAATGTCAGAAAGTTTTCAGTGTTTTTCTCAGTGAACTGATTATTTGGACTCTGGGAGACGACGGTGGACGTTTTATAGATTAAACTATTAACGGAGGAGATAATCGTCACATTAATTAATAATGTAATAATTAATAAAAGTAGATTCTGTGTTTGTAGCTTATTGTACTAGTTTTAATCAGTGAGCTGTTTACATCAGTTCATCAGTGATCAATAACTGATGTCAGCTGATCCAGAGTCAGTGTGTCAGTATTAGCTCAGAGTCAGGTGATCAATGAACGTTCAGGTAACCAGGAAGTCAGTCCGCCATCTTTCTTCTCTCTTTGCTTCTCATGTGGACAGAAAACACCACCGCCATCTTTATTTCTAAACATCGTCTCTACTGGAGATCTATTCATTATTCATTCATCTTCATCATCATGGCTGCCTCCTCCTCTTCCTCTCAGTCCATTAATCCACTAATCAATAGAGCTGGATGGTTCACCATCTCCGGATTCTATACTATCACTATACTCTGGTGCTGATTCCATATGTGTTGTGATGTTTAAGTATTCTGATTCTATATTCTGATTTATAGTGATTGTTGTTAACTTCTTTAACTCTAGACCATGAAGGGAACAAGATGAATCAGACACTTCTAGAGACTTTTACTTTGGAAAATCTCTAAATGAATCCAGTAAGAATGTTTGATTTTCAGCATGTATGTAGTCAGAGATGATCTGAAGTCAAATATATCAGGATCATTGACAGGAATTATTTATTATCCAGCAACCCAAAAATCAAAGAATAAAGACATTTCCCTCACAGATTAGTGGTATTTTCTTTTTAATTTATAAGGGACATGTAATGTTTTATACTTCTGGTGAATATAATCCAATCAGTCTTATTTCCATAGATGTATTTTGTATATACAGTTCCCTTTGTTAGCACCTTATTTTGAAAAGCGGACGTAGTCCCATGTGTCTACTTCCTCTAACTTCTCCAAGTCCGTCTCTAGCTCTCCCGTCAGCTCCGTTCTCTTTATCCATCCATGGTCAGCTCCATCGGGGCCGTTTCAATGCATTTAACAGAAATGTCAGTATATGGGTGCTCTACAGTTGTAGCGTCGGCCCATTTGACCACGGAGACGAGAGCGACGGCCGGCTCGACCGCACGTTACCGCGATACGATAACGTTTCCTGTCCGTGACAGAGTTAGCATGCAGCTTTAGCCGTGATGTCTAGCTCTGCTTTTCCTGCAATGTGTGAAACCCAAAGTGTTTCCATCCTTTACTGGATGTGTAGTGTTTACCACGCTGGATTTAACATGTGAGGGTATCCACAATGGTGGATACGACCTGACGGTGTCCAGGTGCTGAGGTGTCCAGGTGCTGAGGTGTCCAGGTGCTGAGGTGTCCAGGTGTCCAGGTGTTGAGGTGTCCAGGTGTCCAGGTGTTGAGGTGTTGAGGTGTCCAGGTGTTGAGGTGTCCAGGTGTTGAGGTGTCCAGGTGTTGAGGTGTCCAGGTGTTGAGGTGTCCAGGTGTTGAGGTGTCCAGGTGTTGAGGTGTTGAGGTGTCCAGGTGTTGAGGTGTCCAGGTGTTCAGGTGTTCAGGTGAGGGCAGCTCTGACCTCTAGTGACCTCTGGTCCTCACTTATTTACGCTCTCTGTTACATGATAAACCTTTAAAGTTTGATGACAGCTCTCGTTCCTCAGCAGCTGACAGTCAGCAGATTTGTGTCCTGCTGAGATCAAATGTCGCATATAAAACCTGATTCAGATATTTATAGTAGAGCGGTCAATTAATTAAAATATTAAATCATGATGAATCACACATTTTTTATCTGTTCTAAATGAACCTTAAAGGGAGATTAGTCAAGTATTTAATTCTCTTATCAACATGGGAGTGGACAAATATGCTGCTTTATGTAAATGTATGTATATATTTATTATTGTAAATCAGTTAACAACACAAAACAATGACAGATATTGTCCAGAAACCCTCACAGGTTCTGCATTTAGCATAAAACAATATGCTCAAACTGCATGTGATTATCATAAAGTGTGCATGTCTGTAAAGGGGAGACTCGTGGGTTCCCATAGAACCCATTTACATTCACTGATCTGGAGGTCAGAGGTCAAGGGACCCCTTTGAAAATGGACATGACAGTTTTTCCTCGACAACATTTAGTGTAAGTTTGGAGCGTTATTTAACCTCCTTCATGACCAGCTAGTCTGACCTGGTTGGTACCGATGGATTCATCAGGTTCTCTAGTTTCAGATGATACCAGTATCTTCACTCTAGCTTTAAAACTGAGCCGCTACAACATATATTCTGCTTTAGTCCATATTTGTTGGCGTTTAGCCTTTCAAAAATGGTTTTCTCCCCCACACACACCTGTATCAACGGGGGGGGGGGGGGGGTCCGGCAATTTATATAACCACAATAACCAAAAATGTAACCTTCATCATTTAATTCCTTAAGTTTGTAGTTTCATATGGTTCATACAGCTCGCTCTAAACTTCAGTATCTTCAGTATCTTCAGTACCTTCAGTACCTTCAGTACCTTCAGTACCTTCAGTATCTTCAGTACCTTCAGTACCTTCAGTACCTTCAGTACCTTCAGTACCTTCAGTATCTTCAGTACCTTCAGTATCTTCAGTACCTTCAGTACCTTCAGTACCTTCAGTACCTTCAGTATCTTCAGTACCTTCAGTACCTTCAGTATCTTCAGTATCTTCAGTACCTTCAGTACCTTCAGTACCTTCAGTATCTTCAGTACCTTCAGTACCTTCAGTACCTTCAGTATCTTCAGTACCTTCAGTACCTTCAGTACCTTCAGTACCTTCAGTATCTTCAGTACCTTCAGTACCTTCAGTATCTTCAGTATCTTCAGTACCTTCAGTACCTTCAGTACCTTCAGTATCTTCAGTATCTTCAGTATCTTCACTCTAGCTTTAAAACTGAGCCGCTACAACCTAACAATCACAAAATGCGTTAAAGAGATTAGTGGCGTTAAAACAAATTTACGTTATCGCGTTGACTTTGACAGCCCTAATAAAAATGTAAAATATATAGAATATATACAACAGTATGGATCATGAATATAAACAGGTGAACGGTAGAGATCAGTATAGATCTGCAGGGCGTAAACTCCAGAAATAACATCAACGTCTGTTATACCTTAAAAGGGCGGAAAACCCTCAGGGCTTGTTGTTCTGGTGTTAAGGGTTCTTCTGATGATCCGACTGAGTGGATCCCTCTCAGAACTGCTGTGGGTGAACAGTACACTACAGTGATCTCTAACAGGATCAGAGATCAGGGTTTATTATTACTACTCTGCTGAAGGTGGTCGGCCATGTTCAGTCAGCAGAGAGAGATGATGAATGAAGGATGGATCAGGGATCTGTTTCCATCCCTACGCTGCATAAAGCTCAGTGTACTCAGTGTTTTTGTCCTCTGTGAGCTCCTGTAGTCGTCCTGTACTGTACTTACAGTGACTGAGCCACAGGGGGGGGGGGGGACACGCTCATACAAGATTAATTAGCAGTGGAGCTGCCGGATCATTGGAGGATATAAATATCTAAACTCTCCGGGGTCAAATATTCCTCCATCAGCTGCTGCTGCTGCTGTTGTTACTGCTGCTGCTGCAGCAGCAGCAGTAACAACAGCAGCAGCAGCAGCAGCAACAACAGCAGTAGCAGCTGCAGCAGTAACAGCAGCAGCAGCAGTAACAACAGCAACAACAGCAGCAGCAGCAGCAGCAATCACAGTCACAGTGATGTCACAGTGATGTCACAGTGATGTCACAGGTCCAATAAGAGACGTGGTGTAGCTGCTCTCTTCCCTCCATCATGATTACCGTCTGTATCTGAGCCGGTCTAATAATAAAACTGGACGATGTTTTATTGATAAACTGAGTGCTCTGATGTAGACTTCACTCCATCAGCTCTGATGTAGACTTCACTCCATCAGCTCTGATGTAGACTTCACTCCATCAGCTCTGATGTATCTAGATTATATCCTTGTATCTAGATTATATCCTTGTATCTAGATTATATCCTTGAAAAACGTATTAACTTTCATTAAATTCAGGCAGTAGTTGTTTTTACCTGTAAATGTTTCTTTAAATGAAAGTCTTTGGATGATGAGAGCGTTTTCACAGCTGGAAGGCTGAACTGTCACTGTGATGTTGTTCCTCTCTCTAACTCACACACTAAATAAGGTCCAGACTCGTGTCCTCATGTGTTGGGATGTGTACACATGAGCGTGGTAGTTTTAAAATGTATTTTAGAGTTGTAATCCCCATTTTTACTGAATGTATTGGTAATTTGATTACGTCTTTTTTTTCTGTAACTATAATGGAATACAGTTACGTTTTCTTTTTATCCTAATTACGTAACGCCGGTCCATCTATCGCGTTCCTCCCTAAGCCCGCCTACCATTTAATATAAAGAGATCAATAACTTAATTTGGGAAATATATCTTTTTTGTGACAAACTCATCGTGATGTCTTTATATTCACACACAACAGGATCAAACTAGATTCTTTCTTTAATAATTTACAATTCATAAATTTTTCATGTCTGACTTTAATTGTGATCATTTCATGAAGAGTTTGGTTTCAAAATAAAGAACAATAACCTAAAATAGTAGATAACTCTTTAAAGCATGTGAGCAGCGTCTGAGTGAATGAACCTGTCGATCTGCCTGTTGTAGGGGAAAGGGGAAAGGGTCGTTGCCATGGTGCTGAAGAAGCTTCCTGCTAAAAAGGCATCCTCAGAAGGAAACCCCCTCCTCACCGTGACAACCAAGGTTGGCATGACGACCTCGCTTGTTTTCTTTTTTATTTCGCACTGCTCAGAGATTTATTTTTGTTCTTTTAATTTTATTTTTGCTTATTACATGGCTTTCTTGAATACTCGATTCTGATTGGTCAATCACTGCGTTCTGCGGTCTGTTATCTCTTCATAACAGACCGTTGCTTTGTATAGCAGACCGTTGCTATGTATAACAGACCGTTGCTATGTATAGCAGACCGTTGCTATGTAAAACAGACCGTTGCTATGTATAGCAGACCGTTGCTATGTATAACAGACCGTTGCTATGTATAGCAGACCGTTGCTATGTGTAGCAGACCGTTGCTATGTAAAACAGACCGTTGCTATGTATAGCAGACCGTTGCTATGTATAGCAGACCGTTGCTATGTATAGCAGACCGTTGCTATGTATAGCAGACCGTTGCTATGTAAAACAGACCGTTGCTATGTATAGCAGACCGTTGCTATGTATAGCAGACCGTTGCTATGTATAGCAGACCGTTGCTATGTATAGCAGACCGTTGCTATGTAAAACAGACCGTTGCTATGTATAGCAGACCGTTGCTATGTATAACAGACCGTTGCTATGTATAGCAGTCCGTTGTTATGTATAGCAGACCGTTGCAATGTATAGCAGACCGTTGCTATGTATAACAGACCGTTTCTATGTATAACAGACCGTTGCTATGTATAGCAGTCCGTTGCCATGTGTAACAGACCGTTGCAATGTATAGCAGACCGTTGCTATGTAAAACAGACCGTTGCTATGTATAACAGACCGTTGCTATGTAAAACAGACCGTTGCTATGTATAGCAGACCGTTGCTATGTATAACAGACCGTTGCTATGTATAGCAGTCCGTTGCTATGTATAACAGACCGTTGCTATGTATAACAGACCGTTGCTATGTATAACAGACCGTTGCAATGTATAACAGACCGTTGCTATGTATAGCAGACCGTTGCTATGTATAGCAGACCGTTGCTATGTAAAACAGACCGTTGCTATGTATAGCAGTCCGTTGCTATGTATAACAGACCGTTGCAATGTATAGCAGACCGTTGCTATGGACACAGCTCTGATGTCGGACTCTGGCGGACCGTTTTTGTGTCAAAATATTAATTTCTTCAGTAAGTAGCCGTGTAATAAGCGGGATAATGTACAGCTAGAGGGTCATTGTTGTGAAAGAATCCCCTTCAGGGCGATGCGGCGACCCGACCCGGAGCTAGATAGATATCTAGATACAAGAAATCAATCCAGATACAAGGATCTAGATACAAGGGACTAGATACAAGGGTCTAGATACAAGGGACTAGATACAAGGGACTAGATACAAGGGTCTAGATACAAAGGACTAGATACAAGGGTCTAGATACAAGGGTTTAGATACAAGGGACTAGATACAAGGGACTAGATACAAAGGACTAGATACAAGGGTCTAGATACAAGGGACTAGATACAAGGGACTAGATACAAGGGACTAGATACAAGGGACTAGATACAAGGGTCTAGATACAAGGGACTAGATACAAGGGACTAGATACAAGGGACTAGATACAAGGGACTAGATACAAGGGTCTAGATACAAGGGACTAGATACAAGGGACTAGATACAAAGGACTAGATACAAGGGACTAGATACAAGGGACTAGATACAAGGGTCTAGATACAAGGGACTAGATACAAGGGACTAGATACAAGGGACTAGATACAAAGGACTAGATACAAGGGTCTAGATACAAGGGACTAGATACAAAGGACTAGATACAAGGGTCTAGATACAAGGGTTTAGATACAAGGGACTAGATACAAGGGTCTAGATACAAGGGACTAGATACAAGGGACTAGATACAAGGGACTAGATACAAAGGACTAGATACAAGGGACTAGATACAAAGGACTAGATACAAGGGACTAGATACAAGGGACTAGATACAAGGGACTAGATACAAGGGACTAGATACAAGGGACTAGATACAAGGGACTAGATACAAGGGACTAGATACAAAGGACTAGATACAAGGGTCTAGATACAAAGGACTAGATACAAGGGACTAGATACAAAAGACTAGATACAAGGGACTAGATACAAAGGACTAGATACAAGGGACTAGATACAAGGGTCTAGATACAAGGGTCTAGATACAAGGGACTAGATACAAGGGACTAGATACAAAGGACTAGATACAAGGGACTAGATACAAGGGACTAGATACAAGGGACTAGATACAAGGGACTAGATACAAGGGACTAGATACAAGGGACTAGATACAAAGGACTAGATACAAGGGTCTAGATACAAAGGACTAGATACAAGGGACTAGATACAAAGGACTAGATACAAGGGACTAGATACAAAGGACTAGATACAAGGGACTAGATACAAGGGTTTAGATACAAGGGTCTAGATACAAGGGACTAGATACAAGGGACTAGATACAAAGGACTAGATACAAGGGACTAGATACAAGGGACTAGATACAAGGGACTAGATACAAGGGACTAGATACAAAGGACTAGATACAAGGATATAATCTAGATACGATCTAGATATACTGTATATATAAATGTGTTTCTTTTATATTCTATTAATAATCTGTGTGTGTGATCTATTCTTTGCTGTGTCACTTCCCAGTTGAGGTTCTGGATGTCTTCTAGTGGACCGTGGTGCTGTTCTGCTGTTTCACAGGATTAAATAAAAGCATATTCCAGTTGGCATGTGGACGTACACGGATGTGTGGATTAGGATTAGGAGGCCAGACACACACACACACACACACACACACACACACACACACACACACACACACACACACACGCACACACACACACACACACACACACACACACACACACACACACTGACTGAACCACTGAATTAAAGGTTGTACTTTGTCCTGCGTTTCCCAGAATGCCTTTCACCAACCCCCGGAGAGCTGGCAGTAATGACTGTGTTTACATGCACACTATTATTCTGAATATGACAATATAGTGACTGTGATACGGGTCATGTAAACAGCATATTGTATTTGGATATTCTGAGAGGAGCATTTTCAGATGAAGACGTGTGATCTGATATTATTCAGGTTCTGTGGACACGTAGACAGAACATTCACTATATGAGTCTCTATCAGGGTTTTTACTGCAGTTTAGTCAGCGTGGTAAAGAAAGGTGGTGTATAAAGTAAAGTATACTTTCTATATGTTTTTACAGTATTATTATAGAAAGCTTTATAAACTACTATTAAAGCCTGTTCTGGTCTGTGGTGTCTAACTGGTGGTTCTGGTCTGTGGTGTCTAACTGGTGGTTCTGGTCTGTGGTGTCTAACTGGTGGTTCTGGTCTGTGGTGTCTAACTGGTGGTTCTGGTCTCCAGCTGGTCCGGGAGCAGCAGGAGAGTCGACCTTTGCTGAGTCCCTCCATCGATGACTTCCTGTCAGAGAGCCGGAGCGACGCCGTCTCCACCCGACCTCTGACCTCCAACACAGCAGGTAGACTCCAACCAATTATCACCCCTCTATCTCCCCTCTATCTCCCCTCTATCTACCCCTCTATCTACCCCTCTATCTACCCCTCTATCTACCCCTCTATCTACCCCTCTATCTACCCCTCTATCTACCCCTCTATCACCCCTCTATCACCCCTCTATCTCCCCTCTATCTACCCCTCTATCTACCCCTCTATCACCCCTCTATCTACCCCTCTATCTCCCCTCTATCACCCCTCTATCACCCCTCTATCTACCCCTCTATCTACCCCTCTATCTCCCCTCTATCACCCCTCTATCTACCCCTCTATCTCCCCTCTATCACCCCTCTATCTACCCCTCTATCACCCCTCTATCTACCCCTCTATCTCCCCTCTATCACCCCTCTATCACCCCTCTATCTACCCCTCTATCTACCCCTCTATCACCCCTCTATCTCCCCTCTATCTACCCCTCTATCTACCCCTCTATCACCCCTCTATCTACCCCTCTATCTCCCCTCTATCACCCCTCTATCTACCCCTCTATCACCCCTCTATCTACCCCTCTATCTCCCCTCTATCACCCCTCTATCTACCCCTCTATCTCCCCTCTATCACCCCTCTATCTACCCCTCTATCTACCCCTCTATCACCCCTCTATCTACCCCTCTATCTCCCCTCTATCTCCCCTCTATCTACCCCTCTATCACCCCTCTATCTCCCCTCTATCTACCCCTCTATCTACCCCTCTATCACCCCTCTATCTACCCCTCTATCTCCCCTCTATCACCCCTCTATCTACCCCTCTATCACCCCTCTATCTACCCCTCTATCTACCCCTCTATCACCCCTCTATCTACCCCTCTATCTCCCCTCTATCACCCCTCTATCTACCCCTCTATCACCCCTCTATCTACCCCTCTATCGCCCCTCTATCACCCCTCTATCTACCCCTCTATCTACCCCTCTATCTACCCCTCTATCACCCCTCTATCTCCCCTCTATCTACCCCTCTATCTACCCCTCTATCTACCCCTCTATCTACCCCTCTATCTACCCCTCTATCTACCCCTCTATCTACCCCTCTATCTACCCCTCTATCTACCCCTCTATCACCCCTCTATCACCCCTCTATCTACCCCTCTATCTCCCCTCTATCACCCCTCTATCTACCCCTCTATCACCCCTCTATCTACCCCTCTATCACCCCTCTATCACCCCTCTATCTACCCCTCTATCACCCCTCTATCACCCCTCTATCTACCCCTCTATCACCCCTCTATCTACCCCTCTATCTACCCCTCTATCTACCCCTCTATCTACCCCTCTATCACCCCTCTATCTACCCCTCTATCTACCCCTCTATCTACCCCTCTATCACCCCTCTATCTACCCCTCTATCACCCCTCTATCACCCCTCTATCACCCCTCTATCTACCCTCTATCTACCCCTCTATCTACCCCTCTATCTACCCTCTATCTACCCCTCTATCACCCCTCTATCTACCCCTCTATCACCCCTCTATCTACCCCTCTATCACCCTCTATCACCCTCTATCACCCCTCTATCTACCCCTCTATCACCCCTCTATCACCCCTCTATCACCCCTCTATCTACCCCTCTATCTACCCCTCTATCACCCCTCTATCACCCCTCTATCACCCCTCTATCTCCCCTCTATCTACCCCTCTATCACCCCTCTATCACCCCTCTATCTACCCCTCTATCTACCCCTCTATCACCCCTCTATCACCCCTCTATCTACCCCTCTATCGCCCCTCTATCACCCCTCTATCACCCCTCTATCACCCCTCTATCTACCCCTCTATCACCCCTCTATCACCCCTCTATCTACCCCTCTATCACCCCTCTTTCTACCCTCTATCACCCCTCTATCACCCCTCTATCTACCCCTCTATCACCCCTCTATCACCCCTCTATCACCCCTCTATCTACCCCTCTATCTACCCCTCTATCACCCCTCTATCACCCCTCTATCACCCCTCTATCACCCCTCTATCTACCCCTCTATCACCCCTCTATCTCCCCTCTATCTACCCCTCTATCACCCCTCTATCTACCCCTCTATCACCCCTCTATCACCCCTCTATCTACCCCTCTATCACCCCTCTATCTACCCCTCTATCTACCCCTCTATCACCCCTCTATCTACCCCTCTATCACCCCTCTATCTACCCCTCTATCACCCCTCTATCACCCCTCTATCACCCCTCTATCACCCCTCTATCTACCCCTCTATCACCCCTCTATCTACCCCTCTATCACCCCTCTATCACCCCTCTATCTACCCCTCTATCACCCCTCTATCACCCCTCTATCACCCCTCTATCACCCCTCTATCTCCCCTCTATCTACCCCTCTATCACCCCTCTATCACCCCTCTATCTCCCCTCTATCTACCCCTCTATCACCCCTCTATCACCCCTCTATCTACCCCTCTATCTACCCCTCTATCACCCCTCTATCTACCCCTCTATCTACCCCTCTATCACCCCTCTATCACCCCTCTATCTACCCCTCTATCTACCCCTCTATCACCCCTCTATCTACCCCTCTATCACCCCTCTATCACCCCTCTATCTACCCCTCTATCACCCCTCTATCTACCCCTCTATCACCCCTCTATCTACCCCTCTATCACCCCTCTATCTACCCCTCTATCACCCCTCTATCTACCCCTCTATCTACCCCTCTATCACCCCTCTATCTACCCCTCTATCTCCCCTCTATCTCCCCTCTATCTACCCCTCTATCTCCCCTCTATCTCCCCTCTATCTACCCCTCTATCACCCCTCTATCTACCCCTCTATCACCCCTCTATCTCCCCTCTATCTACCCCTCTATCTACCCCTCTATCTACCCCTCTATCTACCCCTCTATCTACCCCTCTATCTACCCCTCTATCTACCCCTCTATCTACCCCTCTATCACCCCTCTATCACCCCTCTATCTCCCCTCTATCACCCCTCTATCACCCCTCTATCTACCCCTCTATCTACCCCTCTATCACCCCTCTATCACCCCTCTATCTCCCCTCTATCTACCCCTCTATCACCCCTCTATCACCCCTCTATCACCCCTCTATCTACCCCTCTATCACCCTCTATCACCCCTCTATCACCCCTCTATCTACCCCTCTATCACCCCTCTATCACCCCTCTATCACCCCTCTATCACCCCTCTATCTACCCCTCTATCACCCCTCTATCACCCCTCTATCACCCCTCTATCTACCCCTCTATCACCCCTCTATCACCCCTCTATCACCCCTCTATCTACCCCTCTATCACCCCTCTATCACCCCTCTATCTACCCCTCTATCACCCCTCTATCACCCCTCTATCACCCCTCTATCACCCCTCTATCTACCCCTCTATCACCCCTCTATCACCCCTCTATCTACCCCTCTATCTACCCCTCTATCACCCCTCTATCACCCCTCTATCTACCCCTCTATCACCCCTCTATCTACCCCTCTATCACCCCTCTATCACCCCTCTATCACCCCTCTATCACCCCTCTATCACCCCTCTATCACCCCTCTATCTACCCCTCTATCACCCCTCTATCACCCCTCTATCACCCCTCTATCACCCCTCTATCTACCCCTCTATCACCCCTCTATCTACCCCTCTATCACCCCTCTATCACCCCTCTATCACCCCTCTATCACCCCTCTATCACCCCTCTATCTACCCCTCTATCTCCCCTCTATCTACCCCTCTATCACCCCTCTATCACCCCTCTATCACCCCTCTATCTACCCCTCTATCACCCCTCTATCACCCCTCTATCTACCCCTCTATCACCCCTCTATCTACCCCTCTATCACCCCTCTATCACCCCTCTATCACCCCTCTATCTACCCCTCTATCTCCCCTCTATCTACCCCTCTATCACCCCTCTATCACCCCTCTATCACCCCTCTATCTACCCCTCTATCACCCCTCTATCACCCCTCTATCTACCCCTCTATCACCCCTCTATCTACCCCTCTATCACCCCTCTATCACCCCTCTATCTACCCCTCTATCACCCCTCTATCTACCCCTCTATCACCCCTCTATCACCCCTCTATCACCTCTCTATCACCCCTCTATCACCCCTCTATCACCCCTCTATCACCCCTCTATCACCCCTCTATCACCCCTCTATCACCCCTCTATCTCTATAATAAATGTATTATTTTGATTATCATTATTATTAATATCTCTCTGCCAGACAGGATGGATAATAATAATCCCTCCGATGCATTGTTAGCTCTAATATAAACCATATCTGTGTTCATCCTCTACAACAACATCCACCCTCCTCTTTCTGTCTTCTCTCCATCCTAACCTTTTATTCTTCCTCTAACCTCCTCTCTTCTTCGTCTCCCTCTCTCTCTTCCTGTCCTCCTCTAACTTTCTGTCCTTGGCTGTCCTCCTTCCTCCTCTGTGCCCATCTGTCACCTCCGACTCAGCAGGTACACCCCCCATTAATTAACACCTCCTGTCTGCTCCGTCCTCCCGTCTGCTCCGTCCTCCCGTCTGCTCCGTCCTCCTGTCTGCTCTGTCCTCCCGTCTGCTCCGTCCTCCCGTCTGCTCCGTCCTCCCGTCTGCTCCGTCCTCCCGTCTGCTCCGTCCTCCCGTCTGCTCCGTCCTCCCGTCTGCTCCGTCCTCCCGTCTGCTCCGTCCTCCCGTCTGCTCCGTCCTCCCGTCTGCTCCGTCCTCCCGTCTGCTCTGTCCTCCCGTCTGCTCCGTCCTCCCGTCTGCTCCGTCCTCCCGTCTGCTCCGTCCTCCCGTCTGCTCCGTCCTCCCGTCTGCTCCGTCCTCCCGTCTGCTCCGTCCTCCCGTCTGCTCCGTCCTCCCGTCTGCTCTGTCCTCCCGTCTGCTCTGTCCTCCTGTCTGCTCTGTCCTCCTGTCTGCTCCGTCCTCCTGTCTGCTCCGTCCTCCTGTCTGCTCCGTCCTCCTGTCTGCTCCGTCCTCCCGTCTGCTCCGTCCTCCCGTCTGCTCTGTCCTCCTCCTCACATTCATTAACATCTCTGTTTGTTTGTTTCTGTATGATTCAGACTAAAAGACTAAGAGACTAAGACACTAAGACACTAAAAGACTAAGAGACTAAAAGGGGAGACAGCAGCTGTAATTTCATCTGTTCTGGTTCAAACTGGAGATCAAACTGTGTGATGGTGTTTCAGTTTGATGTTGACCTCTAAAGGTCAGTGAGCTCAGTTGACACGAGGAGACGATACATCACTGTTACTGCAAGTCAACATGGAATCTAATATTCAGGGCTTTAACTGATTATAGAGCTCAAAGACAGTGGACCAAAAATATCTAATCACATTTAAATGTAAATAAGATTTAACATTTCTAAATAACGTCAGACTTCTGGATATCTTGGATCACTTCTCTTGTTAGCAGCGACCCAGCAGAACATATTATTACCTGTTTATTCTGGGTTCATACCTCAGTAGAGACATGTGTGTACATACAGTCAGTGTGATGTCACTGGATGTGAATACAGCTCACCGCCGGGTGATGTTATGAACCCAGACATGACGGAGTTTGGTTTTCTGACATATCTGAGACTTCACCAACATGTACACAGAAGCTACAGAGGTTATTTCTTCCGTGGTTGATGGAGGAAATGCTGTTGGTATCCATGGAGACGAGCTCCTCCTCCTCTGCGGAGCGTCTAGAAAAACCAATGATACAGGCGGTCCGACTCGTGCGAAAGCGAGGCGAAATTTTGCTTCACTCTTGGTGTGAACACAACATGAGACAGTTGTTATCAGACATTAACCTCCGTCCTGTCGTCCTGCAGTTCTGTCCACAGCTCTGGACCTGGTGGACCTCAGTGAGCCGGGGGACGGCGGCGGCGGCGGCGGCGGCGGCGGTGTGAGTCGTGGTGGTAGCAGCAGCAGCAGCAGTAACAAAGACCAGAGGAGGAGTCCTCTCCGGAGGAAGGGCAGCTCCAGGAGCCCTCGGCGCCGGACCAGACCTGATGAGACGGAGCTGATCCAGGTGGAGGTGGAACACCTGCCGGCCAGCCCCAGAACACCTGAGAGGGTCTCTCTGGACTCAGGTACTGAAGACTAAACCAGAACACAGGAACAGGTGGACTAAAGGGACTAAAGGGACTAAAGCGGCCCCTCAGACTGATATCAGAAACACTGAAACACTTAACGTGCGTCTGAGAAGCAGTAAAATCCTCCTCACAGTGACAGACTCCAGATCAGCTGCTGTTTGTTCATTTTGTTAAAAGCTCTGAACTCAGTCAGCGGAGGCTGATTTAATCTGAGCTTTTAATGTGATGAGAATGGAACTTCCTGTTTCACCTCAAACAACAGCTGAAGTCTCTCATTGTTCCATGAACATGTGATCACAGATTTAGTATCCAGGTTAAACCTCTGGATGGTTCCAGTGATTCCACTTTTTGTGTCTTATTTTTGTAGTTTTGGTTCATTTCAGTGATGTCATGTTAGTGATGGTCTCAGATCAGATCTGAAGCATCGTGTCGTTGATGTGTTCGCAGTCAGTCTGTCGTCTCCTCTGGACAAATGGGACGAGGTGAACCTGGACGTGGAGGACGGAGGACACAGGAGGAGAGACGAGAGGAGATGCACCTCCCACCACTCCTCCAGTGAACTGCTGTGGTAAATATGGCAGCCTCCCTCCGGTTGTTAGCACTGTGCTAGCTCTGTTAGCACTGTGCTAGCTCTGTTAGCTGCTAGCCCCGTTAGCTGCTAGCACCGTTAGCTGCTAGTAGCTGGCTCAGCCTTCGCCATGTTGAGAGCTGTGCAGAGGCAATAAAATAGAGCACCTTTAAGTAAAGTTTTACACAAGTACTTTTACTTTTACTTGAGTACAATATTCTAGTACTTTTCCCACCTCTGTGATAATCCAAAGTTTACACTCCGTAGATCAGGATGTTTGTGGCTGTAATGAACCCTGCAGCTCTAACGCAGCACTAACGCAGCTCTGACGCAGCTCTGACTCAGCTCTAACGCTGCTCTAACGCAGCTCTAACACAGCTCTAAGGCAGCTCTAACGCAGCACTAACGCAGCACTAACGCAGCTCTAACGCAGCTCTAAGGCAGCTCTAACGCAGCTCTAACGCAGCTCTAAGGCAGCTCTAAGGCAGCTCTAACGCAGCTCTAACGCTGCTCTAACGCTGCTCTAACGCAGCTCTGACACAGCTCTAACGCAGCTCTGACGCAGCTCTGACTCAGCTCTAACGCAGCTCTAACGCAGCTCTAACGCAGCTCTGACGCAGCTCTAACGCAGCTCTGACGCAGCTCTAACGCAGCTCTGACGCAGCTTTAACGCAGCTCTAACGCAGCTCTAACGCAGCTCTAACGCAGCTCTAACGCAGCACTAACGCAGCTCTAACGCAGCACTAACGCAGCTCTAAAGCAGCTCTAACGCAGCTCTAACGCAGCACTAACGCAGCTCTAACGCAGCTCTAACACAGCACTAACGCAGCTCTAACGCAGCTCTAACGCAGCTCTAACACAGCACTAACGCAGCTCTAACGCAGCTCTAACACAGCACTAACGCAGCTCTAACGCAGCTCTAACACAGCACTAACGCAGCTCTAACACAGCTCTAACGCAGCTCTGACGCAGCTCTGACGCAGCTCTAACACAGCTCTAACGCAGCTCTAACTCAGCTCTGACGCAGCTTTAATGCATCTCTAACGCAGCTCTAACGCAGCGCTAACACTAATATCTGGTTCTGTATTTTGCTCTTTCAGGTCTGCAGAGTTTAAAACTGATCCTCTAACTAAGAACTCCTTCGACATCCACAGCTTCGATGATCTCGACTTCATATCTTCAGCACCGGTCAGTACTGCTGCTGATACTTCTACTGTAGTACTTCATCCTGACCAGAGTATTTGACTGTTTTTACTCCGTGTAAAACTGAAGCTGTGAAGAGAAACTAAAGTATAAAAGAGCTGAACCAGATCCAGTGAGTAGTTCAGGGAGCGTGGGATAACAGAACGTTCCCTGCTGCTTGGTTCAGGTGTTCTAATGTCTCTTTAAACCCGACTCTGAAGACCTTGGAAGTTTTCTGGTGTCTGTTTTTTAGTCTCTACTGTCTCTACTGTCTCACTGACGGCTGCTGGCTGCCCTCTGTGTGTCTCCAGGACAGCGCCGCGTCCCGACAGCGCCGACGGACTCGTTCCCTTCTGGCCAGAAACGAGTCTCTGGAGGACGAGTTTGTCAGAGCGAAGGCTGCTGTGGAGGTACGAACAAGCACACACACACACACACACACACACACACACACACACACACACACACACACACACACACACACACACACACACACACACTGATCTTCAGGACAAAGTTCTTGGTGAAATTATGAACTTTGTTTTAAAGAAATACAGGGAGGACACGTCGTCCTAAGACTACTACTGAGAAATGTCCTCATTGTCCTTCAAAGTCCTTCACTCTCCTACTAACCCCCCCCCCCCCCCCCCATCCTTTAGAACTGCTCATACAGCAGCTCAGTTTTAAATATCAGATATTAGATATCATCAGTGTGGAGTTGATCACAGATCTGTTCTTCCTGTCATCTGAGAACTCTGTGATTCAGCAAACATTCAGATTAATGACGCTGCACTCAGGTCAGCATGAAGCAGCAGACTCAGGGTCAGTTTTCATATCGGACACTGAAGAAAAGAATATATACTATATATATATTTATAGTTTACTAGCTACTATCACAGCTGATAAGAGACGATAACAATTACATTCTGATTAGATAGATAGGTTTCATGATGGGTTCAGGTTGGTTCAGGTTGGTTCAGGACGGTTCAGGATGGATCACAACGGTTCAGGATGGTTCAGGTTGGTTCAGGATGGATCAGAACGGTTCAGGATGGATCAGGACGGTTCAGGTTGGTTCAGGTTGGTTCAGGTTGGTTCAGAATGGTTCAGGATGGATCAGGACGGTTCAGGTTGGTTCAGAATGGTTCAGGTTGGTTCAGGACGGTTCAGGATGGATCACAACGGTTCAGGATGGTTCAGGATGGTTCAGGTTGGTTCAGGACGGTTCAGGATGGTTCAGGATGGATCAGGACGGTTCAGGTTGGTTCAGAATGGTTCAGGTTGGTTCAGGACGGTTCAGGATGGATCACAACGGTTCAGGATGGTTCAGGTTGGTTCAGGTTGGTTCAGGACGGTTCAGGATGGTTCAGAACGGTTCAGGTTGGTTCAGGTTGGTTCAGGATGGTTCAGAACGGTTCAGGATGGTTCAGGTTGGTTCAGGATGGATCAGAATGGTTCAGGTTGGTTCAGGTTGGTTCAGGTTGGTTCAGGTTGGTTCAGAATGGTTCAGGTTGGTTCAGGACGGTTCAGGTTGGTTCAGGTTGGTTCAGGTTGGTTCAGGATGGATCAGAATGGTTCAGGTTGGTTCAGGTTGGTTCAGGATGGTTCAGGTTGGTTCAGGATGGATCAGAATGGTTCAGGTTGGTTCAGGTTGGTTCAGGTTGGTTCAGGTTGGTTCAGGACGGTTCAGGTTGGTTCAGGTTGGTTCAGGTTGGTTCAGGATGGATCACAACGGTTCAGGATGGTTCAGGTTGGTTCAGGTTGGTTCAGGTTGGTTCAGAATGGTTCAGGATGGATCAGGACGGTTCAGGTTGGTTCAGAATGGTTCAGGTTGGTTCAGGACGGTTCAGGATGGATCACAACGGTTCAGGATGGTTCAGGTTGGTTCAGGTTGGTTCAGGACGGTTCAGGATGGTTCAGAACGGTTCAGGTTGGTTCAGGTTGGTTCAGGATGGTTCAGAACGGTTCAGGATGGTTCAGGTTGGTTCAGGATGGATCAGAATGGTTCAGGTTGGTTCAGGTTGGTTCAGGTTGGTTCAGGTTGGTTCAGAATGGTTCAGGTTGGTTCAGGACGGTTCAGGTTGGTTCAGGTTGGTTCAGGTTGGTTCAGGATGGATCAGAATGGTTCAGGTTGGTTCAGGATGGTTCAGGTTGGTTCAGGATGGATCAGAATGGTTCAGGTTGGTTCAGGTTGGTTCAGGTTGGTTCAGGTTGGTTCAGAATGGTTCAGGTTGGTTCAGGACGGTTCAGGTTGGTTCAGGTTGGTTCAGGATGGATCAGAACGGTTCAGGATGGTTCAGGTTGGTTCAGGATGGATAAGAATGGTTCAGGATGGATCACAACGGTTCAGGATGGATCAGAACGGTTCAGGATGGATCAGAACGGTTCAGGATGGTTCAGGTTGGTTCAGGATGGATAAGAATGGTTCAGGTTGGTTCAGGACGGTTCAGGTTGGTTCAGGTTGGTTCAGGTTGGTTCAGGGTGGATGATGGTGGTTTGTATAATGGGTTGATCCAGCCTGGAGGAAGTGAACTACCAGCTCGGTGATTAAAGTGCAGTTAATTTGAGACTCTGGTGTCGAAGCGTTCGTGCTCTTCAATCCCGTCAGCTCGGCTCAGTGAACCAATCACAGCGTCTCGTCTCATTAAAAGCTCTTCCTCATCACAGGTCCTGAATTAAGCTGCAGGTGTTTTAATCCTCAGAGACTCAGGTCGCCGCTGACGGACCGACACTGTTTGAAATAGGAGTTCATGATAAAAGTCTCTCTTTTTATTCTGCTGTAAATACACAAGTAATGTTTTATTACTAATCTGGATGTTTCCTAAACCAGGAACACAGCAGGACTAGTTTCATTAGTTAGGACTACGACTCCCAGGGTGCATTTCACTAACAACTGATCAGACATTCACTTTCATTCATGTGGAGGTTAGAGACGTGGCTGTTTACCAGGAAGACAGACTGCATTATGGGAAATGTAGGATCCACCAGTCAGGATAGGTGTTTCTAACGTGAGCGGTTGTGTTTCAGTCGGACACAGAGTTCTGGGATAAGATGCAGGCCGAGTGGGAAGAGCTCGCTAGGAGGAACTGGCTGGAGGAGTCTGAGGGTCAGGGGTCAATCCCATCCACCGTCTCACCTGTGGAGAAGGTGAGTTCATAACCTGCTGCCTCAAACACGGTCCAGTGACCTACTGACCTCACTGGTGAGTAGGGGGGGGAAGGGGGGGGGGGACGATTTCTAAACAGATGTTTTAATGTTATAATCGATATATCTGCTTCATCTGAGTCTATGTGGAGGTAGAAGGAAGTTACCGCTTTTATTGTGGTAGTCTGAGTAACGTGACGTCATATCCGTTCCGTATCCGTCAACCAAAACAAACCTCAGAAAGTATAAAACGTTGGAGGGTCGTCGTGGATACGACCTGCACCCTCACATGTTAAATCCAAAGTGGTAAACACTACACATCCAGCATGCATTTCTCTTTCTGTTTTTCCCCCAACTCACGTAGCCTGGAGTTATTAATACTGACAGATTACTACTGAGATGGATGTTTTTCAGCGTTAATCTGTAGTTTTAGTCCTCTGAACTGAACACCAAGCACCAGTAATCCTGCAGTAATCCCTCCTCCGCTCAGGTGTTACATCACCGCGGCGACAGACGTGAAGCCGCTCTGATGTCGGCACGTTATCAAACCGCTTCTTCATGTAACTGATCCTCATTCTTTATCTGTTCTAAATGAACCTTAAAGGGAGATTAGTCAAGTATTTAATCCTCTTGTCAACATGGGATTTGACAAATATGCTGCTTTATGTAAATGTATGTATATATTTATTATTGTAAATCAATTACCAACACAGAACAATGACAGATATTGTCCAGAAACCCTCACAGGTTCTGCATTTAGCATAAAACAATATGCTCAGATCATAACATGGCAAACTGCAGCCCAACAGGCAACAACAGCTGTCAGTGTGTCAGTGTGCTGACTTCACTATGACTTGCCCCAAACTGCATGTGATTATCATAAAGTGGGCATGTCTGTAAAGGGGAGACTCGTGGGTACCCATAGAACCCATTTACATTCACTGATCTGGAGGTCAGAGGTGTCCAAAATGTACAAAAAATGTAAGAAAAAAAATTCAAAAATGTCCCAAAACAAAAATTTGAATACTATCGAAAAAAAAACATTGAAAAATGTAAAAAAAAAAAAAATCAGAAAAATTTCCAAAAAAATGTTAAAAAAAAAAGGAACAAAAGTCTGCAAAATGTGCGCAAAAAGTAAAAAAAAAAAAAAATTGAATAAAGTCGAAAAAAAAAATGGAAAAATGTCCGAAAAAAAAATAAAATAAAACTTTCAATAATGTCGAAAAAAAAGTTGAAAAATGTCGAAAAAAAAAAGTTGGAAAAATGATCGAATAATGTAAAAAAAAAAAAAATCTGAAAAATTTCCCAAAAAATGTTAAAAAAAAGGAATAAAAGTCTGCAAAATGTCCGCAAAAAGTTTAAAAAAAAAAAAAAAGTCTGAAAAAAAAAAATTGAATAATGTTGAAAAAAAAAAATGAAAAATGTCCGAAAAAAAATAGACAGTCTGAAAAATGTACAAAAAAAATAGTTGGAAAAATGATCGAAAATGTAAAAAAAAAAAAAATTCCCCAAAAAAGTATGAAAAATGTGAAAAAAAAATGTCAAGAAAAATATTGTCCAGAAACCCTCACAGGTTCTGCATTTAGCATAAAACAATATGCTCAGATCATAACATGTCAAACTGCAGCCCAACAGGCAACAACAGCTGTCAGTGTGTCAGTGTGCTGACTTCACTATGACTTGCCCCAAACTGCATGTGATTATCATAAAGTGGGCATGTCTGTAAAGGGGAGACTCGTGGGTACCCATAGAACCCATTTACATTCACTGATCTGGAGGTCAGAGGTCAAGGGACCCCTTTGGAAATGGACATGACAGTTTTTCCTCGCCAACATTTAATGTAAGTTTGGAGCGTTATTTAACCTCCAGCTAGTCCGACCTGGTTGGTATCGATGGATTCATCAGGTTCTCTAGTTTACTCTTGACTGAGCCTCCCTGATGACATCATGTGACCTCACAGAGGTCCGGTGGTCTGATGTTCTGATGGTGTTCTGTCCCGTGCAGAGTTACTACTTCAACACCAACAACCCGTACAGAGACTGGCCGAGCGCCTTCGCCGAGGGTCAGGAGAAAGCTCGGGGGGGAGACCTGAACGCCGCCGTCCTGCTGCTGGAGGCCGCCATCCTGCAGGACCCGCAGGACTCTGAGGTGAGGCTGAAACTCAACACCAGATATTCTAGAACACGTCCGATGTTCTGATGGTGACCTTTGAAGCTGCGGTGGAGAGAAACGGAGCAAATATGATTAAATACAGTTATTTATATAGAACGGTCGTTATATCCTGATATTAGAGCACGAGACACTTAAAGATGGGGTCTGCGATTTATCCAGTATACACTTTTTGTTATATTGGTTGAAATGGTCTTTACACCCCGACAGCAATCCGTTTCTTATGAGCACTGAAAAAAGACCGGAAAAGATCCGTCATCTGTAGCTGCTGTAATCCTGTAAAAAACATCTACCAGTCAGTAAAAATGGTCCCGGTTGTAAGGAACCAATCAGATGCCTCCCTGCCTCCCTGCTCGTACTCTAGCCTCAGCGTGCACCAGCGTGAACTCAAAGCGCGTGTCCGCCGCACGTTCACTGGAGAGAGGAAGAGAAAACTCAGCTCTTAAAACACCGGACAACGAGAACGAACTCGTACCACTATTACCATATTATCGAAAAATACAACTTTGATTTAGTTGTTTATGTTCTGTTAGTTTACTTTATAAAATACTGCAGATTTAAACTATTTATTCTAACAGCTCAAAGTGAAGTCAGACAAACAGGATTATCAACGAGGGGAGACGGCGGATAGAAAACATTGCCGAACAAAATTTACGTTACTCAAACTGCTTTTTCAGTTACAGCAACAAACGAGTGGACTGATCTCCCTCCAGATATTAGAGTAATGTTAAAAAGGGTCGTGTTGTCTCAGCAGGTATCTCTCTCTTTCCCTCCCCTCTCTGCTGCTCTGTGGCTCTCCAGCGAGCTGCTGCCCCCCCCCCCTTCCCCTCCGTCAACAAGGAAATAAAAGCCCCTCGTCTACGAGACCGGTCTCTTGAGAGAGCTCCAGCTCATAGCGGGGTCTGAGTGAGTGAATGCCCGGGTGGAGAGGTGGCGATCCCGGCAGGAGCTAGCTAGCTGTGCCGGCAGTTTGTGGAGCTTCTAAACTCCGACAACAGTTGAGAAAATGTTTGATTCGCCATCTAACATCGTAAAACTGTCAATATTCTAAATCTACACCGTTGATTTCTCGCCTCAACATTTTTCAGAAGTGAATTTAGTGATGAAATAGCTACGAAAAATGTGAAGTAGTTATGATGCGGCGGTGCTCGTGCATGTGTGTGGGGGGCGTTGCCTTATAAGGAGTTTCGAGGGGAGGGGGGGGTTTAGACGGAGCTCCTGAGGCGATGCGACTTTCAAATTATGCTAGTTTTCCAAGATCGCAGACCCCAGCTTTAACCTGGACAGCATCCTGTTCCTCGGTGTCCTCCGGTGTCCTCCGGTGTCCTCCGGTGTCCTCCGGTGTTCCAACCAGTCAGAGCTGATCTAGAGTCTGCCGTCTCTGAGCAGCTGTCAATCACTCACCAACTCTGATCAGATATGAATCAATATTCTGTTACTGTAATGACTATTTCTCTCCTCAGATGTTCTCAGAATTATCTTGTAGTTACTGTTCAGCTGTAAGATGAGAAAGTTTGTGACCCGGCAGTCATGTTGAGATCTGTTGAGGAAATACCAAGCACCGCCCACCAGCCGGAGCACAGCCAATAGGAACGCTCTCTCTCTCTGAAATGACCTGTGATTGGTCAAAGTCTCCCGTCACTAGATTATCTTAAGTCTGAAAACAGAGACATGAGGAGGAGCAGAAGTCTAGTTTTCTCTCAGAACGCTTGAATTACAATATGCTGAAAGGTTATTATGGGATTTTTATGAAAAAACATTCTGCCTACTGCAGCTTTAATGTTACTGCAGGAAGTTAAACTCTTCTTCGTGTGTTTTCAGGCCTGGCAGGTTTTAGGGATGACTCAGGCTGAGAACGAGAACGAACAGGCCGCCATCGTCTCCCTGCAGAGGTCAGACTTCCTGTTGTCTCTACATTTACTATATATATACGTATATACATATATATACGTATATATATACGTATATATATATATATACTATACCTGTAGAGTAAGATCAGTGAGCTCCAGCTGCTGCAGCCTCCTGCAGCTCACAGAGAGACGCTGAGATCTGACTTCTTTAATGAATACATGAAGAAATGTGTCTTCTAAACCTTCTTTAAACCTGTGATGTTAAAACATGATGAAGTTCTCAATAATGCAACATCAAAATATTCACACATTCATAGTCACCTGAAACAGAAACAAACCTGTTTAACTTTATTATTTCACATAATCTGAATAAGTATACGTCAAGGTATCCGTTATTCTTTTAACAAACGTAGACGTGAACTCTTAGATATTCTTCATATGGAAACGTTCTAACAGAGTTCTGCTTTCACAGACTGAGCTTCAGTCATGTTGAGATCTCTCTGAGTGTTTGAGATTCATTCAGACAGTCGACTTATTCTAAACCTCATCATGTCAGTCTTAAGTTAACCGCAACTTTATTCAGTTATTCATTTATTTTGCACAAATTAAGACGACACAAACATAAAAAAACAATAAATAATATAGAGTACAGGAAGAGGCAAAACCCCCCACTGAAGCCTCCACCTAGAGACAAGATTAATATAGATTAATATACGGAAATTATATGAAACTTGATGTGTTTTAAAGCAATATCTCCACAATCATAAATATGATAAATAAATATGAACCCACATTATATCCATTTTAGAGTTATATTTACTGCGTTCATACAGTAGAAGATGTATATATATATATATATACATATATATATATATATGTATATATATATATATATATATATATGTATATATATATATACATTCTTATATTTATATCTTCCCAACTATAACTATAAACAATATTATATTAAACTATAACATTGAATTTGTATTTCAAACTATTTTTAATGAAACCTTTTGATTTGGAAACTGAAACCTGATAACTCTTAAAGTCTAGACTTTCGACAGGTGAGGTGCTACCTGTGCTAACTGCTGCTAAGCTAACGTGTATCTCCTGCTGCAGGTGTTTGGAGCTCCGCCCCAACAACCTGCCGGCTCTCATGGCGCTGGCCGTCAGCTTCACCAACAGCGGCGTGCAGCGGGAAGCCTGCGACGCTCTGCGGCGCTGGATCAGCCACAACCCGAGATACAAACACCTGATCCTGGAGCGCAGGAGCCCGCTACGGGGCTCCCCGGCCACGCCTCGCAGGGGCCCCCCCCCCTCCACACCGGCCAGGTACGAACACCTGAGGGACGTCACATTGGTTTGTTGTTTAGTTTAGTCTAAATACTACAGTACCCATGAGTCTCAGCTGCCATCGCTATGGAGACGACTCCATCCGTAGCTGTGACATTCAGAACGCTTGATTTAAATTTCTGAATTCATACAACGAGTTTTATGAAGATGAAAACCTCTGATGTCGCGGTCTGAAGCTCTCTGATTGGACAGTTCTTGCAATGATCTCTGGGAGTTGTAGGAGACTTCTCTGCTAAAGCTGTAACAGACTTTTTTAACTAAGCTGATAGACTTGAACACATTTAGCATTAGCTTGTAGCATTACAGGAGCTGTGTGTGTGTGTGTGTGTGTGTGTGTGTGTGTGTGTGTGTGTGTGTGTGTGTGTGTGTAGGTCTGAGCTGCAGGACGTCCTGATTCTCTTCCAGGATGCGGCTCTGTTGAATCTGGACTGTGTGGATCCAGACCTGCAGACTGGACTCGGCGTCCTCTTCAACCTCGGCTCCGACTTCAACAGAGCTGTGGAGGCTTTTAGTGCAGCGCTGTCCGTCAGACCACAGGTAACACACACACATATATATATAAAAACACACACACACACCCATATATGTATAAAAATACAGATGTGTGTAATAGTATTGTATGTCGAAAAATTTCACGAAAAATAAGTCATAGTATAGTATGTCGAAAGATTTTATGAAAAAAAGTCATAGTATAGTATGTCGAAAAATTTAATTACAAAAAGTCATAGTATTGTATGACGAAAAATTTTATGAAAAAAAGTCATAGTATAGTATGTTGAAAAATTTCATGAAAAAAAGTCAGTATTGTATGTCGAAAAATTTTATGAAAAAAAGTCTTAGTATTGTATTTCGAAAAATTTCATGAAAAAAAGTCAGTATAGTATGTCGAAAAATTTATGAAAAAAAGTCATAGTATTGTATGTCGAAAAATTTTATGAAAAAAAGTCATAGTATAGTATGTCGAAAAATTTACTTAAAAAAAGTCATAGTATTGTATGTCGAAAAATTTCACGAAAAATAAGTCATAGTATAGTATGTCGAAAAATAAAAAAATAAAAAAAGTCATAGTATAGTATGTCGAAAAATTTACTTAAAAAAAGTCATAGTATAGTATGTCGAAAAATTTTATGAAAAAAAGTCATTATATAGTATGTCGAAAATTTTTATGAAAAAAAGTCATAGTATAGTATGTCGAAAAATTTACTTAAAAAAAGTCATAGTATTGTATGTCGAAAAATTTCACGAAAAATAAGTCATAGTATAGTATGTCGAAAAATAAAAAAATAAAAAAAGTCATAGTATAGTATGTCGAAAAATTTACTTAAAAAAAGTCATAGTATAGTATGTCGAAAAATTTCACGAAAAATAAGTCATAGTATAGTATGTCGAAAAATAAAAAAATAAAAAAAGTCATGGTATAGTATGTCGAAAGATTTTATGAAAAAAAGTCATTATATAGTATGTCGAAAATTTTTATGAAAAAAAGTCAGTATAGTATGTCGAAAAATTTACTTAAAAAAAGTCAGTATAGTATGTCGAAAAATTTACTTAAAAAAAGTCATAGTATAGAATGTTGAAAAATTTCATGAAAAAAAGTCATAGTATAGTATGTCGAAAAATTTTACGAAAAAAAGTCTTAGTATTGTATGTCGAAAAATTTTATGAAAAAAGTCATAGTATTGTATGTCGAAAAATCTCATGAAAAAAAGTCATAGTATTGTATGTCGAAACATTTTATGAAAAAAAGTCATAGTATAGTATGTCGAAAAATTTCATGAAAAAAAGTCATAGTATTGTATGTCGAAAAATTTCACGAAAAATAAGTCATAGTATAGTATGTCGAAAAATAAAAAAATAAAAAAAGTCAAAGTATAGTATGTCGAAAAATTTACTTAAAAAAAGTCATAGTATAGTATGTCGAAAAATTTCACGAAAAATAAGTCATAGTATAGTATGTGGAAAAATAAAAAAATAAAAAAAGTCATGGTATAGTATGTCGAAAGATTTTATGAAAAAAAGTCATTATATGGTATGTCGAAAATTTTTATGAAAAAAAGTCAGTATAGTATGTCGAAAAATTTACTTAAAAAAAGTCAGTATAGTATGTCGAAAAATTTACTTAAAAAAAGTCATAGTATAGAATGTTGAAAAATTTCATGAAAAAAAGTCATAGTATAGTATGTCGAAAAATTTTACGAAAAAAAGTCTTAGTATTGTATGTCGAAAAATTTTATGAAAAAAGTCATAGTATTGTATGTCGAAAAATTTCATGAAAAAAAGTCATAGTATTGTATGTCGAAACATTTTATGAAAAAAAGTCATAGTATAGTATGTCGAAAAAGTTCATGAAAAAAAGTCATAGTATTGTATGTCGAAAAATTTCACGAAAAATAAGTCATAGTATAGTATGTCGAAAAATAAAAAAATAAAAAAAGTCATAGTATAGTATGTCGAAAAATTTACTTAAAAAAAGTCATAGTATAGTATGTCGAAAAATTTCACGAAAAATAAGTCATAGTATAGTATGTCGAAAAATAAAAAAATAAAAAAAGTCATGGTATAGTATGTCGAAAGATTTTATGAAAAAAAGTCATATAGTATGTCGAAAATTTTTATGAAAAAAAGTTAGTATAGTATGTCGAAAAATTTACTTAAAAAAAGTCATAGTATTGTATGTCGAAAAATTTTATGAAAAAAGGTCATAGTATAGAATGTTGAAAAATTTCATGAAAAAAAGTCATAGTATAGTATGTCGAAAAATTTCATGAAAAAAAGTCATAGTATAGTATGTCGAAAATTTCATGAAAAAAGTCATAGTATAGTATGTCGAAAAATTTCATGAAAAAAAGTCATAGTATAGTATGTCGAAAAATTTCATGAAAAAAAGTCATAGTATAGTATGTCGAAAAATTTCATGAAAAAAAGTCATAGTATTGTATGTCGAAAAATTTCATGAAAAAAAGTCATAGTATAGTATGTCGAAAAATTTCATGAAAAAAAGTCATAGTATAGTATGTCGAAAAATTTCATGAAAAAAAGTCATAGTATTGTATGTCGAAAAATTTCATGAAAAAAAGTCATAGTATTGTATGTCGAAACATTTTATGAAAAAAAGTCATAGTATAGTATGTCGAAAAATTTCATGAAAAAAAGTCATAGTATTGTATGTCGAAAAATTTTATGAAAAAGTCATAGTATAGTATGTCGAAAAATTTCATGAAAAAAAGTCATAGTATAGTATGTCGAAAAATTTCACGAAAAATAAGTCATAGTATAGTATGTCGAAAAATAAAAAAAAGTCATATAGTATGTCGAAAATTTTTATGAAAAAAAGTCATAGTATAGTATGTCGAAAAATTTACTTAAAAAAAGTCATAGTATTGTATGTCGAAAAATTTTATGAAAAAGTCATAGTATAGTATGTCGAAAAATTTCATGAAAAAAAGTCATAGTATTGTATGTCGAAAAATTTTATGAAAAAAAGTCTTGGTATTGTATGTCGAAAAATTTCATGAAAAAGTCATAGTATAGTATGTCGAAAAAATTCGTGAAAAAAAGTCATAGTATTGTATGTCAAAATTTCATGAAAAAAAGTCATAGTATAGTATGTCGAAAAATTTCATGAAAAAAGTCATAGTATAGTATGTCGTACAATTTCTCGAAAAAAAGTCATAGTATATAGTATGTCGAAAAATTTCATGAAAAAAAGTCATAGTATAGTATGTCGAAAAATTTCATGAAAAAAAGTCATAGTATAGTATGTCGTAAAATTTCATGAAAAAAAGTCATAGTATAGTATGTCGAAAAATTTCATGAAAAAAAGTCATAGTATAGTATGTCGAAAAAATTCATGAAAAAAGTCATAGTATTGTATGTCGAAAATTTTATGAAAAAAAGTCATAGTATAGTATGTCGAAAAATTTCATGAAAAAAAGTCATAGTATAGTATGTCGAAAAAATTCATGAAAAAATTCATAGTATTGTATGTCGAAAATGTTATGAAAAAAAGTCATAGTATAGTATGTCGTACAATTTCATGAAAAAAAGTCATAGTATTGTATGTCGAAAAATTTTATGAAAAAAAGTCTAAGTATTGTATGTCGAAAAATTTCATAAAAAAGTCATAGTATAGTATGTCGAAAAATTTCATGAAAAAAAGTCATAGTATAGTATGTCGAAAACATTCATGAAAAAAAGTCATAGTATTGTATGTCAAATTTAATGAAAAAAAGTCATAGTATAGTATGTCGTACAATTTCATTAAAAAAAGTCATAGTATAGTATGTCGAAAAATTTCATGAAAAAAAGTCATAGTATTGTATGTTGAAAAATTTTATGAAAAAAAGTCTTAGTATTGTATGTCGAAAATTTTATGAAAAAAAGTCATAGTATTGTATGTCGAAAAATTTTATGAAAAAAAGTCATAGTATAGTATGTCGAAAAATTTCATGAAAAAAAGTCATAGTATTGTATGTCGTAAAATTTCATGAAAAAAGTCATAGTATAGTATGTCGAAAAATTTCATGAAAAAAAGTCATAGTATTGTATGTCGAAAAATTTTATGAAAAAAAGTCATAGTATAGTATGTCGAAAAATTTCATGAAAAAAAGTCATAGTATAGTATGTCGAAAAAATTCATGAAAAAAGTCATAGTATTGTATGTCGAAAATTTTATGAAAAAAAGTCATAGTATAGTATGTCGTAAAATTTCATGAAAAAAAGTCATAGTATTGTATGTCGAAAAATTTTATGAAAAAAAGTCTAAGTATTGTATGTCGAAAAATTTCATAAAAAAGTCATAGTATAGTATGTCGAAAAATTTCATGAAAAAAAGTCATAGTATAGTATGTCGAAAACATTCATGAAAAAAAGTCATAGTATTGTATGTCGAAAATTTAATGAAAAAAAGTCATAGTATAGTATGTCGTACAATTTAATTAAAAAAAGTCATAGTATAGTATGTCGAAAAATTTCATGAAAAAAAGTCATAGTATTGTATGTTGAAAAATTTTATGAAAAAAAGTCTTAGTATTGTATGTCGAAAATTTTATGAAAAAAAGTCATAGTATTGTATGTCGAAAAATTTTATGAAAAAAAGTCATAGTATAGTATGTCGAAAAATTTCATGAAAAAAAGTCAAAGTATTGTATGTCGAAAAATTTCATAAAAAAAGTCATAGTATAGTATGTCGAAAAAATTCATGAAAAAAAGTCATAGTATAGTATGTCGAAAAATTTCATGAAAAAAAGTCATAGTATTGTATGTCGAAAAATTTATGAAAAAAAGTCATAGTATAGTATGTCGAAAAATTAATGAAAAAAAGTCATAGTATTGTATGTCGAAAATTTTATGAAAAAAAGTCATAGTATAGTATGTCGAAAAATTTCATGAAAAAGTTATAGTATTGTATGTCGAAAAAAATTATGAAAAAAAGTGATAGTATAGTATGTCGTACAATTTCATGAAAAAAAGTCATAGTATTGTATGTCGAAAAATTTCATGAAAAAAAGTCATAGTATTGTATGTCGAAAATGTTATGAAAAAAAGTCATAGTATAGTATGTCGTACAATTTCATTAAAAAAAGTCAGTATAGTATGTCGAAAAATTTCATGAAAAAAAGTCATAGTATTGTATGTTGAAAAATTTTATGAAAAAAAGTCTTAGTATTGTATGTCGAAAATTTTATGAAAAAAAGTCATAGTATTGTATGTCGAAAAATTTCATGAAAAAAGTCATAGTATAGTATGTCGAAAAATTTCATGAAAAAAAGTCAAAGTATAGTATGTCGAAAAATTTCATGAAAAAAAGTCATAGTATAGTATGTCGAAAAATTTCATTAAAAAAAGTCATAGTATTGTATGTCGAAAAATTTCATGAAAAAAGTCATAGTATAGTATGTCGAAAAATTTCATGAAAAAAAGTCATAGTATAGTATGTCGAAAAATTTCATGAAAAAAAGTCATAGTATTGTATGTCGAAAAATTTCATGAAAAAAAGTCATAGTATAGTATGTCGAAAAATTTCATGAAAAAAAGTCATAGTATAGTATGTCGAAAAATTTCATGAAAAAAAGTCATAGTATAGTATGTCGAAAAATTTCATGAAAAAAGTCATAGTATAGTATGTCGAAAAATTTCATGAAAAAAAGTCATAGTATTGTATGTCGAAAAATTTCATGAAAAAAAGTCATAGTATAGTATGTCGAAAAATTTCATGAAAAAAAGTCATAGTATAGTATGTCGAAAAATTTCATGAAAAAAGTCATAGTATAGTATGTCGAAAAATTTCATGAAAAAAAGTCATAGTATAGTATGTCGAAAAATTTCATGAAAAAAAGTCATAGTATAGTATGTCGAAAAATTTCATGAAAAAAAGTCATAGTATAGTATGTCGAAAAATTTCATGAAAAAAAGTCATAGTATAGTATGTCGAAAAATTTCATGAAAAAAAGTCATAGTATAGTATGTCGAAAAATTTCATGAAAAAAAGTCATAGTATAGTATGTCGAAAAATTTCATGAAAAAAAGTCATAGTATTGTATGTCGAAAAATTTCATGAAAAAAGTCATAGTATAGTATGTCGAAAAATTTCATGAAAAAAAGTCATAGTATTGTATGTCGAAAAATTTTATGAAAAAAAGTCATAGTATAGTATGTCGAAAAATTTCATGAAAAAAAGTCATAGTATAGTATGTCGAAAAATTTCATGAAAAAAGTCATAGTATAGTATGTCGAAAAATTTCATGAAAAAAGTCATAGTATAGTATGTCGTAAAATTTCATGAAAAAAAGTCATAGTATAGTATGTCGAAAAATTTCATGAAAAAAAGTCATAGTATAGTATGTCGAAAAATTTCATGAAAAAAAGTCATAGTATAGTATGTCGAAAAATTTTATGAAAAAAAGTCATAGTATAGTATGTCGAAAAATTTCATGAAAAAAAGTCATAGTATAGTATGTCGAAAATTTAATGAAAAAAAGTCATAGTATAGTATGTCGTAAAATTTCATGAAAAAAAGTCATAGTATAGTATGTCGAAAAATTTCATGAAAAAAAGTCATAGTATTGTATGTCGAAAAATTTCATGAAAAAAAGTCATAGTATAGTATGTCGAAAAATTTCATGAAAAAAAGTCATAGTATAGTATGTCGAAAAATTTCATGAAAAAAAGTCATAGTATAGTATGTCGAAAAATTTCATGAAAAAAAGTCATAGTATAGTATGTCGAAAATTTGATGAAAAAAAGTCATAGTATTGTATGTCGAAAAATTTCATGTAAAAAAGTCATAGTATAGTATGTCGAAAAATTTATGAAAAAAAGTCATAGTATAGTATGTCGAAAAAATTTCATGAAAAAAAGTCATAGTATAGTATGTCGAAAAATTTCATGAAAAAAAGTCATAGTATAGTATGTCGAAAAATTTCATGAAAAAAAGTCATAGTATAGTATGTCGAAAAATTTCATGAAAAAAAGTCATAGTATAGTATGTCGAAAAATTTCATGAAAAAAAGTCATAGTATAGTATGTCGAAAAATTTCATGAAAAAAAGTCATAGTATTGTATGTCGAAAAATTTCATGAAAAAAAGTCATAGTATAGTATGTCGAAAAATTTCATGAAAAAAAGTCATAGTATAGTATGTCGAAAAATTTCATGAAAAAAAGTCATAGTATTGTATGTCGAAAAATTTCATGAAAAAAAGTCATAGTATTGTATGTCGAAAATTTCATGAAAAAAAGTCATAGTATAGTATGTCGAAAAATTTCATGAAAAAAAGTCATAGTATTGTATGTCGAAAAATTTCATGAAAAAAAGTCATAGTATAGTATGTCGAAAAATTTCATGAAAAAAGTCATAGTATAGTATGTCGAAAAATTTCATGAAAAAAAGTCAGTATTGTATGTCGAAAAATTTCATGAAAAAAGTCATAGTATTGTATGTGGAAAAATTTCATGAAAAAAAGTCATAGTATAGTATGTCGAAAAATTTCATGAAAAAAGTCATAGTATTGTATGTCGAAAAATTTCATGAAAAAAAGTCATAGTATAGTATGTCGAAAAATTTCATGAAAAAAAGTCATAGTTTTGTATGTCGAAAATTTAATGAAAAAAAGTCATAGTATAGTATGTCGTACAATTTCATTAAAAAAAGTCATAGTATAGTATGTCGAAAAATTTCATGAAAAAAAGTCATAGTATTGTATGTCGAAAAATTTCATGAAAAAAAGTCATAGTATAGTATGTCGAAAAATTTCATGAAAAAAGTCATAGTATAGTATGTCGAAAATTTCATGAAAAAAAGTCATAGTATAGTATGTCGAAAAATTTCATGAAAAAAAGTCATAGTATAGTATGTCGAAAAATTTCATGAAAAAAAGTCATAGTATAGTATGTCGAAAAATTTCATGAAAAAAAGTCATAGTATAGTATGTCGAAAACATTCATGAAAAAAAGTCATAGTATAGTATGTCGAAAAATTTCATGAAAAAAGTCATAGTATAGTATGTCGTACAATTTCATGAAAAAAAGTCATGGTATTGTATGTCAAAAAATTTCATAAAAAAAAGTCTTAGTATAGTATGTCGTAAAATTTCATGAAAAAAAGTCATAGTATAGTATGTCGAAAAATTTCATGAAAAAAAGTCATAGTATAGTATGTCGAAAAATTTCATGAAAAAAAGTCAAAGTATAGTATGTCGAAAAATTTCATGAAAAAAAGTCATAGTATTGTATGTCGAAAATTTCATGAAAAAAAGTCATAGTATAGTATGTCGAAAAATTTCATGAAAAAAAGTCATAGTATAGTATGTCGAAAAATTTCATGAAAAAAAGTCATAGTATAGTATGTCGAAAAATTTCATGAAAAAAAGTCATAGTATAGTATGTCGAAAAATTTCATGAAAAAAAGTCATAGTATAGTATGTCGAAAAATTTCATGAAAAAAAGTCATAGTATAGTATGTCGAAAAATTTCATGAAAAAAAGTCATAGTATAGTATGTCGAAAAATTTCATGAAAAAAAGTCATAGTATAGTATGTCGAAAAATTTCATGAAAAAAAGTCATAGTATAGTATGTCGAAAAATTTCATGAAAAAAAGTCATAGTATAGTATGTCGAAAAATTTCATGAAAAAAGTCATAGTATAGTATGTCGTAAAATTTCATGAAAAAAAGTCATAGTATTGCATGTCGAAAAATTTCATGAAAAAAGTCATAGTATAGTATGTCGAAAAATTTCATGAAAAAAGTCATAGTATAGTATGTCGAAAAATTTCATGAAAAAAAGTCATAGTATAGTATGTCGAAAAATTTCATGAAAAAAAGTCATAGTATAGTATGTCGAAAAATTTCATGAAAAAAAGTCATAGTATAGTATGTCGAAAAATTTCATGAAAAAAAGTCATAGTATAGTATGTCGAAAAATTTCATGAAAAAAAGTCATAGTATAGTATGTCGAAAAATTTCATGAAAAAAAGTCATAGTATTGTATGTCGAAAAATTTCATGAAAAAAGTCATAGTATAGTATGTCGAAAAATTTCATGAAAAAAAGTCATAGTATTGTATGTCGAAAAATTTCATGAAAAAAAGTCATAGTATAGTATGTCGAAAAATTTCATGAAAAAAAGTCATAGTATAGTATGTCGAAAAATTTCATGAAAAAAGTCATAGTATAGTATGTCGAAAAATTTCATGAAAAAAAGTCATAGTATAGTATGTCGAAAAATTTCATGAAAAAAGTCATAGTATAGTATGTCGAAAAATTTATGAAAAAAAGTCATAGTATAGTATGTCGAAAATTTCATTAAAAAAAGTCATAGTATAGTATGTCGAAAAATTTCATGAAAAAAAGTCATAGTATTGTATGTTGAAAAATTTTATGAAAAAAAGTCTTAGTATTGTATGTCGAAAATTTTATGAAAAAAAGTCATAGTATTGTATGTCGAAAAATTTAATGAAAAAAAGTCATAGTATAGTATGTCGAAAAATTTCATGAAAAAAAGTCATAGTATTGTATGTCGAAAAATTTCATGAAAAAAAGTCATAGTATAGTATGTCGAAAAAATTCATGAAAAAAAGTCATAGTATAGTATGTCGAAAAATTTCATGAAAAAAAGTCATAGTATAGTATGTCGTAAAATTTCATGAAAAAAAGTCATAGTATTGTATGTCGAAAAATTTCATGAAAAAAGTCATAGTATAGTATGTCGAAAAATTTCATGAAAAAAAGTCATAGTATAGTAAGTCGAAAACATTCATGAAAAAAAGTCATAGTATTGTATGTCGAAAATTTAATGAAAAAAAGTCATAGTATAGTATGTCGTACAATTTCATTAAAAAAAGTCATAGTATAGTATGTCGAAAAATTTCATGAAAAAAAGTCATAGTATTGTATGTCGAAAAATTTATGAAAAAAAGTCATAGTATAGTATGTCGAAAAATTAATGAAAAAAAGTCATAGTATTGTATGTCGAAAATTTTATGAAAAAAAGTCATAGTATAGTATGTCGAAAAATTTCATGAAAAAGTTATAGTATTGTATGTCGAAAAATTTCATGAAAAAAAGTCATAGTATAGTATGTCGAAAAATTTCATGAAAAAAAGTCATAGTATTGTATGTCGAAAAATTTTATGAAAAAAAGTCATAGTATTGTATGTCGAAAATTTCATGAAAAAAAGTCATAGTATTGTATGTCGAAAAATTTTATGAAAAAAAGTCATAGTATAGTATGTCGAAAAATTTTATGAAAAAAAGTCATAGTATAGTATGTCGAAAACATTCAT
>CAKAOJ020000446.1:347500-358615 GCA_916701645.2 Sebastolobus alascanus | reverse complement strand
AAATTTGCTTATTTCATAAGAATTTTGCTTAATTTTGTACTTAAGGAATATACTTAAATTTGTGAACAAGAATTTTGCTTATTTTATAAGAATTTTGCACATAAGGAATATACTTAAATTTGTGAACAAGAATTTTGCTTAATTTTGTTCTTTAAGGATTTAGACAAGATTTCCTCATTACTAATCCAATAATCTGAATAAAATATGAACACATCATTTATGACAGAATAAAAAACAAAACACACATACTTGTATTGCACAGAGACATTTAGTACTAGTACTACTTTAACAAAGTACTTTTTGAAGTCGGGTCCAGGTGGATCATTATTGGACGACACCATTTTACCCGTCTGCTCACAACCATTTAACAACCAAAACCAAAGCAGAGCGTCATCAGAAGGAGAACTTTACACTCAGCTGTGCAGATCTGTGTTCAGATATTCAGTTCTCATGTCACCATTGTTGCTGTTGGATCAGGACTCATGTTTGCTGGGAGAGATGAAATGATTAAGATCACTGTAATAAATGTATCACCATCATCTGCTATGTTCAAAGAAATAAAACCGCTTTCAGAAACTATGAAACTCTGTGAATGAGCTGATTTTACGTTGTGAAAATGTATGTGAGCGCTCTGCATTCACCAGAGAAGAAGACGTCAAGGCTTTGGTTATGACTTACTATCTCATTATTACCAGAATATATCTGAGAATTACCAGAAAACTGTGTTAATTATGACATACGGATGTTGTAATTATGAGAAAAGGTTAGGATGGTTATCTCTCTTTGAGAAGACAGAGGAGTGATGGAGCTACTTGATTTAACTAGTCTGAGATATTAATGCGAGTCATGTGGACGGTATTATTATTATTAGTAGTAGTAGTATATAGTACTAAATTATCCTCTGATTTACAGACATCTCTTTATACATCCACGGCCACACTCATTGGCGTTTTCAGTCCAAAATGGCTGCAGTGCTACCTCAGCACCATCTAGTGGCTGTTGTCACGTTCTCTTTGGTGTGAATATGGTGAATGGCAACGGTACACAGAAAAATGTCCGCCGCTCTGCCCATCCTGCTATGTTGATTTGAATGGTAATGTCTGTTCAACTCTCACTCTATTTCTATGATTAAAACACACCAACATTACACATGAAAACAAAGTCACCAGGCTCTGTAGCTGCACTTCAGGGTTCTAACGCTAGCAAACTGATGATAATAATTTTTCCTTATCAACTTGTAGGTTTTACAAAATAGGATGCTAATGCTAGCTAACATTAGCCTTATCAGCAGGGGGGGGGGGGGGGGGGGGGGGGGGGTTTACTAGCTAGCTACGCTGCCTTACAACAATAAATACTCATTTTGAAGTTAGCAAACGTTAGAAAACAAGACTTACGGTGCCCAGTTGAGGTTTTTGTCGAGCTGAATTTCTGACGTATCAGTGATGATGAAGTTCCTCCTGCTGAAGTAAGAACTGATGAAGCAGCTGAGTGTACTGAAGCACCAGCTATCAGCCTCACAGGGTCCTGAACTCCATCATAGCTCCGGGAACATAATCCTCCAGTCCAAAATGAGTTTTCATTACAGGTACAGCAGTGAAGTGTCTGCAGCTGATGCTGAATGTTGAAATGCAATCGGAAAACTACCAAAAAAAGGCCGACTCACTTATAACGCTCAGACTCACTACCAGCTGCTACTGGACGAGCTGAGGCAGATCATCAGTATTATGATTGCGATTTTTAAGTATTGCGATTCTGCAAGTATTGCGTTTCGACATTACGATTTATTGCAATTGTTTTCATGACTTGAAGGCAGCAGTAAACACCTCACGAGTTTCATTTGAAGGCAGCACTGGTCCCAGCTCGCACTTCCTGCCAGTAAAGTTGAATCCGCTCATTCAAATGCTAACGTTAATGGTAAATTTGATTAGCAACTGTTAGCATATAGTTTGCCTTCATGATACATAGACAACGGAAGCAAAGAAATAGTCCCGACAACTGAACTTAAATAACATTACCGACTTCGACCACAACCATTTTGCTAAAGGTAAAATGTAGGATTTAGGGCTAAATAATGTTATGAAATGTGAGTCACCATAGCTCAACTGGTTAGCCTTAACGCTAATTCAACACTAATGCTACTTGTTGGCAAACTTGGCTAAGTTTAGCTAGCTGGCTAGTTAATCTACATACTGGCTAACGTACACATACACATTATCACACATTTTGGCTAAAATGCTAGTGAGCTAACTGGTTTTAGTAGTAGTAACTTGGGTTTGACAAGCTTATTTCATTATTTTCACTTTGCAACAGAACGCAATGTCTCAGAAAAGTATCATTACTGCATGATACTACAGTACTAACGTTATGTGTAGCAAGTACTTTGAAGTAACGTTACTTACGTTCAGTGTTTTTATTCCAGGAGGAGGAACTGGTCAAGGGAAACATGCCCGTGTGATTAAACTGAAGAAGTCCACTCACACCGCCGTCTGCCGGTATCTGAAGGACAGAGGAAGCCAAACAATGTACGTTTCCAAAGCTGTTGAGTAAATTATAAGATGAGCAGCTGCATCATGAAATATCTGGTTCAGTGTCAAAGTCCAGACATATAGAGAGCTCCAGGGATGACGTATTTCTGTAGTCCAACAGGAAGTTAGAGTTCGTAAAGTTCCTGCTTTCAGATGATGTACACCACTTCTATGTGACATCTACTGTTGACCTGCTATCTCCCCCTAAAGACCTCCTGTACCCCCCTAAAAAAGACCAAAAAAACTGTGTATAATATACATGTTATTATAGGTTTATGACAGTAATTTAAATATGAATTATAATTATCAGATGCAGGTTATTTCTTTATCACTGAGGCACCATTATATAAAAGCTACCTCAGCTCCAAACACATGTACAGAATATAAAGAAGGAACGACGGGAACGAGCAACATGAGATAATCGATCCGTACAGAAACACTGCAGATATACAAGCCTCAGACATACGACCCCCCCACCCCCCACCCCCCACCTCCACCAACGACACAGACACACCGGCAAACTAAAAGCAAGCTTGAAAAACATTAAATGATGGTGGCCATTAATTTCAGATTACTGCACAGAGCACATAAAAGTCATCCATTAATGTTAGCCAACATCGGGACGGAAATGAAAGCGGTTGCCAGTATTATTAACCACAGTGAGATCTATCATGGCGGAGAACAAACACTATTAATTTCTGTCCAGAACTGCAGATAAAGATGAAACACAAACGCACACGTAAACAGAAACTGCACTGTCTGATCTAATGTGTTTGGAGGTTATAATTACTCCACGTTTTTTTTTATACATGTTTTTCTCTTACTACCGAAATCTTTTTCCATGTTGGAAACATAATAATAAATCACAAGGTAAAAACATTAACTTAGATGGAGAGGAGGTGGAGAGCCAGGAAAGAGAGGTGAAACACGGGGCAGTCAGCTGGGAGAAATGACGGATGGAAGGTGGTGGGTGGTGCAGTACGGATCTAATAGGATGCTACATATTAAATGTATGAAACTGAGGGATTCATGGAAAACATTTGCTCTGATTTGTCTTGGCTGTTCTGCTGTAGAATGAGAATAGTAAAGTAAAGTAACAGTTATTTCATAACAAGAATTTTTTGTAAGATATCATAACTGTTGTTTGAGGATACGTTGGTATTTAATGTAACCATCCACTCTGACCTCAAACATCATTTATTTTTTTCCGTCTCCATCTTGGTTTTTGGTCGTCTCCATCTTGGTTTTTGTTCGTCTCCATCTTGGTTTTTGTCCGTCTCCATCTTGGTTTTTGTCCGTCGCCATCTTGGTTTTTGTCCGTCTCCATCTTGGTTTTTGTCCGTCTCCATCTTGGTTTTTGTTCGTCTCCCTCTTGGTTTTTGTCCGTCTCCATCTTGGTTTTTGTCCGTCGCCATCTTGGTTTTTGTCCGTCGCCATCTTGGTTTTTGTCCGTCGCCATCTTGGTTTTTGGCCGGCTCCATCTTGGTTTTTGTCCGTCGCCATCTTGGTTTTTGTCCGTCGCCATCTTGGCTTTTGTCCGTCTCCATCTTGGTTTTTGTCCATCTCCATCTTGGTTTTTGTCCGTCTCCATCTTGGTTTTTGTCCGTCTCCATCTTGGTTTTTGTCCGTCTCCATCTTGTTTTTTGTCCGTCTCCATCTTGGTTTTTGTCCGTCACCATCTTGTTTTTTTTCCGTCCCCATCTTGGTTTTTGGCCGTCACCATCTTGACAAACCTAATAATGATGTCTCCTGTGAAGACGGAACTTTATTTTGAAAAGACTGTAGCGGAAATTGACGGTGGACATTCGTAGAAAAACAAGATACCATACAAACTGTTGTATACGTATACGTTGGTATTTAATGTAACCAAACCACTCTAACCTTAACCATCATTTATTTGCCGTTACCACGATATAGAAATGTCATTTTGCAGAATCGTCCAACATCAATGTTCTTTTCAGGCTCCGTTCTATGGTCACCGTTGTTAAAACAATCCTTTTTGTCCATTATTTGAATAACAATGCTTTTATTGAAGCCTGTGGTGGCGAGCTGCAGTCTAGCCCACACTGACGCCGTTCGGAGGCACTGTGGGTGGAGGGTCCGAGGGGTTGTCCACTTCACAACTTTAACGCAACACTTCATCATCCGAGTCTGTGAGGAGGTTTTTTTTGGCACCGGGCTTCGTAAATTTGAAATGTAAATTAAAACATGAAAGCAAACACATTTCTGGAGCGCTCCTCGCACTTATGTGAGTTATACTGTATGTGTGAATTTATGCACAGAAAAACAGCTTCAGCCTTTATGAGGACGCCGCCGTCAGACGGTCCTCTGAGAATATTCTCCTCATTTTCAGGACGTTCATTTATCTTAATTGATGTATGAATTATGTATAATCTGTCCAATCTTTATTGCTCCTCTCTCTTTTGTCCTCAGGAAACAGAAGCTCACAAATGTCTTTTTTTTTTTTTCTGACACAACAGGCGCCATCAGACAAATGATTCACTCACCAGGAGGATGGGCGCGATTTTTAATATGCCACCATTAGGAGCACTGCCCACACCTCTGGAGAACTCCTACATTGTGAGCTTCTCCCCTGTGAGACCTTACGTGGGTGCCATTAATTCTGCCTCGCTGTGGGAAGCCATTGTGCTGCTGTCTTTCACTGTCACTCCTGATTGTTTCATTCAAAGCAGGAAAACGTACCGCAGGAGCCGTAACGCTGCTGTGGCGTATCCACCTGCACTCACCGGTTAGTTAAGCTGCATCACACAGACGACACACTTTGCCTTTTCACGTGGACGCTGGTGTCTTTTACATTTATCTGACAGCTTTAGTTTCTTTATAGATTAAGATTTCATAGATTAAAGTGCCTTTACTTCAGTATTTCCACTTTCTACTTCTACTCCACTACATCTCAGAGGGAAATATTGTGTATTTTACTGCCCTTCATTTATTTGATAATTTTAGTTATTTTACAGATTAAGATTAACAATACCAAATGTAATCAACTAATAAATGATTATGTAATATTAAAGTTTAAGATGAGACTTTACCATAGACTGTATATAAGAAATGGACGTAGTCACTGTGACGTCACCCATTGGTACCTGGCCGTCATTATCTTGGTGTTTTTGGCCGTAGCCATCTTGTTTTTCGGCCGTCGCCATCTTGTTTTTTTCGGCGGCCGCCATCTTGTTTTTCGGCCGTCGCCATCTTGATTTTCGGCGGCCGCCATCTTGGTTTTCGGCCGTCGCCATCTTGGTTTTTGGCCGTCGCTATCTTGAGTTTTTTTTTTGGCCGTCGCCATATTGGTTTTTGTCCATCGCCATCTTGGTTTTCGGCCATTGCCATCTTGGTTTTCGGCTGTCACCATCTTGGGTTTTTGTCTTAGTTTTTGTCCATCGCCAACTCTGATTTTACCTTAGTTTTGTCCGTCGCTATCTTGATTTTTTTTTGGCCGTCGCCATCTTGTTTTTTTGGGCCAGTAGTGGACTTTCTTGTTTGTTATACCTGTTATTATTCAATAACCTATTTTATTGGTTGTGTCTAGAAGGTAACCTGCAAATTGCAAAATCTGATCTGAGATATGCAAAAACTTGAAAAAACTCTCGCAAGACTATTTGCCCGACGAAAGGTATTTCTGATACGTAAAAGACAAATGTGATCGGTGACAAAATACGTTTCCCTCCAAACCTAACTGAGAATGTAATTTAGTTGGGATGGGAATGTAATTGTTCGGAGACGGGGCTGACCTGCGTATACACACCACGATACCTCTGACTGTGCATGTGGAGAAGCTGATGGATGAATCATTCCAGCTGAAACTGAGCAATGTACGGAACGATTCGCCTCTTCACAACGGGGTGACGGAGTTCAGTGAACCGCAGATGAACGAATGTGCTCTGCAGCAGCCGTGGTATTAGATGTGAAACAAACATTCACCACACTTCCTACCAAACTCAACTCTCTCTCTCCCACACTCTCGTTATTCGCCAGCTGCACTTTGGACCCTTTCTGGAACAAACAAAAAAAAAAAGGCAGCAATCGCAGGTCAAAGGCAACAACTCCTGCTGGATGTTTCTTCCCTCTGTGAAGTCTGAGTGCTTCTAACCAGAAAGATGCTCTCTCACCACTTCCATTTGTTTTTTATTGTCCTTCACACCACACAATATTTCTGTTAATATTCCTGCAGGAGCTTCTGTTGAAGAACTCATAGAAACATCCTTTGTAGATAAACATATTTAGTTCTACAGTATGAGAGAGAGATCTGTGTTTGCATACAGTCGTATGAAGTGTTAATGATCACTAGTGTGGTTTCATATTGTGTGCACTAAAAGGCTCAGCTGGTCTTATAAGATATTTATATTATGCACATGTTTTCCAATTCATTTCTCAGGCTAAATCTGCAGCTGATCATGCTTACAGTGTGTGCACGTATCTCCATTATCATGTCTTCCCAGTGGTGTTCCTCATGTATTCAAATCAAAATGCTGTTTTCCCTTCAAGTCCTTCTCAAAGCTTTTCCCCACATGGTGACTTGACGTAGGTTTCTGCATGATGACGCTGCTACATGTACAGTATATATATATATATATATATATATATATATATATATATATATATATATATATATACATCCACATCCTTATATTCAGTGTATTAATACAGTAAATTAGATGGCGGTCGGCTGTGGACGCCACACTAGTTCAGATCAGAAAGTCACACAATAACACAAACTAGCTAAGCGATGGATGCAGCGGTCGACCAGCAACTCCTGTGTTCTGAGAGGTAAAATTACTGTTTTTGTGAATGGAGTCTGGTGGCTTTGACCTTAGGAGACGACATCAACAGAGGTTGACTTTCTATTCTGTGGGATTTACTGTTGTTTGCTCGAACGTATTCTTATAGAACGGTTCAGTTATTCCTCCTTTTTTTCGTTCCTTTTCCTACGAAAAATAAACTTCCGTGTTCACAGCAAACAACTTTCTTAGGTTTAGACAACAAAACTACTTGGTTAGGATTTAGGAAAAGATGGTGGTTTGGTCTTAAAATTACTCCAGAAGTGGTGTAAGTTAAGTACAGACTTACAAATAAATCAACGTTGACTTCTGGTTTCACAGGGGATATGAACAGCGGTCTCCTCAGTGAAAGTCTGATGTTCTTTGACCCACCCATCCATCCCGACCTCCTCTCTATGTGGAGTTTGTTGCTCTTTATACTTCCTGCTACACAATTATGTTAAATTACACACAAATCTGTGGGATATATACGAATTACAGTTCATTACTTTTCATATTTATAGCTACGAATGAGAACAGCATGAAATGCAACAAGGAAAACTACGACACACAAACCACAATAACCACCATCAAAAGGGTAAAGGTGAATACACTCACTCTCTGGGAGTATCCGTGGTCATGCACACATATAAAGATATTTTATGGTCTTGAAAACACAAGGTGACCCAGCTTCACCCGCTGATCACCGGCCTGATCAGGGGAAGAATTAAAGAGAGCGATCCGCAGACGATTACCCTCCTAAACTATATCACCACCTACATAGATCTCCATTATAACACGCAAGACGATTTAGGGCCAAATGTAGAGTCATTACCCGACCACAACACCGGAGAGTCGGAGGCTGATACTCCTCCTGCTACTGTGAAATGTGCAAATGCACGAGGAAAGAAAAGCAACGTGAAAAATGATGAGAAATATCCATTCATTACAGAGACTGCTGACCTCGCTAGCGGAGAGGCACACAGCGAGGAAAATCACTGAGGAGTAGATTCAATCTCCCTTTATCTTTCTGCAGCGCTCTGCCTTTATCTCTCCTCATCTTTACAATCTATTTCTCTCTTACTGCTTCCTCTATTTGAGTTATTCTTTCATCACAGAGATCATTCCTCTAGGAGTCATTGATATAATGTTTCCTCTCCTCATCTTCCCCACCACATTGGTTAATCTACTGTCAATAGAAAGTTTTCCATTTTTCTCTGCAGGATTTTATGCTGCTCTAAATGTAGAAATCGGTATTCATTCCCCTCACAGTTGTGTGTAAAATGCAAAGAAAATCGCACTGCATCAAATGTTCCATTTCCATTAAAATGGCCGTGGTGTTTTTTTTCCATGAGTGGAGGACACAAGCTGGCATTTCCGTGGCTTTCAAAGAGCACGGCGAGCATGAAGAGCTGCAGCGCTGCATCCATAAAGACAGCTTTATTGTGTTGCCGTGTCCAAAAGGTGAGGCTGATTACAGGGTTTCTGGTGACCTGCTGTCGCCGCCGAGCTGTCTGCTGTCTCTCTGAACTCTCTTATGTGTTTGTGCTACAAATATATATCAGTACTCCGGGTCCATGTAAATGTTTATCACTTCAACTTTACAATAGACAGATTAAAATAGCCAACTGACCGACTGCTGAACCTGTCCCCTTAATTACTGCCTACGCCTGACAATCTCTCACATTACAACGGGGCTGTGTCCAAAATGATAATCTCGACTATTTCAATCAATATTGAGGACACACTAAGGTACAAATCTTCACATCAGAATAAGACTGGTCCTTATTCACAGAGCATCTCCTAGAAGCAAAATAAAATTGAACTTTAACCCTTTCACAGTGTGTTTTCAGTTCATCAAAGTTAGTTATAACATTTTTGTTCGCCTAAAAATGTTTTACACTGCGTTCGGTTGTAGTTAGCTCCACCCTCTCTGTCACTTCTGGTTACAAAAAAACAAGATGGAGACGACCAAAAACAAAGATGGAGACGACCAAAAACCAAGATGGAGACGACCAAAAACCAAGATGGAGACGACCAAAAACCAAGATGGAGACGGACAAAAACCAAGATGGAGACGACCAAAAACCAAGATGGAGACGACAAAAACCAAGATGGAGACGACCGAAAACCAAGATGGAGACGGCCAAAAACCAAGATGGCGATGGCCAAAAACCAAGATGGAGACAACCAAAAACCAAGATGGAGACAACCAAAAACCAAGATGGAGATGGCCAAAATCCAAGATGGCGATGGCCAAAAACCAAGATGGCGACGGTCAAAAACCAAGATGGAGACGACCAAAAACCAAGATGGCGATGGCCAAAAACCAAGATGGCGATGGCCAAAAACCAAGATGGCGACGGTCAAAAACCAAGATGGAGACGACCAAAAACCAAGATGGCGATGGCCAAAAACCAAGATGGCGACGGCCAAAAACCAAGATGGCGATGGCCAAAAACCAAGATGGCGACAGTCAAAAACCAAGATGGAGACGACCAAAAACCAAGATGGCGACGGCCAAAAACCAAGATGGAGAAGACCAAAAACCAAGATGGAGACGACCAAAAACCAAGATGGCAATGCCGAAAAACCAAGATGGCGGCGGTCAAAAATCAAGACGGAGACGACCAAAAACGAAGATGGCGACCGTCAAAAACAACACTTTATAATATAATTAATTAAACTTAGTTAACACTTGTTTTACTGTCTCAGTCAGTCTCAAAGAAACTGGGAGATTGACAGAAACTACTGTTCTGGAAAGTGTCACATCTGAAATGACTGAGGCAACACAAAGTGTGTCAGTCTGGAGGCAGGAAGTGAAGCTCAGCCCGAGGCTACGATGAGAGGTCGGATCAATACCGGCCTCATGGACAGAGCTGTGGAAAGCAACGAGTGAAGAAGAAGAAGAAGAAGAAGAAGAAGGTGTTCACACTTGAGTGAGTCTTGAGAGGGCAAGAACACAAAGAAAAGTGGAGTTGGAGAAATTTCAAGTAACCAAAAACTGTTCAACTTGTTGGTGGATTCTGCAGCAACCCGCCATCTGCATGAGTCATGACTATTGTCATCATGTGCGAATGATGAAATGAAAGGAAGGCGTACCCGTCAGCCCGACTACATATTACCAATCTTGTTGGGAAATCTGCTCGCCGTTCTTTTTCCCAGGCCGCCCTGCTGGAACACATATATTACATCTATTCCATTTATTCATGACTTCTCCGTGGCTACAGACATACGCCACCCAGATAGACGGAGGGGGAAAAGTCATTTTAAATCAACGTGAGCAGCAGACGAGAGATCTATTGTGTTCTCAACAAGAAAGAAAATAGATATGAGGAAAGAGAAATATGACTCTCCTCTATATGACTCTTTATGTCCTGAACAAAGATGGAGCTTTCTCTGTCTGCATGCTGTCCATCATATCGTTCAAACGTTTTAATAAAATCCACTCTCAAAGTGTCCGAACATCTAAAAAACACTGTAACCTTCTTTCAGAAGCCAGTGTGAAGGAGCAACGTCGATGAAGAGTCTCAGAGAAGTCAAAGGCCAAAATAATACTTCTAAGTATTCCTTGTTGCTGTGTTTGGGGTTTAATGAAATATCTTCTTGTTCAACCCAGTTGCCAGAAAAAGTGTTGGCATTGTACGTTTTTAAAAACCACGGATACGTCGGATGTTTCTGAACCAAAATTACGTTTCATAAATACGTTTCATATCAGCCTGGTATCACGCTAGCAGAAACACAACGCCACGTGGTTAACGTTGTGAAACGATTGGTTAGGTTTAGGCAACAAAACTACTTGGTTAAGGTTC
>CAKAOJ020000446.1:235000-342500 GCA_916701645.2 Sebastolobus alascanus | reverse complement strand
CCTTCATGCCTTCAGAGAACATACCAGAGCTACTAAATGGTTCCCTGAGCTTTCAGCTGTCACACAGCGCTCCAGATGTTCCGTTAAAACGAGGTCAACGGTGGAGCAGCGAGATGATTTTATCTGCTTCCTGTTTAGAGGCGGCGTGGCCCAGGCATCACTCACTGACCCCTGAACAGCAGCTTTACTCCATCTGCCCATATTTGGAATGAAGGAGTGAAGAAGAGGATGAGAAATGAGCTGCAGGTCTTTTTCTTCACTGTTTGGAGAAGGTGATTAGTTCTGGCTCCAGTCTGCCTCAACACACCGCTGTAACATCTGCTCACTACATTATATAATTTATGATTCATATTAAAGTTGTAAAATTACAAGTCAGCTCCCCTGGAAGAAGTGTCTTCTTCATGGATTGTTTATATGGCGGTGTTACAGAGGTCATCATCGCCTCTCTTCCTGGATGTGACGCTCATCTCACTTTAATCTCGTTCATCTCTTCCAAGTGAGATTGATGTCATGGGAGAAGCAGATCAATATCCACGTTCCCCTGGGGACAGAGATTAATGCGGGACGGCGAGCCCCTTGGAAGGCAGTTAAGTGGAACACCCCCCCCCCCCCCCAAGGATATCATTCACATCTTAATTAACTGCTAATGGGACAGAAAGTGACATCATGTGTGCTTATGTTCAACTGTGCGCTTGTGTGTTTCTGTCATATCAGCACTTAATAAGATTGAAAATCGCTGTATAAACTCCCAAGTGGGCTACAAGGAAGCTCCTGTCGCTGAGAATTATTAATTAATGATGCCTGGTTCACAGCGCAGTGTTAAATGATGATAATAGTGTTTGCACCCTGCAGGATCTGCCTTTAACTACAGGAGGATCACAACGTAACGCCATGGAGGGCTCCATGTGAATACTTAGTGTCTCACAGCCCGTTCTGCTCACATTTTACTCATCAATAATCCCCCCCCCCATCGTCTATCACAGATGTATTTTACAGAGGAGGTTTTGTGCCGTCTGCACCGCTGACTGAATGAATAAAGTACTTGGAGAGCTGCACCTAAATCGGCCCTTTGAGGCAAGTCCATAACACCTTGTTGAGATCATCAGTCGCTGTCTGTCACTTTAAAGCATTACTCCAAGTTTAGTACTTTCATAAAGCTGAAGGACGTGTGAGAGACAGATTCAATAAGTTTCAAGGGTTCAAAGGTTCATTCGTCATCAATAAACGTCCATAAATCAGCTTAGAAGTCATCGGACAAGACGCTCCTTATTACTGCAGAACCTGCCTGAGAAAAGTCACGTTTTTAAGTTTTCTTCAGTATCACAGTAATCCAGTGGTAGTTGTGTGTACATCCATGAGTACACTGCAAACAGGAGCTGCTAATAGATAATTCAGCATACTTTTAATGGTGCTAATTTGCAAATATAGGCTTAAAAGTCCCTGACTGTCAATTTAAAGCAGTACTCCAACAATTTAGTAAGCTGAAGGACGTGTGAGAGACAGATTCAATAAGTTTCAAGGGTTAAAATGTTTATTCGTCATCAATAAACGTCCATAAATCCGCTTAGAAATCATAAAAAAGGACTTATTACTACAGAACCTGCCTGAGAAAAGTCATGTTTTTAAGTTTTCTTCAGTATAACAGTAATAGTTGTCTGTACATCCATGAGTACACAGCAAACAGGAACTACTAATAGATAATTCGGCATACTTTTAATGGTGCTACACTTAAACGGGTGGCACCAACGGCTTAAACGTAGCCATCCATGGTAACTTCCTGTTTACATCCCAAAAAGCATTACAGGAACTTTAGTTCCAAAACTTACAGTATTATCCCAAATATTGTTTTACTTCTATCCCCCAATTAGGTGAGACAAAAAACAATAATAAGGATAAAATCCAGTTTCCATGTTGCACTATCAATATTTTTGTGTGTTTTTATATCCCTGGAATACTGACACTATGCCTAAACTCCTGCTGCCGACCCACAGAGGACATTATACAACTGTTTATATGTAAATTATCAACACACCAAGACACTATTTTTACATCCTGGTTCCATCTTTCTGCTCTAATAACAGATTACCGAACACTTCCTGTAGAAACCAGAAGAGCTACCACACACAACTCTCAAGTGGGCCCAGTCAGAAGAACACAGCACTCCACCGTACTGTCAGGAATGTGAGTCATGTGCTTACACAACATCTAGTCCTGCAGGTCCGTTAATGTGGATGAGAAGGGACCGTCTTCCTGCCTCAGCCGGGCCGGAGCCCGACCCACGAGCTCCGGCTGAGCAGAACGAGTGGGAGGACGCTCGATTGTTTTCTAGTTTGTCAGACGGGGTGAGTCAGACGCTCCTGTCACGTAACGGTTAAAAAAGGGCTCAGATGATGTTTAACAGCGATTAATTCTCTGGGGAGAAGATGAATGGCAGCACGCAGCTGTTTAACCAGCCGGCCCATTCCTGCATTACTGAGGAAATACACAACTATGGGTGACATTTATTCTGCTGATATATTAACCCTCTGAGACCCGACTTTACTGCCTTCAGCTGGTTCAGTTTTAAAGCTAGAGTGAAGATACTGGTATGAAACTAGAAAACCTAAAGAATCCATTGGTACCAACCAAATTTTAGTGAGGAAAAACTGTCATGACCATTTTCAAAGGGGTCCCTTGACCTCTGACCTCAAGATCTGTGAATGAAAATGGGTTCTATGGGTACCCACGAGTCTCCCCTTTACAGACTGAAATGGTATATCTGAATATTTCTGCATACTGGGGTCCCTAAACAGTCTTGAATCACATAAATTGTGTATCACTGTAAAGCTGAGACTCTGGTGGATCCAATGAGCCCAACTGCATTCATGTGTGATGATGTTAGTCCCCAGAGGAGACATTTCATTGACCTCACTGTATAAAATGACCTTGTGGTGACCTCTAGGATAATCACAGCCTCATGAAACTTTACAGCCACAAACTAGAGACCTAGAGCATTCAGAGGATGGATGGATCAAACTAGAGACCTAGAGCATTCAGAGGATGGATGGATCAAACTAGAGACCTAGAGCATTCAGAGGATGGATGGATCAGACTAGAGACCTAGAGCATTCAGAGGATGGATGGATCAAACTAGAGACCTAGAGCATTCAGAGGATGGATGGATCAAACTAGAGACCTAGAGCATTCAGAGGATGGATGGATCAAACTAGAGACCTAGAGCATTCAGAGGATGGATGGATCAAACTAGAGATCTAGAGCATTCAGAGGATGGATGGCTTTCCTAGCTAGATTGACAATAAGGGGGTTTCTGAGCAGTTTACACAACACAAGTTCTCGCCATCCAATCGCTGAAAAATGTTGCAGAAATCTCCAAATGTCAAAAGTTTTTGATCCCAAATCACAGCATGTCTTTTCTATGGTGTTCCTCAAGGTCTTGGTGTCTTAATGTGGTATTTTGGAGGGATTATTGATAATTTTTATCAATTCTCAAGTGGTAAAAAAATGGTTAAATTTAGCACCAAATCTGTGTAACAAATGGTATCAACCTAAAAACAACTTATGAGACACAATAGAGCATGGGGATGAGCATCATATACTTCTAACATAATGATCTAAACACTTATACACTAGAACAACTTGCATCTCATATAAATCTTCAGGTTTCCAGCTTTCAGATGATGTACACCACTTCTATGTGACGTCTACTGTTGAGCTGCTATCTCCCCCTAAAGACCCCCTGGACCCCCCTAAAGAAGACTTAAACGGCTCAATTGTGGGTCTCAAAGGGTTAAAAAGAGATTTGTAGTAATGGTAAGAGCTTGGCGCCAGGTCCCCATGCTCCACCGCCAGTGACTTATTTACATTAATATGAATCCGTCCAGCTTCCAGCGTGTATTATGTGCTCCAGATATCCTGTGAGCACATAAAATCAGATTAAACCAGATCAGAAGGTTAATTGAGGATGACATCATGGCTCGTTAGAGATGAAATAAGATTGTCTGCTGAAATTTTACACCACAACTTAATCCTTGATTGCGCCTCCTTATCCATGTGACCCCGGCCCGAGCAGCTGTGGCTCTGAGAGTGAACACGTCCTTCACTGTTGATCTGAGCAATAAGAAGCCAAGTCTGCAGAGAAATCAGGTTCATATGCTGCTAACAGCAAATACGTTCCGAAGAAAATGAATCAATATCGGACGGATTGCCATGAAATTTGGTGCAACCATTCATGTTCCCAAGAGGATGAATCCTAATCACTTTGGTGATCCTCTGACTTTTCATCTGGCGCCACCAGCTGGTCAAATGTTTCGCTTATCCAGTTAAATATCTCAACTAATATAGGTATAGGGCTGTCATTAGACTAAAATATTTAATCACACATTTTTTATCTGTTCTTAATGAACCTTAAAGGGAGATTTGTCAAGTATTTAATACTCTTATCATCATGAGAGTGGACAAATATGCTGCTTTCCTCACGTCCGTTTCTCTTGTCGTTCACTGATTTGCTGAACAGCCAATCAGAGTGATTTCTCTCAGCGACGAGCTCCGCCGCCGAGGGGTAAATTACTGTTTTTTCAATAGAGTCTGGTGGCTTTGAAGAGAGCGATATAACAGCTTCAGTTCCCCGTCAGAAAGGGATGTCTGACAGCGAGGTAAAGCAGTAAAAATATTCTAAATATAGCGTACACTTAAACTGATATTGATTCTTTTCGGTGTCTGAAGTCCGTTCCGCTGCTGTAGGATTTTCTGTCGTTTTTGCGTTTACAACCCGACCCACGCAGGTAAAACCCGGTCTGAAGGAAAACATGTACGAGACAAATGACGCCAGATAAAAAGACGAGCTTGTAGAAGTTAAAATCTTTCTCTGTCTGACAGAAAATGCTGCAGGTATGAGAGGAGGCGGGAGCTGAGAGGATGCTCGCAGCTTCGTTCTTGTGAAACTAGTCACATGCGGCACATGGAGGAGGGTTTATCACAGAGGTCACACAGTTAGAATAACTGAATAAATTCACTAGAATGAATCATCAAAATCATTACAATAAGTTAATTACGTGGACATCTGGTTCCCAGCTTTCTTTTGAAAATGTGGTTATGTAGGAATTTGTATTCAGTTTTCTCAACGAGCGTCCATCGCCGACAGCGACCTTTAACCCCGAGGACTGACCTCTCAGCGAGGAGGAGGTCAAACTCTGATTCGCATTCTTTAAAAAGCTTTTTTCTTCTTCTCCTGTTTTGTCCTCCCAGAGTCCAGAGTGGATGTTTACAGGCTGCACCTCCCTCCACCTCCACCTCCCTCCACCTCCACCTCCCTCCACCTCCACCTCCCTCCACCTCCACCTCCCTCCACCTCCACCTCCCTCCACCTCCACCTCCCTCCACCTCCACCTTCCTCCACCTCCCTCCACCTCCACCTCCCTCCACCTCCCTCCACCTCCACCTCCCTCCACCTCCACCTCCCTCCACCTCCACCTCCCTCCACCTCCCTCCACCTCCCTCCACCTCCACTTCCCTCCACCTTCCTCCACCTATTTAAACAAACTGCACACGCAGCATTTAAGCCATTAAAGCTGATGAACTCAGACAACACATACAAAGACTGAAGCACACACTAATGAAAACAAATCTGCAGCAGATTCTGACTGATGACAGTAACCTCAAAGGTTTCTCAGATCATTAATACGCCCATATATCAACACGGTTTTAATTTATTATCAACCATAAACACCAGGAGGACATGATGAGAGAGTCAAACACTGGTAAAGAACTGATGGAAGGTTAAAACAGGCTTTGGTGTTGGCACCGGTCCGGCTGAAACATTAAGTAAGTGTGGACCCGCTGGAGGTTTCTCTGGTATTTTCTGTTCATTACTTGCTTTATCATCACAGACAGTTCACATTAATCAATACTGTAAATGCTGATTAACACATGTTGTGAATTAAAAATGCTGGAATAACATTTAAGAAAGCATTAGAAGAGCCAACAGTTGCAGTTAAAGGTACAGTGTTTGGTGACAGCACGCCGTTTCATGTTTCAGTTTGATTGGGATCGGAGACACGGCGGAGAGAAAAATGGGACGTACCCTGTTGTTTCCCTGATAAAGCGACACTGTGAACAACAAACCTGTGTTTAAATCAGCAGGAGGAGAGTTAGTAACGTTAGCTGTTAGCAGCCGTTAGCAGCTCAGTCCTGACTGGATAAACAGCGGAGCTACTAACGTTAACGGAGGTGCCATTGAGTTATTATTATGAGGCGTTCAAGCTCTGCTCAGTAAAAATAACTATTCAGCGAAGGTAAATTACAACATTATCATGATGTGTTCAAATGTACTCAGTAAAAAGTAGTTTTTGGTGAGAAACTTGAATAAATCCAGTTGTTTGTAGGAGATGTTTTCACATCAATATAAAATAGATATTAGAGGTTTAACGTGACAACACGAGCTCTAAGCAGCTTATAATACATCATTAAAACTACTGATGCCAAGATTTTTTTAATCAAAGCAAATATTTAAATAATCATAATTATTTGAATTGTGTGTTTTTATGTAAATAACCACTATAGATGACAATAACAAAGTACAGTACTGTGTACAACACAGGGCTTCCCCCGGAAGCTACAGTGTAATTCAAACACTGTAATTTACCATGCATTTGTATTTTACGTAAAATATATTCAACATTGAATGACATCAGATCCAAAATGTTATTTCTTCATTTAGCACATTCTCCCTTACTTGAGTTGATGTGGTTTCTTTGATAGTTAACTTTATATTTCCACCAGATGTCACTTATTAAACAGTGTTTAATAAGTGACAACATACGTTTTTTTGGGGGTAAAACAGCGCCCCCCCCCGCTGGTGCATCACTAACACTTCAGGCGGAGAATGGTACTGCAGCACGGGAGACGGCTTCCAAAACAAAAACCCACAAAACGATGATAAATTCAGATGAAGTTCTGTGAGAAGTTGATGCAGGAAAAGCTGCTAAAAAGTCGGTTAGTGAAACAAGTTATTCAGAAACTTAGCTTACGCAGAATCTCTCCTGTGGTTGGACAGCAGAATTATTTCACAGATTTAATTTGTTCAGTGTCCTCTGATTACATATATCATTATGGTCTGGACGCGAGCCAAAGAGGCTTCCTTTAGTGCCTCAATGCTTATAATAAACCAGGAGAAGCTCCTTCGCCACAGATATTCATCATGGATTTCAGTTTGTATGAGACTTCTATATATAACCTGAGGGCATTTTTATTGGGCATTTTACAGGAGGTAAAAGAATCTTTACTGGCGCACAAGCAGCAGTCTGTAAAAATGTCTGACATGACCCATTTGGACGGCATTAAAATGATGGAGATGCTCTGGTAGAAGTTATAATTCCTCTCCTCCCCCTGTACAACCTATCAGATCCAAACAAACTGTCTGTTCTCATCCACTTTACAGTCACTTCAGTTCAGAGTATATCAGTTAAGAGTTAAGAAGTAAAGGTTGAAAACTTCAGCTCCGTAATGTTATAATCCATCTTATATCCAGTTCAGATCACTTACTGCCCTCATATGTCTACAGATCAGAGTCTTCTGATTTAATCAATACAAACTGAGTCTGCTGAGGCCTTTCACACATTAATTATGTTCTGTTTGTGATGATTGTGGGGTTTAATTTGGGTCACTAGTCATACTTATAGCACACATTGCACAAATTTAAACTTCCTGACTTGGTTCAAACTGCCCCGTTATCCCTACTCACTGCACTCTGTGCACTGTGTGCAAAAACATTAAATTATACAAACACCAAGAAAAAAAACATATGTTATTCTTCTTTAAAGAGTTCACAGTACAGTTTTATTACTTTATGTTTATATATTTGAGAGTCTTAATATATTCTTTAAATTCAGATAAAAATACAGTGAAATTGGGGGTAACTTTTGTTATACTGCATTAAAATTTACCATATATAAATCAATAAGTTTTCAATGAATTCAATGTTTTATTAATCATGTTCAAAATGTATAATGTAATCATTATTTTGTTTTATAATGATAATAATAATAATAATAATAATAATTATTGTTCTTATTATTAGTAGTAGTAGTAGTAGTAGTAGTAGTAGTAGTATTTTAATATGTGGATTATTTTATTGTACTTGATTTTGTTTGTTTCCTTAACAAAAAAAGATGAAAACTGATTTCTTGTACTGTTGTATACAAAATGTTTTCTTAGGTCTGTTTTTAAATTATTATTATTTATTTTTATTTTTATTTTTTTCTTATTATTATCATTTTCATTTTTATTATTATTATTATTATTATTATTATATGTGGATTATCTTACTATACTTGATTTTGTTTGTTTTGTTTCCTTAACAAAAAAGGTGAAAAATGTTTTCCTGTACTTTTATATACACTATATACTTTTATATTTTTATGTGAAAATGAATTAAGAAAGTGGGTTAAAAAAAAAAAAAAAAATTCTGGTTCATCATTGCAAAAATTACATTTATTTTCCAATATCTGAGAATTTGGAGAAATAAAGATTTATTGAAATATTAAAAAACACATTTTAAAATTATGTATGAAGTCAGTCATCGTTATATTTAAGTTATTAGTTATTTTTATTTTATTTTATATATTTAAATAAAATTGTCTTCGTCTTTACGTGTGTTTTCATTCATATTTCATCGATTATTTACTTTACATTTTAAAAGGAAAACAAACGAACAGGAAGCGGAACAAAACCGGAAGCACGTGTCGATTACGTCACTGTTGGAAAAACAAAAACAAATCGCCGTCTTGCAGCATCTCTGTTGTTGTTGTTGTTGTTGTTGTTTTCTCACGCTGTTTGTCGTGTTTGCTGCTTTTAAAACCCTCCGCGTCGCCGCGAGTCTTCGTGTTCATGGTGAGACTTTATTTATTTAAAGGGTCGGAGTAAAAACGGAACAGCAGCCGCGTTTATATCACATCTTATCTGATGCTAATGTGTTGTTTAAGCTGAAGACGCTCAGAGGAAAACGTGTTGTTTTTCTTTCTCCGTCCGCAGGTTCGTCCCGGAGGTCCAACCGGAGCTGTAGTTCACCGGTAACTTCACGGTAACGGTAGTTCAGCAGCCATGTCTCAGCAGAGAGGAGTCAACAGCCTGCAGTTCAACCAGGACCAGAGTAAGCTAACGATGCTAACATGATGAGCTAACGATGCTAACATGATGAGCTAACGATGCTAACATGATGAGCTAACTAAAGCAGCCTGTAGTTCAACCAGGATTAGAGTAAGCTAACGATGCTAACACGACGAGCTAACTAAAGCTAACAATGCTAACATGATGAGCTAACTAAAGCTAACGATGCTAACATGATGAGCTAACTAAAGTAGCCTGCAGTTCAACTAGGACCAGAGTAAGCTAACGATGCTAACACGATGAGCTAACGATGCTAACATGACGAGCTAACTAAAGCAGCCTGCAGTTCAACCAGGACCAGAGTAAGCTAACGATGCTAACACGATGAGCTAACTAAAGCTACTGATGCTTACATGATGAGCTAACTAAAGCTAACGATGCCAACATGATGAGCTAACTAAAGCTAACGATGCTAACGTGATGAGCTAACTAAAGCTAACGATGCTAACATGATGAGCTAACTAAAGCACCAGAGTAAGCTAACGATGCTAACAATATGAGCTAACGATGCTAACATGATGAGCTAACTAAAGCTGCCTGAAATGATTGCCATTTCTGCTACAAAAACAAAAAAAAGGTTATCAAAATAGCTGCTAATTAATTTTCTGTCAATTCACTAATTGATTAATGGACTAATAGTTTCAGCTGTACTTGTATTAAACTAGTAGTTTGATTTATAACAAAGCATCATATTTTATAACCTCTTCATATGTTTTGTGTTTAAAAAATTTTAATTTGCAAAATATCAAGTAATGTTCAGAAAAAGTACCTCAAATTTGTACAGTACTTGAGTAAATGTACTTAGTTATATTCCACCGCAGCAGGACATAGACATGTATTATTTTAATCTTATTTTTCTTTCAATAATCATAGGCTGTTTCTGCTGCGCTATGGAGACGGGGGTCAGGATTTACAACGTGGAGCCCCTGATGGAGAAAGGCCACCTGGGTGAGATGATTGTTTTTTGGCATTTGTGATAAATAATAATAAATAAAAACAATAGTTTTTTTATACAAGAGGAAAGAATTATGATGTTCTATAAAAATAAGATTATAGTACTTAGAGCACAAATGTGTGTGATTTTTCTCAGCCCAGTAGTAACCCTGACCTACAGTAATTAGTTAAAGTAGTTAAAGTGTTTATACAGTATGTGTGTGTTTCCAGACCACGAGCAGGTGGGCAGCGTGGCCTCGTGCTCCATGTTACATCGATCCAACCTGCTGGCCGTAGTTGGAGGAGGAGTCAACCCCAAATTCTCAGAAATATCTGGTGAGTTACATCAAGTCTATTATTATTACAGGATAAGTTTACCTTAAAACAACACTCACATGTCACATGTGTTGAAAGTAGAGCTGTCAATCGTGGTTCATCACAAAGTAATCACACATTTTTTCTCTGTTCTAAATGTACCTTAAAGGGAGATTTGTCAAGTATTTAATCCTCTTATCAACATGGGAATGGACAAATATGCTGCTTTATGTAAATGTATGTATATATTTATTATTGTAAATCAATGAACAACACAAAACAATGACAGATATTGTCCAGAAACCCTCACAGGTTCTGCATTTAGCATAAAACAATATGCTCAGATCATAACATGGCAAACTGCAGCCCAACAGGCAACAACAGCTGTCAGTGTGTCAGTGTGCTGACTTCACTATGACTTGCCCCAAACTGCATGTGATTATCATAAAGTGGGCATGTCTGTAAAGGGGAGACTCGTGGGTACCCATAGAACCCATTTACATTCACTGATCTGGAGGTCAGAGGTGTCCAAAATGTCCCAAAAAATTAAAAAAAAAAAAAAAAAAAAAAAAAGAAGTTCGACAATGTCAAAAAAAGTAAAAATAAAAAAATGAATAATGTCAAAACACTTTTTAAAAAATATCCGTAAAATCTAAAAAAAAAAAAAAAATTCTGAAAAATCTAAAAAAAAAAAAAAGTTGGAAAAATCAAAAAAAAAAAAAAAAGTTTGAATAATGTCGAAAAAAGTTTTTCTAAATGTCGGAAAATGTAAAAAAAAAAAAAAAAAAAAAAAAGTCCCCCAAAAAGTCGTAAAAATGTTAAAAAAACAATGTGGCTTTGAAGAGAGCATCGATGACGGCTTCAGTTCCCCGTCAGAAAGAGCTGTCTGACAGCGAGGTAAAGTGGTGAAAATATTCTAATTATAGCGTACACTTAAACTGATATTTTTTTAGGTGTCTAAAATCCGTCCACAGCAGGACATTACTTTGCTCCCGTGCTGGTAATATCCCTTCAACCCCTCCACTCAGGGTGCCGCGTGGCAACAACAACAGTTAAACTATGAACAAAACATTACTGACTATTATTTAGCATGTTATTTTTTGTTAGTGTTTTCAGCGCCGGTATAATCTTGACTTAAATGTCCAAACATGACTTAAAAACTAAAAGTAAAGCAGCCACCTGGAAAGCTTTAACAAGCAGCCTGATATGGTAACTGTCTGATTTCAGTGCTGGTCTGGGACGACGCTCGGGAGACTCGAGACCCTAAAGATAAGCTGGTTCTGGAGTTCACCTTCACCAAACCTGTTCTAGCTGTTCGCATGAGGCACGACAAGTGAGTTTACTGCTACTGGAGGTTGTTCCTGTGCAGCCGCGTCAAATAGAGTAATCATCATTTAAGTGTAATTAATATTATTGTTGTCTTTTTTCCAGGATCATCATCGTGTTGAAGAACAGGATCTATGTGTACAGTTTTCCAGATAATCCTGTCAAACTGTTTGAGTTTGACACCAGAGACAACCCCAAAGGTAAAAAGTCCTTCTCTTGTTCTGTTTGTTTCCTTCTTACTGTTCAACATCTCTAATAAAGTGAACTCTTCCAGGTTTGTGTGATTTATGTCCCAGTCTGGAGAAACAGCTGCTGGTGTTTCCGGGTCATAAATGCGGCAGCCTGCAGCTGGTCGTAAGTCACAAACACAGAAACTTCTACAGAAAATCTACCAGTCGTTCAAATCGAAGGTAACGTAAGAAACTATTGTTGTCTTCAGGACTTGTCCAACACCAAACCTGGAACATCGTCGGCTCCTTTTACCATCAACGCCCACCAGAGTGAGATCGCCTGCGTGGCGCTGAACCAGCCCGGCAGCGTGGCCGCTTCAGCGTCTCGCAAAGGAACGCTCATCCGCCTGTTCGACACCACGACCAGAGACAAGCTGGTGGAGCTGCGCAGAGGAACCGACCCGGCCACCCTCTACTGGTACACCCCCCCCCCCACCGAGTAGTGATGGCTTAGTTTACAGGGATAAAAAAAATCCCTCCAGAGCCTCAGGAGACGTTAACGAGTAAAACTCACCATGACGAGTAAACTGACAAACGGGAGGCTTTTATTGTGAAACAACGGTAGGAAATGCACCGTTTATCGCTGAGTTAACAGACGTTAGTTCTTCAGTAAAACACGTCTACAACAACAACATGTGATCAGTGGTTCATTTAAATATTGCAAGGAGGTAAATACAACGACTATTTCAGGGAATTATCAGACAGAGAAATATAATAAACTAAAGAAGAAGAAGTAACAGTCCTATTAAAAGCAGCATTAGTGTTTGTGTTGTTTAGTTCAGGCTCTGCCGTCCTTCTCTGTTTATTGTTTCCAGCATCAACTTCAGCCACGACTCCTCCTTCCTGTGCGCCTCCAGCGATAAAGGAACCGTTCACATCTTCGCTCTCAAAGACACCAAACTCAACCGCCGCTCTGCGTAAGACCGACTGCTGCTCACCTTTGACCTCCAGACTGTGACCTTACTGATGCATGTTTAATATTTGTAGTGTTTGTTTGTCAGGCTGGCGCGTGTTGGGAAGGTTGGCCCTGTGATTGGTCAGTACGTGGACAGCCAGTGGTCGTTGGCCAGCTTCACCGTGCCAGCTGAGTGCGCCTGTATCTGTGCTTTTGGAAAGAACACGTCCAAGAACGTCAACTCGGTCATCGGTGAGGAAACTAAACACACGTTATGTTGATCGTATGATTGAGTGTGTAAATGATACAGTGAATATTTAATGATGTCTCTGGATTGACGTATAGTTGGACCAAATTTAAGACAAAAATAATCATGAGTCATTTATTATTTAGTGATAATTTGTCTCTAATTTGGTTCTCTTAGAATTGAATTAGAATTATCACCAAATATTGTTTTGTTTGAAAACAGTATCCACCATCCCATAGACCAAACTATAAATCCAGAAAATAATCGCCAGATAATATTATGAGAATAAAGTCAGAAGTTTACGAGAAAAAAGTCGTAATATTATGAGAAACTTTCTTCTCATAAAGTTATGACTTTATTCTCATTAAACTACGACTTTTTTTTTCTCGTAATATTAAGACTTCATTCTCAAAATATCCGATTTTTTCCTCCCTAATGTGGCCGTAATACTCCGTCGTACGTTTGCACCACAGTGGAGCGACAAAAGGTTCATCTCATTAGTCTCATTAGTCTCATTAGTCTCAAGATGAAATCTCCCTCATCATATCTCCTTAAATTGAAAAACTATTAAAGCCAAATTGATCTTAAGTAGTTGTTTTTGTTTTTATTGTTTGACTTTAATTCTCCTCCAACACTTCAGATGGATGTTGATCTAAATGTGGCAGCACGCCACTCATCAGCGAGCCAATCGCAGCGCTGAACGCCAACAAACCCGACTTGTTTGTGTCCCACAGAGTGTGTTTCTGCTGTTACTGAGCTGGTTTTGTTTCCTCCTGCAGCCATATGTGTGGACGGGACCTTCCATAAGTACGTGTTCACCCCGGACGGAAACTGCAACCGAGAAGCCTTCGACGTGTATCTGGATATATGTGACGATGACGACTTCTGAGGAGCGTTTAAAGGCTTCACTGGAAGGTCAACGATGTGAGGAAGAGGAGGAGGAGGAGGAAGAGGAAGAGGAAGAGGAAGAGGAAGAGGAAACACAGCGATGATGAATGAAAATGACCGGAGTTAATGATCATTGTTCTGTTGTGGAGACTTTATGCTGAGGCCTGTTTTCTAATCGTGTCTGTAATCATGTAGCAGTGTGAATATAAATACAGTTTTCTATTAGTCTGTAATGAGTCTGAAACGTGACAAATACACTTCAACCTTAAGAGAGAAGAGATGTTCTGTATTTATGAGGAGGTTAACTGTTAAAGTCAAACTGAAATTAAAATTCATTTTTGATAAGAAACCAGTATTTACATCCCTGCTGTGTGTTTGAACTTGTTTACGTATCAAACGTGATTACAAAGAAGAAGAAGGTTTTCATAAAGTGTCCTATATAACCAAAGCTGATGGAATAATGTGAATAATAATAATATCAATAATAATAATAATGTGACCACACAGCTCAATAAATAAGAAGCCAAAACAAGTTCTCTTAACACAAAATGCTGCAGCATCTCTGGTGTCACTTTACACTTTAACTCAACTCAACTCAACTCAAGTCAACTCCTTGTCAGTGTTCAGAGCCTTTAAACCTCCATCAGCAACAGACTTCTCTGTAAAAATGACTCATTTAAAGGTTCAGGTGATTATGATAATTCTCACTGACTGTGCAGGAAAGTAAACGTTAATATAATCAGATCTCATTACAGCACCGACTGCTTCGTTGACTCTAAATGAATCATAATGTAATTAGAGTCTCTGCAGGTTAATCATCAGCTGCAATTATTTAAAAAGCTTCATTCGTCACATTCTAATTTTTGCGTTGCAGGAGTTCCCCGATTAAAAAAAAAAAAAGGGCCTCAGATGATTAAAGAGGTAAAATGAGACGAAGATATTTCTGTTAAAAATCGTTCACATTAAACAATCTGAGATGAAAAACATCCCTTTTCAGTCAAACTGCTGCATTTTCTGTGTAATATTTGTATTAATCTGCAGCTTTTGGCAGAACTTAGTGTCTCATCAGCTGTTCTGCAGCTCACACGTGCAAATCTACAGACTTTTAACAGAGAGATTATAAGTCGAGGTTTACCGCAGACACTTCACTCACTATAATACGTTATTTTTACGTTATTTTGTCCAGGTCGGCGTCCTGTAGGCTGAGCAGTAAGACTGTGACGATACACCATCTCCTGATTCTATACCATCACCATACTTTGGTGCTGATTAAATATGTATTGTGATTTTTAAGAATTGCGATAAATTTCAATTTCATACATTTTGCCAGGTGAAAAGGGAGAAACATTAACTAATAGCTACCTAAATATGTACCTAAAAACAGTTTGTCCCTTGACCTTAAATGACTTTCTTACTTCCTGTTGTACAAACTGCATGTTGTTATTCAGCAGCTGATGTGTTTTTACTCTGCAGATGTTTGTCCAGATGTGCATTAACTGTTGTTAAACTGCTGTCGTAGCTGCAGCCGTGCAGCAGATCCCTCCGTGACCTCTGACCTCACATTTACGCTGACGTATCCAGTGTTTGCTGTTATCCTCTCTGTTAACTCACAGCAGCGTTTACAGCCACTCGTCTTGTGTTTCAGTGGGACGATGTTTAAATGTCAGCGCTGATGAGTCACTTCTTTCAAAACAAACACAAAAAAATGCACTTTTAATAAGTTGTGTGGCCTCCACTGTCATTTTAATAAAGAATATATATCTGTTGATGTAACCATGGTGACGTATTTAGTAGGCGGAGCGTTAAGTGGAGGCAGAATAATTCTCTGAACACGTTAGTTAACGCTGGCTAGCAAGTATTGTTGTCTTGTTTTGTTAACAACGGCTGAAGAAAACACTAGTTTCTCTCAATATGTGCTGTCACTGTAAAGTTAACATTAACCAACGGGACCAGATTAGCCGACTCCTACCATTTTTTCCTTCCCGATACCGATTCCGATACCTGAACTTGCGGTATCGGCTGACACACAGCACCAATCCGATACCAGCGTGATAAATATAATATCTTCGTTGCTTTTGGGCGTCTTTGTGGAATTTATCTAGTCGTTGGAATGCGGTTAGCCGCTGTAGTTCGTCCTTTTTTCGAACGATTATACAAGTGATTGTTTTGACTGATATTGTGATATTAGAGGGAACAATAATCTCTACATCATTATTCTCATTTTCATTGAAAATATCTTAAAAAGATAAAAATTTTGATTTTTTTGTGAGAATCTGAACCAAACAAAGATGTTTTCTAAAGTCTGTAGAACATGATGAGTTGGTCGGGACATCTCTGCAGCAGCGTAATATTTCATATAAAACGGGATTTTGACACATTGATTTCGATAAAATTACTATTAATTGTGCAGCGCTGCCATTTCGGTTTGTAGCAAACATCATCTTCTCTTGTACATAAAGAGCATCGTGAATCATGTACTAAAGTAGAGACTCTTATTCCACTCTTATAATCCACACGACTGTCAGTGCAGTGAACAGAAATATGACTCTCTATATTATTGCACATAATTCCACCTTAAATATTCGCCTGCCGTCCTCAGTGTAGCTCCACAAAGATCAACCAGAAACAAGACTAAACTCTGAAAACTAAGAACACTCTGCTGAGCCTCATTATCTAATCACGGATCATCATCCTGAGTCACAATAACAGAAATGACCTCCATATAAAGAGAACATTTCTAAAAAAGACGTTCTCTACACTTCTGAGAGGAAACAGTGGAAATTAGAGAATATGTTTTTTTTTCAATTTAAATCAGGAACTAAATCACCAGAACAATTAAATCTGTCAGAAACAGCATTTCTGTCATTACGTTCACACACAGTTTCAACATGATAACAGCACTGAGAGAGTACTACAATATGTCACTCAAGTAAAAGTACTGATACTTTAAAGATGTTTTACTCAGGTACTAGTAAAGGGAAGGTAAGGAAATACTGTAATTGTATACGATGATGTAAAGGATAGACTTTACACATTTAGGCTACAGAATAAAGAAGCATTATCATTATTGCAGCCAAATCCGACACACTGCTCCTTTAAGTTGTCATTTTAATAAATCACATTATTTAGTTATTATTATTTTATGTCAAGATGGGTAATAAATAACACTGTGTATATTTTTATCAATCATTGCTCTGCAAATTTAATCAAAAATCAAAGATTTAATTGCTGTTATTAGTTGCAGAAACACCCACAAATCATCAATGAGTGTGTTGTTGGACTCACCTGAACAAGCTGCTCCAGGTTCTCTGATCCCAGTAGAACCAGTCCACTTTGTCTCTCTGGTCCCAGTAGAACCAGTCCACTTATCCTCTCCGGTCCCAGTAGAACCAGTCCACTCAGCCTCTCTGGTCCCAGTAGAACCAGTCCACTTTGTCTCTCTGGTCCCAGTAGAACCAGTCCACTTTGTCTCTCTGGTCCCAGTAGAACCAGTCCACTTTGTCTCTCTGGTCCCAGTAGAACCAGTCCACAAAGTTCCTCAGAGAACGCGGGAAGTCACCGGAAGTATCCACCACGTGTATTTTAGCATAGCCACACCCAGCATGCACCTTTGTTGGGCATCACCGTGGATTCGTTTGATTTGTGTCAACAGAGCGTCCTTGCTGCGGGGTCTAAAGTGGACTAAAGTGGTCTAAAGCGGTCTAAAGCGGTCTAAAGTGGTCTAAAGTGATCTAAAGTGATACAGTAGCTCGGACTGTTGCTTAAATCCTGATTTATCTACCTGGAGTTCATGTAAAAGCCACCGGTTCCTTTCCTGCAGGAGTTGTTGCGTGTGCAGAACTGCGTAGACAAATGTTACATTTTAAGATTTTCGTGCACGCAGCTAAAGACACGCACGTACCTGGTTCAAACCGGTGACCAGTTCAGAACCGGACCGATGCTTTGGTAAATTCGTCTTGCATATAATCCGCCTGCTGAGTCCTCTTTACCATAAATTCTCACTTTATTCACCTTTTGTTTCCGTTATTCTGTGTCACCGTCGCTGTCTGTTCTACTGGAGGAAATGATGAGATTTCAAAGGGGACCTGGTTTTAGTGTCGGGCAGCTCCAACTGCTCATCATATAATGAGCAATAAAACACGAATGAAAAGAAGTGAACAGTGTTTCCAGGAGAGAAAGACTTTTGATCACTTTTCATTATAACTCTGCCGGTCCTGTGGAGCTTCATTTCCTTTTCACCGTGCTTCCACTTATTATACTTAAAAAAAATATATGATCTTCAAAATATTAGTAAAATATTCCCCCCAAAATTTTGAAATATCCCTAAAAATATTAGTAAAATATCCCCAAAAATAGTGAAATATCCTCAAAAGCATTAGTAAAATTGCAGAAAAATATTATTAAAATATCCCCAAAAAATATTAGTAAAATATCCAAAAGAATATTAGTAAAATATAAAAACCTTAGTAAAAAATCCAAAATAGTCAAATATCCCCAAAAATATTAATAAAATAGCAGAAAATTATTAGTAAAATATCCAAAACAAATATTAGTAAAATATCCCCAAAAAATTGTAGAATATCCCGAAAAATACAAGTTAAATAGCAGAACAATATTATTAAATTATTCCCAAAAATATTAGTAAAATATCCCAAAAAGACGGGAGTAACATATCTCCAAAACATAATAAAATATCCAAAACATAGTACTACATCCCCTAAAATATTAGTAAAATAACAGAAAAATATTAGTAAAATATCCAAAAACAAAATGGTAAAATATCCAAAACATATTAGTAAAAGAGAAGAAAAACATTAGTAAAATATCCCCAAAATTGTTAGTGAAATAGAAGAAGAGTATTAGCAAAGTGTCATACAAAAATTTATAAAATATCCAAAATCATCAGTAAAATATCCCCCAAAATATAATTAAATATCAGAAAAATATTATACATCAGACATTAATTTGTAAAATATCCCAAAAAATATTAAAATTAAAAGTAGCTCCACCTTTACCAGCTGCAACATTAAAGTGATGAACACATTAATGCATCAATAATTATAATACAATTATATAATATTTATAATATATTATGTCAGTTAGAGAATGGTCTTTACCCCACACAGTTAATGACGAGGACGGTAAATACATTGATTTAACCACAGAGCTGAAAGAGAGGTGAGACTACGTTAACAAAGAAATTAGATGTTTTTATTCAACATTTATTTTTGTGCTGAAACAAAATCAGGAGAAAAAACAAAGAATTTATTAATCCTCTAGCACCCTCTGCTGGTCTGACGATGGGAATGTCATCATGATTATTACAACTCATCCTGAGAGGAACATGAATGTCTGAACCACATTGTATTCTCTGCAAAGGAAGTTTAAATAAAAACTGAACCTGTCAAACCGCCGGCACCTTTGTTCCATTTGTGGATCCAATGAGCTCAACTGTGTTCATGTGTGATGATGTTAGTCAGAGGATGGATGGCTTTCCTAGCTAGATTGACAATAAGGGGGTTTCTGAGCAGTTTACACAACAGAAGTTCTCGCCATTCAATCGCTGAAAAATGTTGCAGAAATCTCCAAATGTCTAAACGTTTTTTATCCCAAATCACAGCATGTCTTTTTCTATGGTGTTCCTCAAGGTCTTGGTGTCTTAATGTGTTTTTTTGGAGGGATTATTGATCATTTTTATCAATTCTCAAGTGGTAAAAAATGGTTAAATTTAGCCCCAAATCTGTGTAAGAAATGGTATCAACCCAAAAATTGCTGCAACAACTTATGAGACATAATAGAGCATGGGGATGGACATCATATACTTCTATCATAATGTTCTAAACCCTTATACACTAGAACAACTTTACACACAGTGCTGTGCTGCATCTCAAATTCATCTTCAGGTTCCCAGCTTTCAGATGATGTACACCACTTCTATGTGACATCTACTGTTGACCTGCTATCTCCCCCTAAAGACCCCCTGGACCCCCCTAAAGACCCCCTGGACCCCCCTAAAGACCCCCTGGACCCCCCTAAAAAAGACTAAAAACGGGTCTATTGTGCGTCTCAGAGGTTATTAAACAACAACAGACAATATTATCACACATTTTAAGCTGCCAGATGCTCAAACTTCCCTTTTCAGTCCTCACAGTCTCAACCTGTTTTTCTTGAGTCGTGTCCAAAGACTGAAACCTCCAGAGGAGGATGACAGGATGAAGATTGTCCTGAATCATCAGGCTTCACTGAGAAACGGGCGGACCGAACATCTCCATGGTCTCCAGAACGAGCGACAGATGATCCAGAAACGAGTTCACAGACACTCGGAGGATTCGAGCTTCGTCTGCGCTCCACCTCCTGAAACACATGAAGAAGAAGTTAAACAGTCTTAAACACTGTGGTGGTCAGGTAAAGGCTGAGGAGGCGTGGCGGTGTTTTCCTCACACAGACAGCGTGCTGCCGGTCAGTGTGAGCTGTTTGCTGATGCCGCCCTTCCTTGGCTCGCGGTCCGGCGACAGAGAGCGCAGAGCGATGGCGGCCTCACGAGACGACGGGAAGGGAACCTCCAGAGAGCTGCACGAAGGTCAAGGAAGACCAGAGGAGCTCACTGACTTCTGGACCAGAGTCTCAATCCCAAAAACAGACATAATATATAAAATATATAATATCTACAGCAGGCCATCTTCTCTGCTTTCAGTAAGTACATTTACTCAAGTAATGTACTTAAGTACAATTTTGAAGTACTAGTATTTCCATTTTCTTCTACTCTCTACTTCTCCTCCACCACATCTCAGAGGTAAATATTGTACTTTTTACTCCACTATATTTATCTGACAGCTTTAGTTACTTTTCAGATTAATAATACTTAATATAATCAACTAATAAATTATGCTGTAATATTAGATTTAGATGAAACTTTATTCATCCCCGGGGTAAATTAACCAGCAGTATGCAAAGTAATTAAAATGAGCTCCACTAAGTGATGAACAAATAAAATACCATAAAAATATTAATAAAATATCCCCAAAACTATTGGTAAAATATCCCAAAAACTATTAGTAAAATATCCCCCCAAAAAATTGTAAAATATCCCAAACAAATATTAGTAAAATATCAGAAAAAACATGAGTAAAATATCCCAAAAAATATTAGTAAAATATCCCAAAAGATATAAGTAAAATAGCAAAAAAATATTAGCAGTATCAGACAAAATTTGTAAAATATCAAAAATATCAGTAAAATATCCCAAAAGTATTAGTAATATAGCAGAAAATATTAGTAATGTATCCACAAATTATTAGAGTATCTCCAAAAAATATTTTGAGAATATCCAAAATAATACCAGTTAAATATCCAAAATAATATCAGAAAAATATCCAAAATAATACCAGTAAAATATCCAAAATAATACCAGTAAAATAATACCAGTAAAATATCCAAAATAATATCAGAAAAATATCCAAAATAATACCAGTAAAATATCCAACATAATACCAGTAAAATATCCAACATAATACCAGTAAAATATCCAACATAATACCAGTAAAATACCTCAAATAATATCAGTAAAATATCCAACATAATACCAGTAAAATATCCAAAATAATACCAGTAAAATATTCAAAATAATACCAGTAAAATATCCAACATAATACCAGTAAAATATCCAACACACTACCAGTAAAATATCTAAAATAATATCAGAAAAACATCCCAAATAATATCAGAAAAATATCCCAAATAATATGAGAAAAATATCCAAAATAATATTAGTGAAATATCAGGAAACATATTAATAAATCATCAGAAAAAAAATCGTAAAATAACCAAAAAATAATTGATATTAGCTCAATCTTTATCAGCTGCAACATTAAAATATCCACAAAACATAAGTAAAATATCACAAATATATTAATAAAATATCCCAAAAGATATTAGTAATATAGCAGAAAAATATTAGTAAAGTATCCAAAAATTATTAGAGTATCTCCAAAAAATATATTTTGAGAATATTCAAAATAATACCAGTAAAATATCCAAAATAATACCAGTAAAATATTCAAAATAATATCAGAAGAATATCCAAAATAATAACAGTAACATATCCAACATAATATTAGTGAAATATCAGGAAAAATATTGATAAATCAATAGACAAAAATTCGTAAAAAAACAAAAAATAATTGATATTAGCTCAATCTTTACCAGCTGCAACATTAAAATATCTACAAAACATAAGTAAAATATCCCAAAAAATATGAATAAAAATATCAGAAAAATATTAGTAAAGTATCAGACACAAATTTGTAAAATATCCAAAATAATATCAGCAAAATATCAGAAATGGAGAAAGGAGACGAGGGGAGAGGAAAGGAAACAAATAGGAAGAGTGGGAGAGGAAATAAAAGGAGGAAACGAGGAGAGGAAACGAGGAGAGGAAACGAGGATAAGGTTACAGTAAAACTAACGTTAGCCGGAGCAGCATGTAGCATCAGGCTAATGCTACATATTTCTCCTGCTAATGGGCTAATGCTACATGCTATCGGGTTATTTCTCATTAATAAACGTCAGAACAGGACTTTATAACACAAACAGGACCGGAAGGTAAATATTCGGAGCTCTTATTAAAGGATACAACTCCAGTTTGCCTGCTTCGTGGTTTCTGTCTCCGTCTGGCGCCGCCATCATGTTTGTTGTGTTCAAGTAAATTAAGTTTCCGGTGAAGAAGAAGAAGCACTTCCGGGTCGAAATTTCACAACAATGATGACGCGCTGCTGCCCCGAGCGGCGGGGGACGGTATTACACCTGTCTCACAGTAAAACAACTGAAAATACACCAATAAATATTAAATAACGTAAAATAATATTATAAAAATATTATATAGACAACCATGGGCATGTCTGTAAAGGGGAGACTCGTGGGTACCCATAGAACCCATTTACATTCACATATCTGGAGGTCAGAGGTGTCCAAAATGTCCAAAAAATTTTAAAAATAAAAAATTGAAAAATGTCCGTAAAATGTATAAAAAAAAAAAAAATTGAATAATGTCGAAAAAAAATTGTAAAATGTAAAAAAAAAAAAAAAAAAAAAATTGGAATAATGTCGGGAAAAAAAGGAAAAATGTCCGAAAAAATGAAAAAAAAATAAAAATAAAAATAAATTTTGAATAATGTCGAAAAAAAATTTGAAAAATGTCGGAAAATGTAAAAAAAAAAAAAAAAGTCCCATAAAAAGTCTGAAAAATGTAAAAAAAAATGTCAAGAAAAATATTGTCCAGAAACCCTCACAGGTACTGCATTTAGCATAAAACAATATGCTCAGATCATATTAGCCTGATTAACACACTTAAAGTATTTAGGATATAAGTTTTTATTATGAATTATAATTAATGATAAGATCAGTGGTGGAAAAAGTATTCAGACATTTTTACTTTGGTAAAATTAACAATACCATAATTTATAAATACTCCGTTACAACTACAAATATTAGTATTATCAGCAAAGTGGTGGAAAGTACTGTACTTGAATACAAGATTGAGGTACTTGTATTTTACTTCAGTATATCCATTTTCTGTTACTTTCTACTTCTGCTCTACTACATCTCAGTGGGAAATATTGTACTTTTTACTCCACTACATTTATTTGATAACTTTAGTTACTTTGCAGATTAATGATAGAAAATGCAATAAACTTATAAATGATGTTGTAATATTAGATTGAAATGAAACTGTATTGATCCCAGGGGTAAATTAACCAGCAGAATATAAAATCAAAAAATAAAATAATATCCAATATCCAAAATAATATCAGTAAAATATCCAAAATAATATCAGTAAAATATCCAAAATAATACCAATAAAACATCCCAAAAATATTAGTAAAATATCAGAAAAATGTTAATAAATCATCACACAAAAAAATCGTTAAATATCCAGAAAATAATTAAAATTAGCTCGATCTTTACCAGCTATATATTTAATTATTATAATATACATTATCTTTATATTGCACAAAACTAATATTTCAATATATATATATATATATATATATATATATATATATATATATATATATATTATTGGTTTATGATGATTGTCACGTCACATTTCAGCATGTGACGAATAAAAATCCTTGAATTATCTCATTAAAACACAGATTGTATATGTTAATATTTTCAGGATATTATTTCTGGAAACATGTTGTAAACAGTTTATCAAAATAAAAGTAGTAAAGTTTTCTGTATATTTCAAACACGGTTTGCAGACTTTCAAAATAAATCCGTGGTGGGACTTTTATTTTGTAGTAGTGCTGTCAAACTCAGCTGTGCGTATCTGCGCGTCGCTTCATCCTCTGAAGAAGATCAGTCCGCCCGACTCTTCCTCGCTGCTGGTGATGTTTGTATCATGACATCACCTCTACGTGTTTATTCAACGATAGCTCTGATTATTGATTAAGTTATTGATCAGTGAGCCCGATTAGAAGCGGAAAGGACCGAGGAGCGGCTCGGCTGGACGATCCAACTTCACCCTGAAGAAGTGAGTACAGGATTCAACATTCACTCATTTAGTGGCATCAACCAGCTGATTAAACAAAACATATAATCAATAACACACAACGGTCACTCTAAAATTGGAGGACAATTTAGGCATCAACACTTTTGAAAAAGTGAACATTTAATTTATCATTTTCTGTTATCCTTAACCATCAAGTAAAAAAAAAAGTCACATTCACATTGAATACTCATTTAATTTATAATAAGACTTGACTTATATCAATTTAAGCAGCTTTTGAAATCCATCCTACCCAACGTTTCAATAGTTACGTTTTTTTTTTTTACTAAGTTCAGTATTTATTTTCAAATATTAGCTCAAATACATTATGCATATAATCATTCATACTATTAAAATCACAGTAAGTTAAACCTTCATGAGCTGAGTAAAATCATTTAAGATTATTTTAATAACAATGATATGGTAACAGGGTTGAATGCATACATTACTTTTGATTGTAGATCATGACATAAATGTGTCAGTGTGCTGACTTGACTATGACTTGCCCCAAACTGCATGTGATTATCATAAATGGGCATGTATGTAAAGGGGAGACTCGTGTTTCCCATAGAACCCATTTACATTCACATATCTGGAGGTTAGAGGTGTCCAAAATGTCCAAAAAATGTAAAAAAAAAAAAAAAAGTTCGAAAATGTCCCAAAAAAAAGTCTGAAAAATGTTAAAATTAAAAAATTGAAAAATGTCTGAAAAATGTCGAAAAAAAATTGAAAAATGACCGATAAATGTTAAAAAAAAAAAAAAAAAAAAAATTAAATAATGTCAAAAAAAAAATTGAAAAATATCCGAAAAATGCAAAAAAAAAAAAAAAAGTTTGAATAATTTCTCAAAAAAAATGAAAAATGTCGGAAAATGTAAAATAAAAAAAAAAAAAGTCCCCAAACAAATCTGAAAAATGTAAAAAAATAAATGTCAAGAAAAATATTGTCCAGAAACCCTCACAGGTACTGCATTTAGCATAAAACAATATGCTCAGATCATAACATGTCAAACTGCAGCCCAACAGGCAACAACAGCTGTCAGTGTGCCAGTGTGCTGACTTGACTATGACTTGCCCCAAACTGCATGTGATTATCATAAAGTGGGCATGTCTGTAAAGGGGAGACTCGTGGGTACCCATAGAACCCATTTACATTCACATATCTGGAGGTTAGAGGTGTCCAAAATGTCCAAAAAATGTAAAAAAAAAAAAAAAAAGTTCGAAAATGTAAAAAAAAAAAAGTCTGAAAAATGTTAAAAATAAAAAATTTAAAAATGTCTGAAAAATATAGAAAAAAAATTTAAAAAAATTGTTTTTTGAATAATGTCGAAAGAAAATTGAAAAATGTCCGAAAAATGTAAAAAAAAAAAAGAAAAAAAAAAAAAATGAATAATGTCGAAAAAGATTTTTTAAAAATATCCGAAAAATTAAAAAAAAAAAAAATTGAAAAATGTCCGAAAAATGTAAAAAAAAAAAAATTGAAAAATGTCCGAAAATTGTAAAAAAAAAAAAAGGTCTGAAAAATGTTAAAAATAAAAAAATCGAAAAATGTCTGAAAAATGTAGAAAAACAATTTAAAAAATTTAGTTTTGAATAATGTCGAAAGAAAATTGAAAAATGTCCAAAAAAGTAAAAAAAAAAAAAAAAAAAAAAAAAAATTAATAGTGTCGAAAAAAAAAAATTGAAAAATATCCGAAAAATTTAAAAAAAAAAAAATTGGAAAAATGTCCGGAAAATGTCCAAAAAAAAAGTTTGAATAATTTAAAAAAAAAAATTGAAAAATGTCGGAAAATGTAAAAAAAAAAAAAAAAAAAAAAAGTTTGAATAATGTCGAAAACAAAATTGAAAAATGTCGGAAAATGTAAAAAAAAAAAAAAAAAAAAGTCCCAAAAAAGTCTGAAAAATGTAAAAAAAAAATGTCAAGAAAGATATTGTCCAGAAACCCTCACAGGTTCTGCATTTAGCATAAAACAATATGCTCAGATCATAACATGGCAAACTGCAGCCCAACAGGCAACAACAGCTGTCAGTGTGTCAGTGTGCTGACTTCACTATGACTTGCCCCAAACTGCATGTGATTAACATAAAGTGGGCATGTCTGTAAAGGGGAGACTCGTGGGTACCCATAGAACCCATTTACATTCACTGATCTGGAGGTCAGAGGTCAAGGGACCCCTTTGAAAATGGACATGACAGGTTTTCCCTCACCAACATTTAGTGTAAGTTTGGAGCGTTATTTAACCTCCTTCTTAAGTACCCAACTTTGTAGAGTACTTGAGTAAATGTACTCATCATGGCCTACAGTAGTAACCAGTGTGTACTCTCCCTCCCGTGCAGTATACTACAGTACATGTATCAGTAGATGGCGGTGTCTAAGAGCGGCGGCACCCTGCGGGACCTCCAGCTGGCTCTGCAGCTGAAGATCGAGGAGCTCCGACAGAGAGACTCCCTCATCGATGAGCTGGAGCTGGAGCTGGACACCAAGGACGACCTGATCAGACAGCTGCAGGTAGAGCTGGACCGCCACCGCAGAACCTCGCAGCACTCCACCAACGCCACCGAGACCGCAAACACAGGTGTGTTAACCTGTCACTTTAAGGTGGACTTATCGCCATCTTGGGTTTTGAATACGGTCTCTTTGTTTGTGTCTCTATAAATATGTCTATATAATATAAAGGAGCAGCGGTTCAGACGGCAGCAGCACCTGATGAGCCTCAGCGCACTAAGAGACAGGCCATCTCTGCAGAGCCCACAGCGCTGGACCCCTCACAGCTGACCGGGGTCACACTCAAGAGCTACTGCAAGACCACGGAGTGAGCACAGGAAACCACACACACACTAACACACACTAACACACACTAACACACACTAACACACACCTGGACTAACCTTATCGTGTATTTGTAGGTCCAGCGAGCTGATCCAGAGGGCTCTGATGGACAATGACTTCATGAAACATCTGGAACACGGGCAGGTAACCACAGCTGCTCTTCAATGGACCATCATCCTTCATCATGTGTGTGATTTAACGTGTTGCCGACGGTCAAAAAACCAAGATGGAGACGGTCAAAAACCAAGATGGAGACGGCCAAAAACCAAGATGGAGACGGCCAAATTCAAGTTTATTTATCTTTCCAAATAAAGAAAACAGTTAAATTAAACTATCATGTCTTCAGGACCAGATCGTCTCCATCATGTGTGATTTAACGTGTTTAATGTGTGCAGATCGTCACCATCATGGACTGCATGCATCCCACCAGCCTGGCGAAGGGCTGCTGTGTGATCCAGGAGGGAGACGACGGCTCCACCGTCTACGTTCTGGAGGGTAAAAACGCTCTCGGCACACGAAGATATTCAGTTTACAAGTTATAAAACAGAGAAAAGCAGCAAAACAACAACAGATAGTTAACAGATATACAGATATACAATGACACAGCAGTACTTTTACCTTAAGTACTTTAGGTAGCTGATAATACTTTTACTTCAGTAAGGTTTTGAATGCAGGACTTTTACAGGAGTATTTTCAGAGTGTTAGCAGTACTTTTACTGCTCATGCTGGTATATTAATGTTTCTATATTTGACAAAGACGAGAGGATAAATGTCTCCGTGCCACCAGAGGAAGAGTCACATCCTCTGAGTACCTCCATGTAATGTAATCTGTTTGGTATTCTCAGTATTTTTGTGCTGATTGTACATGAAGACGCACCAACGCCGCCACTAAAGCAAGAAAGCCTGTCCTCCGTCTGGACTCAGGCTGGTTCTGCTCAGTAAAGTGATCCAAGGTGAAGCGCTGAATGGGACTGATATGGACAGACTTCCCATTTGTCTGAGCACATGCAACACGAGATTACCAAACAGCCGGCACCAGCCGGAGTAAACAGAGGCTCCATCACAGACATTATGTGACACAGAGTAAAATGAGGAGAAAATAGCAGGAGGAGACCCATAATCTGCCGGTAGTGGAGGTGATATCACGGCCAGGTGTTTAGTGTGTAAAGAGATGAAACCGGCTGCATGAATAAATGTACGGAGACTTGTGTTGTAGCTTCGGGCCGGTTCAGTCTGGTGTTCCTGACACCTTCGGTCCTGTCGTTACTTGTTCTTCCCTCTCAAGGACAGCCGGTCTTTCACACTGAACGGTTCTGTGTTGTGTTGCTGCCTCATCTCAGAGCTGTTTAAATGTTCTGAACTCACATAGCTCAGTTCAGTCTCTCTCAGCTCGGAACACGAGCTCCATCCTCTCTCGTGGATTTCCTTGAAGCTGTTTAGAGACGATGGATGTGTTTATGTCGTGATCTCTGCTCTCAGTCTGTGCATGTGGTTTTAGTAACACTTTATAATAACCATCATTTATAAATGAATTGAAAACAATGAAGTGATAATTAATCATGTTTACTAATTATTAGTGATGCTATAATTTCTGTTATTTCATCATTAGTTTATGTAATATGAATTAGTTAGTTTATAAATTATGTATTGTATCACAGCTGATTGGTTATTGGCAGATTTATTAGCCGTTGGGCTGGTTTTATTGGTAGTTGGGCTGGTTTTGGGCTGGATTTATTGACCATTGGGCTGGTTTTAATGGCCGTTGGGCTGGTTTTGGGCTGGTTTTAATGGCCATTGGGCTGGTTTTGGGCCGGTTTAATGGTCGTTGGGCTGGTTTTAATGGCCGTTGGGCTGATTTTGGGCTGGTTTTAATGGCCGTTGGGCTGGTTTTGGGCCGGTTTTAATGGCCGTTGGGCTGGTTTTGAGCCGGTTTAATGGCCGTTGGGCTGGTTTTGGGCCGGTTTTAATGGCCGTTGGGCTGGTTTTGGGCTGGTTTTAATGGCCATTGGGCTGGTTTTGGGCCGGTTTAATGGTCGTTGGGCTGGTTTTAATGGCCGTTGGGCTGATTTTGGGCTGGTTTTAATGGCCGTTGGGCTGGTTTTGGGCTGGTTTTATTGACCATTGGGCTGGTTTTAATGGCCGTTGGGCTGGTTTTGGGCCGGTTTAATGGCCGTTGGGCTGGTTTTGGGCTGGTTTTAATGCCCGTTGGGCTGGTTTTAATGCTCGTTGGGCTGGTCTTGGGCGGGCTTAATGGCCGTTGGGCTGGTTTTGGGCTGGTTTTATTGGCCGTTGGGCTGGTTTTGGTGCCGATTAGCTACATTAACATTAACAGCTACGTTAGCAGCTCTGTGAGGTTGTGTTTAAACACAGCAGTCAAGCTGAGGTAGATGGGAATGTCATTAGTTCTGCAGGTATTTAATCATAAACCAACGTGTTGGACACATTAAAATGTTGACCTGATGATGGCGCTAGATGAAAAGTCAGAGGATCGTTACAACTGATATTAAAGTTCATCAATAATCCATCCAATAGTTGAGATATTTCAGTCTGGAACAAAGTTAATAACCCTGCAAATGTTATAATGATGCCATTTATGCTAACACACTAAACTAAGATGGTGAAAATAGTTACCTTCTAAACATTAGCATGTCAATGCATTGAGCGCATGTTAGCATTTAGCTAACACCACTGCTTTGCCTGCTGGCTTGGTGTCGACTCTGAGTGTTGATGTGTGTTCACAGAGGGGATGGTCAAGGTGACGAAACAAGGAAAGAAACTGTGCACCATCGGTCCGGGAAAAGTGTTTGGAGAACTGGCCATCCTGTACAACTGCACTCGCACAGCAACTGTAACAGGTAAACACACACAAACACACACTTATTACACACCTGAACTAGAAACCCAGCTGTTCACGACAAAAAGCCAATTATTTTCCACCAATTTGATGTTCAGAAACGGTGAAAATATCTTACAATTTTGTCCAATCAATGACACTGAAAACACCAGTGAAGGTCACAACTGTACAACGCTGCAGGAAAAGAAATAAAGTCAGGCTGTGAAAATGCTTTAATGGTGCAGTAATGTTCGTTCATCCAGTAACAAATTGAAACTGTGATGAAGGTCGACCACAAACATCACCGCCAAACAGTCTAATCTTCTCCTCTGATTAATAAACTCCCATCTGTCGAAAAGTCTTCCTCCCTTTTAAAAAGCTTATTGCTTTTACAAGACATGTTGCTGTTGAGTTTTTCAAACGTGGTTTTCCAACAAAATCTTAAGGACTGATATCTCAAAACCTGAGTAAATAAAACAGAAACTATCAGCATGGATCGACACCATTAGTGAGATTTCTTTAATGTGTATGATTTGAGTGAACTTGCCCTTTAAAGGCTAAACTGCTCAACGTATCCTCATTCAACAATTCACATGATAACTTACAAAAAGTTATTCCTACAAATGTCCAGCGTCCAATGTTCCTATTAGATACGTTTATATCGTCAGTCACGTGAGTCGTAAGTTACGTGAGTTGTTAGTTACGTGAGTCGTTAGTTACGTGAGTCGTTAGTTACGGGAGTCGTTAGTTACGGGAGTCGCTATTTATGGGAGTCGTTAGTTACGGGAGTCGTTAGTTACGTGAGTTGTTAGTTACGTGAGTCGTTAGTTACGGGAGTCGTTAGTTACGGGAGTCGCTATTTATGGGAGTCGTTAGTTACGGGAGTCGTTAGTTACGTGAGTCGTTAGTTACGTGAGTCGTTAGTTACGGGAGTCGTTAGTTAGGGGAGTCGTTAGTTGATACCAATCGGCAGTATTTGACGAGCTGGCAGTGAGACGTTGTTGGTTTTTAAACTCTTTCTGGATAATATACCGTAGACTTTGACTCTTCAACTCTCTGTTGACGTTGCAACACTCTGCAGGTTTACACTCTGCATTTCAAATCCCTTTAATGTTGCTGGCTGACAGTCGAGCTGCAGCTGATGGATTGGCTTTAAATGCCTTGTCAGACTCATCTGTGTGTGTGTGTGAGAGAGAGAGAGAGAGAGAGAGAGAGAGAGAGAGAGAGAGAGAGAGAGAGAGAGAGAGAGAGAGAGAGAGAGAGAGTGTGTGTGTGTGTGTGTGTGTGTGTGTGTGTGTGTGTGTGTCACTTTGATGTGCTGGAGGGATGCCTAAACCCTGACTGAGAAAACTGCATGTTTTCTGGCATCTCTGACAACAGTTTGTTTACAGCTCTCTCTCCTTCTTGGCTGTGTGAGGTAGAAAGGAAAAGCTCTTTACAGCCCATTTATCTTTAAACTGAACTCCCTCTCGTCTGTCTGCCTCTCTCAGCGAGCGTCCTTGTGTCGCTCTGTGTCCTCCCACCGAGAGAGTGAAAGAGAGAGCGCGCATTTATAAGCACTAACGATATCTTTCCATCACATTAAAGGGAAACAACGGCCATTTTAAAAACATTTATATTATTCTGGAGGCTATATAACATCAAACAATGTACAGTAAATTGATAAGAAGTGAAAGTCAACAGTTCGTTCCGTTGCAACATCAGCTCCCAGCAGCAGAGCTACGCTTCCGCCATTTTGGACTGAAAGTGACTACCAGACGCCATGAAACATAAAACGAGCATATTGTGGATAACACATCCAGAAGCAGACTGTAGCCAGATTAAGAGAAGGTTTGCTGGTGTATAAAATGGTATCATCTGCATAAAACTGTACATTACAATGTGGAGTGGCACCGATTATATTCTGCTGTTTTCACTTCAGATTCAACATCTTTCCTGATGTAAACCACTGAACATCTGCATGCTTGTCATACCCGAGCGTATAAAGAGTCTTTCTGTCTGTAGCTCTGACCGACATCAAGCTGTGGGCCATCGACCGACAGGGTTTCCAGACCATCATGATGAGGACTGGTCTAATCAAACATTCCCAGTACACAGACTTCCTCCGCAGGTACAGCTCACACATATGCTCCGCCACTTCACTGCTTTAAGCCCTCTCCACATGAGAATGACTCACATCTCTCACCCTGAACTCTCCTCGCAGCGTTCCCTCGTTCCAGTCGCTGCCGGAGGACGTACTCAGCAAACTGGCTGATGTTTTGGAGGAGGTGAGGATTCATCAAAAACACTTTCCTATAATAAGCAGTATCTGTTTCTGCCATCTGTTCTTCCATCTGACAAATACAGTAATGTGAGGTGTACACATGATTCACCTCTTCTCTCTGGCCTCTCTCAGACTCATTACAGCGACTGTGATTACATTATCCGTCAGGGAGCCACCGGAGACACATTCTTCATCATCAGTGAAGGACAGGTGAGGAGGAGGCAGGTGAATGAAGGATTTATTAGGAGATGAAAAGAGAGCAATTAACAGAGAGGGGAGGAGGAAGGAGACGGTGATAAACATATACACATATATGAAATGTACTTTACGTTGTACGTTTTTACTGCAAGTATACATGTAAGTTTTCTTTAACTTATAGTACTAAGCCAATGATTTATGCATTACATAAAGAAACTTTTGCTATTTGACTTGATATTTTGTGATGAGATTAAAAAAATGAAATTTGTTTTTCTCACATGCCTCCACGGTGAACGGAGAACGCAAAAACGTGGAAAATGTTTGAAGATTTAAAGTAAATTAATATCAAAACATGCATTTGCAAACTCTCACACTCTGTAATAGGCTACTCTTGAGAAGCCAAGTATACTTAGACTTTTCTGTATACTTGTCAGCTTATGCCAAGTATACTTAAGTATAATTTTGTTAAGTATATCTCTTGATAAGTACATAAAAAGTACACTGAAAGCATACTCTCTTATTTTAAGTTTAAAGGAAGTATACTTGAATAAAGTTATTTTCGGTAAGTGAATTGACCCTTCTTGCACTTGGCGGTGTCCTGTCAACAGTTTTACAGACTTTTATGATGGAAGTCTATGGGGAAAATGTTCTTTGGGCTGCAGGAGATTTTCTAGTTGCAGCAGACAAAAGTTAATTTCATTACACTATAAAACGACAGGGAGAGCTTTGATCAGAGTCCTGTGTGATGACGAATGTGTGACGACCTAAGAAGATAAAACCTGTTGTGATGTTGTGATGTGAACAGGTGAAAGTGTCCCAGCAGAACTCACCTGGTGAGGAGCAGGTGATCGTGAAGACGCTCTCTAAAGGGGACTGGTTTGGAGAGCAGGCTCTGAAAGGGTGAAACACAAATTATACTTCATCATACATACTTTAACATACTCTGTTTTTAGATTCATTTCCCACCACACTGTGTGTTTAAATTACCCCAGAGTGACCTCTAGTGGTCGTATGAATTATGACCGCACATTAAAATCCTCCACAAAACACGGACGCATTTTAATTTAGGATCATGTATTTCCAGTAGTGGAAGAAGTATTCAGATCCTTTACTGCAGTAAAAGTACTATTACCGCATTGTGAAAATACTCCGCTACAAGTAAAAGTCCTGCATTCAAAACCTTAAAGTACAATCAAAAGTTGAAATACTTAAAGTAAAAGTATTCACTTTGCAGTAAAATACACTTAAAGTACTTAAAGTAAAAGTAGTCATTGTGCAGTAAAACGTCCTTAAAGTACTTTAAGTAAAAGTATTCATTGTGCAAAAAAATATACTTTAAGTACTTTAATTAAAAGTAGTCATTGTGCAGTAAAATATACTTGAAGTAGTTAAAATAAAAGTATTCATTGCGCAGTAAAATGTACTTAAAGTTAAAGTAAGTATTATCAGCTAAGTATACTTAAAGTACTTAAAGTGAAATTATTCATTGTGCAGTAAAATATACTTAAAGTGCTTAGAGTAAAAGTAGTCATTGTGCAGTAAAATGTACTTAAAGTACTTATAATCCAAGTATATTTTCATGCTAATACTTTTGTACTGACGTAGGGTTTCTACACTGTGGTATTACTACTTTAGTACTTCATCCACCGATCATACAAACTAAACATTTCATTTCTTATTTCTTTGTCGTGTCGTTTGCAGCGAGGACGTTCGTACAGCCAGCGTCACGGCGGAGGGAGACGTCACATGTCTGGTCATTGATCGAGAGTGAGTGAACGTCTCTGGGAACCATCAACACCAGTTTCTATACTGGTGGACTTCACTTTGTACTGGTCCTTTAAAAGTCGTCTTTGTGTCCCAGGTCGTTCAAACAGCTGATTGGAGGACTGGATGACGTCAACAACAAGGAGTACGACAGTGACGAGGTCAAGGCAAAGTGAGTTCATTCATATATTTTGAGTATTTCATGAAGTATTAGTGATTGTGTATTTAGAGGTTTATGTAACAGCTGCAGTAGAAGGTCATTAACAGTATTTAAAGTTTCATAAATCTCAGCTGTTGAGCCCTTTTCACACATGTAGCTCGTTATGTGTTAAATGTTCTGGTAATTTTACTGAATAAATGCCTGAGTCAAGATCGCGGTTTGGGTTGAAATAACACAGGAAGTGACGTAACTTAAGTACGTAAGTTACGTGACGAAAACGATTTTCTTAGGTTTATGAAAAGAACGTTGTTTGGGTTAAAATAACACGAGAAGTCACGTAACGTAAGTACGTAAGTTACGTGACAAAAACGACTTTCTTAGGTTTATGAAAAGATCGCGGTTTGGATTAAAATAACATCGGAAGTGATGTAACTTAAGTACGTAAGTTACGTGACAAAAAAAGACTTTCTTAGGTTTATGAAAAGATCGCGGTTTGAGTTAAAATAACAACGGAAGTGACGTAACTTAAGAACGTAAGTTAAGTGACAAAAACATCTTTGTTAAGTTTAGGAAAAGAACGCGGTTTGGATTAAAATAACATCGGAAGTGATGTAACTTAAGTACGTAAGTTACGTGACAAAAACGACTTTCTTAGGTGTATGAAAAGATCGCGGTTTGGGTTAAAATAACATCGGAAGTGACGTAACTTAAGTACGTAAGTTACGTGACAAAAACGACTTTCTTAGGTTTATGAAAAGATCGCGGTTTGGGTAAAAAACATCGGAAGTGGCGTAACTTTAGTACGTAAGTTACGTGACAAAAACATCTTTGTTAAGTTTAGGAAAAGATCGCGGTTTGGGTTAAAATAACATCGGAAGAGACGTAACTTAAGTATGTAAGTTATGTGACAGAAACGACTTAGTATTAGGAAAAGATCACATCTACTGTATAATACACTGACTACGCAGAGGTACCTCATACTGTTCAACCTCACTGAGAAACACCTGAACTGTCCCTTTAATGTGTCCTCCACTGTTCCCTGTAGTGTGCAGGCAGAGGCAACTTTCTTTTCCAGCGTGTCACTTAGTGATTTCAAGATCATCTGCACTCTGGGGATGGGAGGCTTCAGTCGTGTAGAGCTGGTGAGTTTATACTGGATATGTATCTGTACGTACAGTATACATATACGTCCTCTGTACTGTACTGTTGCGTTTCTGTGTTCAGGTGCAGCTAAAGAATGACTCCAAGCGCTCGTTTGCCCTGAAAGTGTTGAAGAAACGCCACATCATGGACACCAGCCAGCAGGGCCACATCCTGTCAGAGCGTCGCATCATGATGGAGACTCACAGTCCTTTCATCATCAGGTCACACTGCGTTCTTATGTCTCTGAGGATTTATTAAGGTGTAATTAAAAGAGCACTTCACACTTTAGAGGAGCTAAAGTGGTGGCAAGAGGTGACTTTTTCTTGGGTGTTGCCACTCTGGAGAACCCGTTCTATATATATATATATATATTGCGTATATGTGACTAACACTCACTGTTTGTCTTCCTGCAGGTTGTATCGGACTTTCAGAGACTCTAAATATCTCTTCATGCTGCTGGAGGCTTGTCTCGGAGGAGAACTGTGGACGCTGCTGCGAGACAGGTGTGTGTGAATGTGTTGTTTGAGTGTTCAGCTCTGAAAGACCATGACATCATCAGCGTCGGGCTTCACCTCTGTTCCAGGGGATCGTTTGACGACGGCACCACTCGCTTCTACACCGGCTGTGTCATCGAGGCGCTGGCGTTCCTGCACTCCAGAGGGATCATCTACAGAGACCTCAAACCGGAGAACATCATCCTGGACCACCGAGGATACGCCAAGCTGGTGTGGACACATAACACAACCATGTGGGTCAGATATTTCACAAAGAAAATGTTCATAATGTGTGTTTTCTTTTCATCAGGTGGACTTCGGCTTTGCTAAGAAGGTGGGTCTGGGTAAGAAGACGTGGACTTTTTGTGGGACTCCGGAGTACGTCGCCCCGGAGATCATCCTGAACAAAGGTCACGACAGCTCGGCCGACTGCTGGTCTCTGGGAATACTGGTCTTTGAGCTGCTCAGTGGCAGGTATACCAGTAGATGTTTTCATTAATGTCAGCAGGTTTCTGAGGACCAGAGGACCAGTTTCTGTATGGAGGACATCCTGAAATCTGACGTTTCCTCCATCGGGTTATTTAAGTCATGTTTGGTCCTCCTCAGGACTCTTAGGAACTACTTTTATGCCTCCGCGCCGGCAACATCCGTATGTTTTCTGGGTCAGTGGTCACATTAGTCATTTAGTATCGTCAGTAACGTGAGGGTCACGATACTAACGACTCACATGATTCATGGGGCTGACGATACCAAATGAAAAATGTGACTTCTGACTTTTTTTGGGCATTTTTCAGACATTATTCCCGTCATTTTTCAGACTTTTCTTTTGCCTTTTTTCGATCATTTTTTGGGCATTTTTCGGTAATATTTCGGATATTTTACGGTCATCTTTTGGATATTTTTGGACATTTTTCGGACCTTTTTTGGACTTTTTTAGCACATTTTCTTCTGCCTTTCTTACGCCTTTTTTTGGACATTTCTGTCATTTTTAAGACAGTTTTTGGATATTTTATGGTAATTTTTTTACCTTTTTCTGGCCTTTTTTTTGACATTTTTTGGACATTTTCCGGATATTTTTCTGTATTTCTTAGGACCTTTTTTCTGACGTTTTTAGGACATTTTCAGATATATACAAATTATTAAAATATAGTAATCATAATGTTTAATGCAATAGACGGTCTAGAGAGCTTTTTATTACGATTTGCTTGGAGTCCTTAATTTGTAAAAACAATAAATACTATTATTGCCCAGCTGTGTTGCACATAAAACCCTCTCTGTCTCCAGTCCTCCATTTTCAGGCTCTGACCCCATGAAGACCTATAACATCATCCTGAGGGGCATCGACATGATCGAGTTTCCCAAGAAGATCACCAAGAGTGCCGCTAACCTCATCAAACGCCTCTGCAGGTTGTCAACAGACCGTTTACAACAGTATGAAGCTGCTTTTCCTTTTAAACATCTCTAAGTGTTTGTTTCTCTCAGGGACAATCCGTCAGAGAGGCTGGGGAATCAGAAAAATGGAGCGAAGGACATCCAGAAACACAAGTGAGACAGCATCATGGGATTTCACTATGAGTGCTTTCTGCAGGAGATAAGACTGTAGTCATGGCAACACGTTTTTGTCCTTCAGGTGGTTTGAAGGCTTCAACTGGGACGGCCTCCGCCAGGGAACCATCGGCTCTCCGTTCACCCCCGCAGTGGGTATCCTTCAGCGTCTCTCTGAGGTAACAGCACACAGATGACGGCTTTAATATCTGGTTTTCTCCACCAGGTGGATGGACCGTTGGACAACAGCAACTTTGACTATTTCCCAGAGGACGTAGAAGACCCTCCTCCTGATGAAGAGTCTGGTTGGGACCTCGAGTTTTAGCGGGACGTGATAATCATCTGAAAACTGACTGAACAGAAAAAACAGCGATTCTGCAGAAAGAGGAAGTGAAGCCATATCAGAGAGAGCGTTTTACTCCTTATCGATGTTCACATCGAAGCCAAAGGACAAGACGTGAAAAGCATTAAATGTTATTATAGTGCAACATTATGACGTTGGAGCATCAGGGGTACTGTTAATAAAAAATAATTAGGAATAAAATCTAAATATTTAAAGCATAAGGTTATACATTTGAGTAAAATGGCATGATATTACAAGACAACATTTTTATAATTAAAAAAATAAAGTCATAACTTATGAGAAAAAGTCAAGTTGTAAAATGTAGACAATAAAGTCAGACTATTTCAAGAAATAGTCATAATATATAGTCATAATTTTGCAGGGAAAAATCATAAAATGTTGAGATTGAGGTACTATTTTGAGAAAAAAGTCAGAATATCTTGTGGATAAAAATGTAATTATTACAAAAATCATTAATATTTAGAGAATAAAGTTGTACTATTTAAAGAACATGTCAAGAATAAGGCTGTACTATTTAAAGCGCTTTGAGTGGTCGGAAAACTAGAAAAGCGCTATATAAATGCAAGTCCATTTACATTTATTTGGAGAAAAAACTTGTGATATTATAGTGCAACATTATGACGTTGGAGCATAAGGGGTACTGTTAATAAAAAATAATTAGGAATAAAATCAAAGTATTTAAAGCAAAAGTCATAAATTTGAATAAAAAGTCATAATATTATGGGGTATAATATCAGGGCGTATAAATCAATACATTAAATTAAACGGCTGTGTGACTGGGTGTTAAAAAGGGTCCAGGTTGAAAAATAGTGAAGTTACCCTTTAAGAGGTGAATTAAAACAAGGAGATGGTTTTAGAAAAGAGTCAACGTTCTGTTTGTGTGTTTGAATCGTTGTATACAGTTTAATCGTGTTTTTAAAAAAAAAAAATTTTATATTCTTACACTGAAACAACGTGTTAGTTTTTCGAGGATGAAACTGAATTATAGTTTAGTTTGTTTTCCCATGTCTGGACCGTTTTATTCCATCAGTCCTCCTTCAGGGTTTCTCTCTCTCTACACTGACAGTAACACGCCGGTGGTTGTGGTTTCATGTAAGTCACTGAATCGTGTGTTTATGAGGACTTCACTGTGTTCAGTGAAAATCAGGGAATTAAAAGATTAAAGTCTTTTTTCTGGTTTTGTAGACTTTAAAAGGGAGAACGACTGTTTTCTTGTTTGCGTCTTGAAATAAATAATCTAATAAACAAGGAAACTAAAACCAAAAAACAAGTTTTTATTCTGTTTTCTTTTCTTTGGTGCTGTTTCTCTGCTGTGCACACGGCCATTTAAAAGGGGTCCCTTGACCTCTGACCTCCAGATCAGTGAATGTAAATGGGTTCTATGGGTACCCACGAGTCTCCCCTTTACAGACATGCCCACTTTATGATAATCACATGCAGTTTGGGGCAAGTCATAGTCAAGTCAGCACACTGACACACTGACAGCTGTTGTTGCCTGTTGGGCTGCAGTTTGCCATGTTATGATCTGAGCATATTGTTTTATGCTAAATGCAGAACCTGTGAGGGTTTCTGGACAATATCTGTCATTGTTCTGTGTTGTTAATTGATTTACAATAATAAATATATACATACATTTGCATAAAGCAGCATATTTGTCCACTCCCATGTTGATAAGAGGATTAAATACTTGATAAATCTCTGTTTAAGGTACGTTTTCAACAGATAAACATTTTTTTGATTAATATGTGATTAATCATTATAAATATGGAAAATAATGTGATTAAATCCGATTAAATATTTTAATTGATTGACAGCCCTAGTTTTGGACCGTTGGACGGACAAAACAAGACATTTAAAGACGTCACCTTGGACTCTGACAAACTGTGCTGCACATTCTTCACTGTTTCCTGATGTTTTATAGACTCAATGATTGATTACTTATAGATTCATCAACTATTAATATAGTTGTATCTGTAATTCAGTCTCCTCTCAGTGACTCTATGCTGATGTTAACACGTCTACCGGACACTGACAGCATTAATCTGATAGGAACATCTCAGTCCGTCCTGGTTGTCATGGTAACAGAAACCACAGTCATATAATCTATAATCTGTCAGCAGCTTCTTATCAAAGTGATCAGTTTCACAGAAATACAGCTCAGAGAAGTTAAAGGGAAATTTCGCAATCTTTAACATGGATGTCCACTCAGTGCTGATGGGAAATGTAGTCCACTGAGGAAATAAATTGTAAGGTGCTGCTATACGGACAGAGATGGCTGATTTGTCCTGACCGTTGCACATAGGAGACGTTTGTCTTCAGGGCTTTCTGCCAGAGAGGGTATATTTATTATTTTCACTGTTGGAAACATTAACACAAGTGAAGAGAACAAGGACGTTTTTGAGCAGCATTGCGCCCCACAGCTACCAAAGCTGAAGTAGGACTATGTAGTACTTCCTTACTACCAAGTACATCACTGGTAGCAGGAGAACTCAGCTTTCTCTGTCAATACAGCACGCACTGAAGAATTTATTGCTTCATGTAAATCCACGTAAAAGGTGGCAAATTTCTCTTTTAACTAAAGTTCACGGAGTGTAAATATCATCTTTAATGGACTGATTTAACAAAGACAAAGGCAGTAACAAAGAGGCTCAAAACAACGAGAGACTTAAAACAACCTCAAAGAGGCTCAAAGCAACCACCAACAGACTCAAAACAACCACAAAGAGGCTCAAACAATAACAAAGAAGCTCAAAACAACTACTAAAAGCCTCAAAACAGCCACAAAGTGACTTAAAACAACCACATAGAGACTCAAAACAACCACATAGCGACTTAAAACAACCACAAAGAGGCTCAAACAATAACAAATAGGCTCAAAACAACTACTAAAAGACTCAAAACAACCACAAAGTGACTTAAAACAACCACATAGAGACTGAAAACAACCACAAAGAGAATCTAAACCTTTCTCCTACTATAATTCTACACTACTACTGAGCAGCAGATAAAAATAAAAACACAGATTTGTGTGTCAGCCCAAAGAGAGAACAGAGACTGGACACCAGTATGAAAACTGTCTGATCCACTGGTCAAACTGGGAACATGGCTGACAGAAAAACAACGTGAACATGTGACAGAGACTCAGTCAGACGAGGACTATTGGCTGTAAAACTACAATCAGATATAATCCAGTAAAGCTCCACCTCTTCCTGTACGCAGATATACACTGAGGACAGCACATGTGATGATCAGAGCAGAGAGACGGGCAGACAGACGGGCAGAGAGACGGGCAGAGAGACGGTCTACCTGGACGTCATGGATCACCTGTTGGTGCTGATGCTGTTGCTGTGGAGCTCAGGTAGGACTCTGCTTTAAACATCATGTGTTATTATTCACATATTTGTATCTGATCTTTAAATCAGAGAACAAACTGATCAAACACACCAACATCACATCAAAGGTTCAAAGGAAATTAACCTTTATTTAACCTTTATTTATTCATTTATTTAAGAATTTATTTCTTTATTTCTGCACAATTTCCCTCTGCATTCCTCCCCTTATTTATTTTTATTCTTATACATTTTACTTACTTATCTAAAACTTTTTTCTGTATTTTTCTTTAACTGTTTTACGGACCTACTGCCGTCTCCTCCCCGAGGTTTAGCTCGTTCAAAGTGGGAACCTCCAGGCCGATGCCACCGGAAATATCAATTTATGTCACATTTTATCAACTAATTAATGGCTACATTTATTTTTAATATTATTTTTGCTACATTTAATGACTTATTTATTTATTTATTTATTAATCGAGTCATCTATTTATTTATTTTTTGATTTTGGCAGGTTGTCCTCCAAATCGTACAGCTTTTTAACAGTAAAATTCAATTACTTTTCAAGGTACATAAACCCCAAAATTTCCAGACTCTCAAAGTCTTTATCTTTACTGTATATTGTCACATTGTGTATTTGATCATATTAACTTTGATTGTATGTTTTGATCGTGATTATTTAATCATTGCTAATTTCCAGAGTAAGGGATCAACAGAGGATTTATCTAGCTATGAATGACATGTGAACACAAGAGAAGAACCTTTTTTTAAGTTTAAAGGTGTCAAAGAACAGACGGCCTTTAAATCATTTTAAAAAATTGTTTGCATGTTTGCATATAGCAGCGAGTTCAGCAATATCTGTTTCTATCAAAAAAAGATCAGATGAACAAAATGATCAGATTATCCCGGAAGTGGAAAATCATTACTGAACAAAACTATTTGCATTGCAGCCAGAGCACATTTGGCCGTCGCCATCTTGGTTTATGACCGTCGCCATCTTGGTTTTTGGCAATCACCATCTTTGTTTTTTGCAGTCGCCATTTTGGTTTTTAACCGTAGCCATTTTGGTTTTTAGCCATCACCATCTTGGTTTTTTGCCGTCGCCATCTTGGTTTTTAGCCATCGCCATCTTGTTTTTAACCGTCGCCATCTTGGTTTTTGTCTGTCGCCATCTTGGTTTTTAGCAGTCGCCATCTTGGTTTTTAGCCGTCGCCATCTTGGTTTTTAGCCGTCGCCATCTTGGTTTTTAGCCGTCGCCATTTTGGTTTTTAGCCGTCGCCATCTTGTCTTTTGGCCGCCGCCATCTTGTTTATTTCTTGGTATTTGGCCGTCGCCATCTTGTTTTCTTCTTGGTTTTTGGCCGTCGCCATCTTGGTTTTTAGCTGTAGCCATCTTGTTTTTTGAGTGCCACCATCTTGGTTTTTAGCCGTCGCCATCTTGGTTTTTGGCCCTCACATCTTGGTTTTTTGCAGCCGCCATTTTGGTTTTTAGCCGTCACCATCTTGGTTTTTGGCCGTCGCCATGTTGGTTTTTGGCCGTCGCCGTCTTGGATTTTAGCCATCGCCATCTTGTTTTTTGTGTGCCACCATATTGTTTTTTGTCTGTCACCAACTTGGTTTTTGGCTGTCGCCATCTTATTTTTTGGCTGTCGCCATCTTGGTTTTTGGCTGTCGCCATCTCTGTTTTTATCTGTCACCATTTGGGTTTTTGGCCGTCACCATCTTGGTTTTTGGCTGTCGCCATGTTGGTTTTTGGCTGTCGCCATGTTGGTTTTTGGCCGTCGCCATCTTGGATTTTAGCCGTCACCATATTGTTTTTTGTGTGCCACCATCTTGGTTTTTGGCTGTCGCCATCTTATTTTTTGGCTGTTGCCATCTTGGTTTTTATCTGTCACCATTTGGGTTTTTGGCCGTCACCATCTTGGTTTTTAGCCGTCGCCATCTTGGATTTTAGCCGTAGCCATCTTGTTTTTTGTGTGCCACCATCTTGGTTTTTGTCTGTCACCAACTTGGTTTTTGGCTGTCGCCATCTTATTTTTTGGCTGTCGCCATCTTGGTTTTTGGCTGTCGCCATCTTGGTTTTTGGCTGTCGCCATCTTTGTTTTTGGCCGTCGTCATCTTGTTTTTTTCTTGGTTTTTGGCCGTCGCCATTTTGTTTTTTTCTTGGTTTTTGGCCGTCACCATCTTGTTTTTTTTCCGTCACCATCTTGGTTTTTAGACGTCGCCATTTTGGTTTTGGGCCGTCACATCTTGGTTTTGGTCCGTCACATCTTAGTTTTTTGCAGTCGCCATTTTGGTTTTTAGCCGTCACCATCTTGGTTTTGGCCGTCGCCATGTTGGTTTTTGGCCATCGCCATCTTGGTTTTTAGCCGTCGCCATCTTGGTTTTTAACCGTCGCCATCTTGCTTTTGGTCTGTCACCATTTTGGTTTTTGGCCGTCGCCATCTTGGTTTTTGGCCATCGCCATCTTGGTTTTTAACCGTAGCCATCTTGGTTTTTGTCTGTCACCATCTTGGTTTTTGGCCGTCACCATCTTTTTTTTTTGCAACCAGTAGTGACACGAGAGGGTGGAGCTAACTACAACTGAACTCCCAGTCCGGACCGAGATGTGAGGTCGGGTGACGTTGTGCACTTAGTTTAGCACCAAAAATACCACTATGTGCTGCAAAACTATTTACATTGAAGTTACTGGAAACAATGTGTAATTATAAGAGCTTGCTTGAAATGGCTTTAACAGTGATGTTGGACTGTAAATGAACTGAATTGATGAGGATATTTGCTAAAATGTTGAAGTATTCCTTTAACTCTGTATAAACTGACTTGTGTTCTGTGTATCCACATGTTCACCTATTAAATTGGTAAAATGGGTCCAGAGTGAGTTCAATGGGGTGTTTTTGAGCTGCTAGAAAACTCTTTACAAAACAACCTGAGAGTGTTTGTTCTGTCCACGGCTGTGATCCAATCATAGTGCTTCATCATTTTCTCCTCAGGACTCCGGGCTGAAGGAGAACACAACTCAACAGGTAAATAAAGAAAGAAAAGACAATTAAAGAATCATTAAAGCAAAATCAATCAACTTTTAGTTTGATGTGAATTAAATTCACTTCTTTTACGGATGAATCTTTTGTTTCTATTCAGAGTCTGATGATGTCAGGTTGGTGGGAGGAGACAGTCGTTGTAATGGAACACTGGAGGTGAAACATAAGGGAGACTGGAGACCAGTGGGTGACTCTGACTGGACCCTGAAGGCAGCAGCTGTTGTCTGTAGAAAGTTGGACTGTGGCTCTGCTATTTCTGTAGAATTGAGAAAGGAGTCCTCACGCAGACCTGTGTGGAGGATCAGGATTCGTTGTGTTCAGTCTGGATCTGCTCTGAGGGAATGTGCAACATTAAGGTACTCTTCCTCCATCCTGGATCTCACCTGCTCAGGTAAGCCTAACAGTGACATCATCTATAACAGTAACGTACCCAGGTTGACACACACACATGCAGCAGACTGAGTCCAGCAGACATGGCGGAGTCTGATGAGCTGCTGCCTCCGTAAATCAGGCGCTGAACGCACCAAGATATATAATATATAATGCACCAGAAAATCTGTTTATATGCAGATGATATCCTTTTATATACAACAAACCCATCAAACTCCCTTACAGAAGTCATCAATCTTATTTATACATGTTCTAAAAATTCTGACTACTCCATAAACTGTTCTAAATCCATAAGACATCTTTTTATTTACTGTCTGGTGTCTTTTATCTCTCTCTATTTGATCTTCTCTCATCTCTCCAGACTCTGTCAGGCTGGTGAATGGGACTAGTCTGTGCTCAGGTAGACTGGAGGTGAAGCTTAAGCAGTCTAACCAGTGGTGGTCCTCAGTGTGTGAAGCTGTCTTTGACCAGCAGGATGCAGAGGTGGTCTGTAGGCAGCTTGGCTGTGGGGCTCCTTCAGTCCTCCAGGGGGTGCTCTTTGGAGACGTGGAGGCTTCAATGTGGACCAAAGAGTTCCAGTGTGGAGGCCATGAGTCTGCTCTCCTGGACTGTAGAAGCTCAGGCTCAGAGAGAAACACCTGCTCACCTGGCAAAGCTGTTGGACTCACCTGCTCAGGTAGAAGAGGAGCTGCAGCTCTGATCTGGTTCATTTCTGTTCTAATGAAACTCACTTTATTCTTTTACTGATGACTCTTGTTTCTGTTCAGACCCAAATGATGTCAGGTTGGTGGGAGGAGACAGTCGCTGTGCAGGAACACTGGAGGTGAATCATCAGGAGGTCTGGAGACCAGTGGGTGACGTTTACTCTGTCTGGACCCTGAAGGAAGCAGCTGTTGTCTGTAGAGAGCTGGACTGTGGTTCTGCTGTTTCTGTAGGACGGACAGAGGAGTCCTCAAACAAATTTGTGTGGATTATGAGCTGTGACTGTGTTCAGTCTGGATCTGCTCTGAAAGAGTGTGTAGCATCAGATTCCTTTTCTTCCATCCTGGATCTCACCTGCTCAGGTAAGCCTAACAGTGACATCATCAGTGGCATCATCTATGACAGTAATGTACCCAGGTTGACACACACAGGCATCAGCCTTGGGGTCCCTCAGGAAGAGATGAAAAACGTTGCTGGGGATAGGGACGTCTGGAATTTCTTAATTGCTGCAGTCAGTAGTGTTGTAAAGATGTGTTCTGTTGTTAATGATGAACTCATGTTAGAACTGTTCTGAGTCCAGTTTTTTATCTTCTCTCATCTCTCCAGACTCTGTCAGGCTGGTGAATGGGGCTAGTCTGTGCTCAGGCAGACTGGAGGTGATGTCTAACCAGTCCAACCAGTCCAACAAGTCGTGGTCCTCAGTGTGTGATGCTGACTTTGACCAGCAGGATGCAGAGGTGGTCTGTAGGGAGCTTGGCTGTGGGGCTCCTTCAGTCCTCCAGGGGGCGCTCTATGGAGATGTGGAGGCTTCAATGTGGACCAAAGAGTTCCAGTGTGGAGGAAATGAGTCTGCTCTCCTGGACTGTAGAAGCTCAGGCTCAGAGAGAAACACCTGCTCACCTGGCAAAGCTGTTGGACTCACCTGCTCAGGTAGAAGAGGAGCTGCAGCTCTGATCTGGTTCATTTCTGTTCTAATGAAACTCACTTTATTCTTTTACTGACGACTCTCTTGTTTCTGCTCAGAGTCTGTCAGGTTGGTGGGAGGAGACAGTCGCTGTGCAGGAACACTGGAGGTGAAACATCAGGAGGTCTGGAGACCAGTGGATTACTCTGACTGGACCCTGAAAGAAACAGCCGTTGCTTGTAGAGAGCTGGTCTGTGGTTCTGCTGATTCTGTAGGACGGAGAAAGGGGTCCTCATACAGGTCTGTGTGGTGGATTAGCTCTTACTGTGTTCAGTCTGGATCTGCTATGAGGGAGTGTGCAACATCAGATTCCTCTCCCTACAGTCTGTATCTCACCTGCTCAGGTAAGCCTAACAGTGACATCATCTATGACATCATCAATGACAGTAATGTACCCAGGTTGACACACACATGCACCAGCTAGAATGGCAGCAGAGGAAACATGCTGTGAGATTATAATGGTGCCCCGTGTGAGGCGTAGTATTGTTAACAATTATTCATAATTGTGTGATATTCATTTTCAGCATAGTTTTTGGTCAAAACCTACATTTTTATTCCACTGCTAAACTAGCCAAAAGTGTTAACATTCAACACCACTAGTCTGCCATAACAGTAGATGTCCAGCTTTGCTTATAAACAAGTGCATTGTGGTGAGAATTGATTTATTCAAATTCAGCTAAAGCAATTTGAGAGATTTGTATTATTGATAACCCTTTAAGTCTCGTAGTGTTATTCTAAGTACTTGCTATTGATGCTAGCCATTCAAGTTAAACCTAGAAGAATTTTGGTTCAGCATTCTAATACCAGGTATTCAATGCCATCTTGTCAAGCTATCAAAATTTGCTGTTAATTCAACTGCTCATTTAATTAAGACACAGCGTACCGTCGGCCCTGTGCAATACTGACAACTCTCAAATTCACAAAGTTATTATCTCAGGCCATGGACCAATCAGCTTCGACCTAGTGCATGAAACAGACCCAACCCCTCCAAGTAGGTGGCAGTTCAAAACCTCCCTCCTAACAGACAAAGATTTCAACAACCTCATCTCCAGAAAGTGGACCTCCTTCCTTAAATTGAACGACTCTCCAGAAATATCACCATCTATGCTTTGAGAGACAGCTAAAACGGTTCTTATAGGACATATTATCTCATATTCTACACATAGAAGAAGAATCTCTCTCTCTCTCTATTTGATCTTCTCTCATCTCTCCAGACTCTGTCAGGCTGGTGAATGGGACTAGTCTTTGCTCAGGCAGACTGGAGGTGATGTCTAACCAGTCCAACCAGTCGTGGTCCTCAGTGTGTGAAGCTGACTTTGACCAGCAGGATGCAGAGGTGGTCTGTAGGGAGCTTGGCTGTGGGGCTCCTTCAGTCCTCCAGGGGGCGCTCTATGGAGACGTGGAGGCTTCAATGTGGACCAAAGAGTTCAAGTGTGGAGGAAATGAGTCTGCTCTCCTGGACTGTAGAAGCTCAGGCTCAGAGAGAAACACCTGCTCACCTGGCAAAGCTGTTGGACTCACCTGCTCAGGTAGAAGAGGAGCTGCAGCTCTGATCTGGTTCATTTCTGTTCTAATGAAACTCACTTTATTCTTTTACTGAAGACTCTCTTGTTTCTGTTCAGACCCTGATGATGTCAGGTTGGTGGGAGGAGACAATCGCTGTAATGGAACGCTGGAGGTGAAATATGAGGGAGACTGGAGACCAGTAGGTGGTCGTGGCTCTGACTGGACCCTGAAGACAGCAGCTGTTGTCTGTAGAAAGCTGGACTGTGGTTCTGCTGTTTCTGTAGGATGGAGAGAGGAGTCCTCAGACAGATCTGTGTGGTGGATCAGCTCTGACTGTGTTCAGTCTGGATCTGCTCTGAGGGAGTGTGCAACACCAGGGTACTCTTTCTCCATCCTGGATCTCACCTGCTCAGGTAAGCCTAACAGTGACATCATCTATGACAGTAATGTTTCCAGGTTGACACATACATGCAGCAGCTAGAATAGCAGCAGATTGACTCCAGCAGCCATGACGGAGTCTGATGAGCTGCTGCCTCCGTAAATCAGGTGCTGAATGCAGTGAGATATATATCTGTAGATATGAAACATACATGACTCCTTCTTCAGCTTCACAGCTTTCTTAGCCACTGGTTTCCACCAGCAGCTTCTTTGGTTGCCACCATAAAGGCCCAGACACACCAACCCGACATCAGAGAACTAGCGGCGACGAAGGCCATCAGTTGCGTCGCTTCACGCGACCTTTGTCTTGGCCAAAAAGTTGCACTCGAACACACCGCAAAGTCAACAGCCGACGGCCAGTTAGCACGTACTTTCTGCGCCTGCGTGAGAGGAAGTAACTCTCCACACGAACAGGTCACGGTATTTGTCATTAAAAAAGGGAAACCGGAAGTACGAGGACAGCAAAAATAGAAGCCGTTGGTGTGATACGTATATGAAACAAAGCGGTGTTTGCCGACCATTTTGCATTTTACCATGAATACCAACTTCTTAATCTAACAGATACAGCTAGTAAGTTCACTGTATAGTCCTACTGTCTGGTAGGGAAACACTCATGTCAGCCCACGTACAAACGTCTTACTAAAGTCAATTTAGCATAAAACAATATGCTCAAATCATAACATGGCAAACTGCAGCCCAACAGGCAACAACAGCTGTCAGTGTGTCAGTGTGCTGACTTGACTATGACTTGCCCCAAACTGCATGTGATTATCATAGAGTGGGCATGTCTGTAAAGGGGAGACTCGTGGGTACCCATAGAACCCATTTACATTCACATATCTGGAGGTCAGAGGTCAACGGACCCCTTTGAAAATTGACATGACAGTTTTTCCTCACCAAAATTTAGTGTAAGTTTGGAGCGTTATTTAACCTCCTTCATAGAAAAGCTAGTATGACATGGCTGGTACCGATGGATTCCTTAAGTTTTCTAGTTTTATATGAGGCCAGTATCTTCACTAGCTTTAAAATTGAGATAAATAGAGATGGACGCGCTAGTAAAGTTAACGCTGGAGTGCAGGAAATCTGTGTAAGCAACAATATATCTGCATATAAGCATACATTTTGAGCAGAAGCAGAGCAAATCTAAGTGCAAGTAGGGGCTACCTGAGTGCAAGGACAGGGTTTTGAGGGAAAGCATTACCAAATCTGAATGTGAAATCAATACGTCATGATCTCAAATTGAAAGACCACGCTCTTGAATGAAGATAAGAAAAACGCTCCATAATGTGATGACTGTCCATGTGTTTGATCAGATCCAAGGTCTTTTATCATCAGAGCGATCGTCCTGCCGCTGATTCTGCTGTTGGCGAACATTGGCCTTTACTTCTACTATAAGGTACTGACACACGTCTGTTGTTCAGATCACTGACTGACATGAAGCACTCAGTCTGTGTTTATTGAAGTGAAGAGAGAGGAGTGATGCAGGAAGTCACATCTGTGTGCTGTCATGTGTCTCCAGGACACCAGGGGGCAGAGGCCGGGCAGACGGGAGAAGGCTGAGCTGGATTATCATAACCTGGGTGTTCCTGCAGCTGAAGGAGGGCCGACTGAAGAGGAAGGAGCTCAGGGAGCAGAGTAGCACCTCCACGGAGCTCATCTCACATCCAGATGGATTTATAACACACAACCCAGCAGCAGCTCATTTTATACGCATGTTCCCTTTAAACAAGCTGTAAATATTATTTTACATTAAATACTACATTTTTCTTACTCTCAACATGAAAACCAACAATGTGTTAGTGTCTTCATACGTTCTGACTTCCTGTCAGCTTCAATCCCATTGGTTCCTACTGAAGATGTAATTCTTTAAAAACACTTCAGAAATATATAGTTTCATTTGAAAACTAGACTTTAAAGCAGGTATAACGAAGTCCAAGCAGCCAGCACAACTAGAAACTAAAGACACACCGACCCAGGCCGATCCGGAACAATCTTGGCCAAATAATGTTATATATTGATTGAATGAACAATTAAATTCTGAGATAATAGGAAAAACATGTGACAGAGCCACCCACTGTTGGATCTGTAGATCTGGAGCACATCTGGGTTTGGTGAACCACATCTGTTTGTTAAAAAGTAATAGTAGTAACAGTAATTTTAGGAATTTTGGTAAAGTAAATAGTATTTTTTGTAACTAAGGATTTTGCTTCTTTCATGAGACTCTTACATAATTTTGCAACTAAAGAATTTACTTAATTTTGTAGTTAAGGATTTTGATCATTTCATATGAATTGCACATCATTCTATACTAAGGAAATTTAATCGTTTTTGTACTTAAGGAATTCACTTAATTCAGAAATAAGGATTTGATTGTTTCATAAGAATTTTCCTAATTTTGCATTTAAGGATTTTGCTTACTTCTTAACAATTTCGCTTATTTTTGTAAATAAGAAATTTTTGTATTTCATAAAAGAATTTCACAATTTTTTAATTATGCAATTTTCTTATTTCATAAGAATTTTGCTTAATTTTGTAATGAAGGATTTTGCTAACTCAACAAAAATACTTAATTTTGGAATCAGTGTGTTTTGTTATTTCATGAGAATTTTACTTATTTTTGCACTCTAAATTTTGTTCATTTTGCAATGTTTTGTTCATGTTTTATAATGAAGAATTTTGCTTATTTCATAAGGATTTTTCTTTTTTTTTCTTTGTTTTGCTTAAAATGATTTTGATACAAAAAATCTAATCCAATAATCTGAATAAAAATATGAACACATATGTAGCAGCAGCCTTCAGAGATGATAAAGATTTAAAAAATGAATAAAAATGTGGAGAGGACGTCACTTTAGGAAGTCTGCTCAAAACCATTTAAAGACAATATGAGACAGAATAAAAAAGAAAACACACATACTTGTATTGCACAGAGACATTTAGTACTAGTACTACTTTAACAAAGTACCTTTTGAAGTCGGGTCCAGGTGGATCATTATTGGACGACACCATGTGACCCGTCTGCTCACAACCATTTAACAACCAAAACCAAAGCAGAGCGTCATCAGAAGGAGAACTTTACACTCACCTCTGCAGATCTGTGTTCAGATATTCAGTTCTCATGTCACCATTGTTGCTGTTGCATCAGGACTCATGTTTGCTGGGAGAGATGAAATGATTAAGATCACTGTAATAAATGTATCACCATCACCTGCTATGTTCAAAGAAATAAAACCGCTTTCAGAAACTATGAAACTCTGTGAATGAGCTGATTTTACGTTGTGAAAATGTTTGGTTTCTTTGTATTTGAGCGCTCTGCATTCACCAGAGAAGAAGACGTCAAGGCTTTGGTTATGACTTACTAGATATTAGATACTAAGTCATTCTTAAAAAAAAATTTGACTGGAAACAAGCCTCAGAGATGGTTATTTTTCCCACATGGCTCAGGTCTGAGGTGAGTGTGTGCTGCAGGCAGAGTTAATGAAAACTAAAGTGTGAGAGATGTTTATCAGCCTGTTGACCTCCAGGCTACTGAGGTTCACTGGTTCCTGTGGTTAACACGATGGAAACGCAGCCGCCTCCACTAACGACTCTCTCACACTTTACTGATAACTGACTCAAAGATAAGACACAAGCGATTTTTCCACATCTCCTACAACAACAACAACAGCTGTTTTACAGGTGGATTGCTAAAGTTATTCACCTTTGAACCTTTAACATAATTTTCTTGTTTCTAGAATAAACCAGAAAAGAACCAAAAGGACAAAAAGAAGAAGAAAGAGAACAAATATTCAAGGCAATAAAATTCAATAGAATCAGAAGTTCGGTTGGTATTAAAATTTACGTTTAAATGTACATTTTTTTCAGCTCCGCTTTGAGCAAATGAGCAGAACCTCTCGACTATGGACTGCTGTTCTGAAGCCTCGAGTTCGACGTTTTGGCCATCGCCATCTTGTTTTTTAGCCGTCGCTATCTTGAATTTTGGCAGTCGCCATCTCGATTTTTGTCCGTCGCCATCTTGATTTTTGGCCGTTGCACTATGAGTACTTTTACTACTGATACTTTACTTCACAACGAGTACTTCTACTGCTGATACTTTAAGTACATTTTACTGCACAATGAGGACATTTACTGCATGAGGCTGATAATACTTGTGTACTTTTACTTACAGTAGGTAGGATTTTGAAAGCTTTTACTTGTAATGGAGTATCTAAACATTGTTGTAGTTGTACTTTTACTGCAGTAAAGGCTCTGAGGGTCCTGCTGTGTTCACAAACACTGATCAGCTTTTTTTCTACTCCACTGAACGACTTCACAGGAAAAACAGACGTGACTTGAATTAGAAACCGAGGCTTCCTGTTTCCTCTCGTCCTGCTATTTTTAGAAAGTTATACAGATAACAAGGAGTCCAAAACTTATTTATCTTCTTTATTACCATCTGATCCATTCATAATAAAACATACTGTCCTAAAACTTACTTTATGGAAACTTCATTTGTATTTTTGTGGTATTTTTCGCTTTTATTCAACTGTTAAAGCGCACAATATAAATATAATGATGATAATAATAATTACCCTTACAAAAAAGAAGTTTATTCAAGTCTGCTATTGGTTACTTACTAATACTAATACTTATAATACTTGTTTTAAACTTAAAATAAGAGAGTATGCTTTCAGATTACTTTTTATGTACTTAACAGAGATAAACTAATCAAAATTATACTTAAGTGTACTTGGCTTATACTGACAGTATACAGAAAAGTCCAAGTATATTTGACTTATACTGAAAAGTATACAGGAAAGTATATTTTGCTAAGTACTATAAGTTTACTTAAGAAAACTTACAAGTATAGTTGCAGTAAAAACTATTAAACAAGTAGTTAACCGAGAGTATACTTTAGTGTACATTCATAAACTAAAAAATGGACTACAAGTATATAACTAGTAAACTAACAGTATACCTATAAGTTCACTTGTAGTATAGTTCATATTATAGTTGCAGTACAAAATACAGCTTGGATGTAAACTAGTTGTGTACTCAAAGTTTACCACTCTTACATTTAAAGTTAAAAAAAAAAAAAAAAGTGGGCCAATTTAGTCCCAAGAAGGATTGAAGTAGTACACTTACAAGTATACTACTAGTACATTGATATTAGTATACTTATTACATAAAGAACACTTTGGAATATATTTAAAGTTTACTTAAGTTTACTTCATAAAATAAACTTGAAGAATACTTTTGCAGGGGTTGTAGGTTAGTGGTGATTCTGCACAAAACAAACTCATTTAATCATCATGTTTTTATTATAAGCTGATTATATTATATTATATTATATTATATTATATTATATTATATTATATTATATTGTATTATATTATATTATATGATATTATATTATATGATATTATATTATATTATAGTATAGTAGTTGTTTACTTTTGTGCTGCACTTTAAAAGTCTAAAATGATCTCGTGACTTCACTGCTCGGAAACTCCGCGCATCCTGCAGTTTGCGTGGAAATATCCAATTATCTGTGGGAGTTAATTACAGCCTGAATAAACCATTAACAGCTCCCCGCGGGACCGGCGCGCTCTGATTGGTCAGTCCCACGCGGACCGGGTATAAATAGCAGGTGTGGCCGGTGTGACGGGACAGACAGACAGTCAGGACCAGCAGGGACCAGCAGTTAGACCAGAACCCAGAAGCCCCTCCAGAGAGACACCATGCTGCCAGGCTCCGCTCTCCTCCTCCTCCTCGGCCTCAGCACCGCCTCATGCTTCGAGCTGCTGCCGGAGGCGGCTGCTCCCCGCCGGGCACGCTTCTCCGCCAACAGCCCGAGTGAGTCCCGGTTCTATTCACTGTTCCATATTTCAACTCTGTTCTACTTTAACAGGACCATCCCGATGGTTTTGCATGTTTTTTATAGTTATATTTCAGTAAAAGTAGAAATACTACAGTGTAGAAATACTCTGTTAGAAGTAGGGGAGACCGGGGTCGGTTGGTTCTTTTTCTATGGTTTATGTTAGAGTATTCTGTCCAGCAGCAAATTAAAGTTTAACGTCTCAACTATGAATAAATAAATATGTTTTAATGGACACAAATGTTTTCTAAACTTAGGTGATTCGACATTAAAGTCAGGTAGTGCATCACAGGGTTGGTTGGCACAATGTTAAAATTAGGGCTTTCAATCGATTATATTATTTAAGGATAAAATAATCTTAATAACTTTACTGAAGTAAAAGTACAGTGTTATTATGACTCAATAAATAAATAAATGTCATTAAATGTGACAAAAATAATATAAAAAATAAATCTAGCCATTACTCAAGTGATAAAATGTGACATAATTTGATATTTCTGTTTTGATTTGCTTCTTTATGTATTTATCTTTGCATTAATTCCCTTATTTATTTACTCTTCTGTTTAATTTTCCCTTTTATTTATATATGTATTCATTTTTAAATGTATTTATTTTTGCATTTATCTTTTATTTATTTATTATTTTTTTTGCAATTATTTTGAATATATTTATTCATTTTTGCATTTTTTAAATGTATTTTATATTTATTTTTAAATGCATGTATTTATTACAACTACAAAGAGCACAATCAAGTATTTGGTATCTATGAACTCGGAACAAGTTGAATATCAAACATATGAACACATATGTAGTGTAAAATAATTATTTCACATAAACATTTACTAAACAATGTTAGCGTTTTTCCACTTTTTTCAAAAATCCAGACTTTGACTATTAATAAAAGTGTGATTTTTCATGTGATCTAAAGATGTCAAAGTTGTTAAATACTCGCCCAAAGTATGTCCGTACCAAATTTCAAGAGTTTTGACCAATCAGAACAAATGTTGTTGCATTTTTCCTGATCATACTAAATATAATCTTTGGGCACAAATGGGTTTTTATTTAGTTTCAGTTTACTAAAAATATTTTTCTCTGCTTATGTTAATTTTAGTTTCAGTTTTAGTTTCCTATAATAACCCCGGTGTGTATGTGAACCTGTCTGCTTGCAGCTGATGTGGCCAGATGTTTGAACGGAGCCGTCGCTGTGGGCTGTGGATTCTTCTCCTGTCTGGAAAACTCCACCTGCGACACCGACGGGATGCATGAAATCTGTGAACTCTTCCTCCACTCAGCTGCTACCTTCAACACCGAGGTCAGTCTGTCCATCCGTCCACCTGTCCGTCCACCTGTCCGTCCACCTGTCCATCCACCTGTCCATCCACCTGTCCATCCACCTGTCCATCCACCTGTCCGTCTGTCTCACCTGTGTGTGTTGCTCTGCAGGGTAAAACGTTCGTCAAGAAAAGTCTGCACTGCATCTCTCAGGGAATCTCAGCGAAGGTTTTCCAAACTATCCGCCGCTGCAACATCTTCCAGAGGATGATCGCCGAGGTTTGTGAACTCGGACTTTTTGCACATGAAGACGACAACACTCCTCTCTGTTGTTGTTTTGGTCACTGAGTTTCTGTCTCTTTAAAACAGGTGCAAGAAGAGTGTTACACCAGTCATGACATCTGCACTGTGGCTCGAACCAACCCGGACGCCATCGGAGAGGTGGTGCAGGTTCCAACACACTTCCCCAACAGGTGAGCACTGATGATACACACACCTGAATATATACATATATAAGGGAGGCAACGCAGAAGAGCCTTAAACCTGCATCCTGTCTACCAGCCAGCAGGGGGCGACTCCTCTGGTTCTATAGAAGTCGCAGAGAAAATGATCCTACTTCTCTCTTGATTTATTACCTCAGTAAACATTGTAAACATGAGTTTATGTTCTCAATCACTAGTTTCAAGTCTTCTTCAATACAGCATGATGTTCATTTAGTAAAGAAATTAAGATGGCGACGGCCAAAAACCAAAAACCAAGATGGTGACGGCCAAAAACCAAAAACCAAGATGGTGACGGCCAAAAAACAAAAACCAAGATGGCGACGGCCAAAAACCAAGATGGCGACGGCCAAAAACCAAATCCAAGATGGTGATGGCCAAAAATCAAAAACCAAGATGGTGACAGCCAAAAATCAAAAACCAAGATGGTGACAGCCAAAAACCAAAAACCAAGATGGCGGCGGCCAAGATGGCGGCGGCCAAATGGCGGCGGCCAAGAAGCCGAACTCGAGGCTTCAAACCCGTAGTCCACGTACCAGTGGGTGACGTCACGGTGACTCCGTCCACTTCTTATATACAGTCTATGAGTAGAACTACAGTATATCGTAAACCCACCCGGCCCAGTCGCCAGGAAACGATGTTCGATCCAGTAACGGTTATCGGTATCAACGCAAATTATTATCTGAACACAAACCACGATCTTTCTTGTGTGCTGATATTATTGTGCATTGAATATAATATGAAAAGAGTCAGGGGTCATCAAAGGTTGGTGGTTTACTGTATGTAGTCTCTGATTGGTTCACACAGCCTGATGTAACCTGAACTCACCTAGCTGCTGGTGTTGTTGCTGACTTCCTGTTTGGTGTGGTTGTCCAGGTACTACAGCACTCTGCTGCAGTCCCTGCAGGTCTGCGACGAGCAGACGGTGGCGGCGGTGAGGACGGGCCTGGTGTCCAGGTTAGGTCCCGACATGGAGACCTTCCTCCAGCTGGTCCAGAACAAACCCTGCGCCGCCGGCTCCGGCGCCGCCGCGTACAACAACCCGTCCAGCTGGAGGAACATGCCCGTGTTCAACATCCAGCCGGGCTTCAGAGGTCGCGACCCGACCCACCTGTTCGCCAGGAAGAGGTCGGTGGACGACATGGAGGGGGGGGTTAACGCCGAGCAGTAGATAACGATGTCACGCACGCTCACATGCACTCCTGAATCCACGCTGATACACAAACATGCAGCTTTCTCCTCAGACTGGTGATTACAGTTAGCAGCTTTAGATGGTGATTCAGGGTGATGATTACTTATTATTATTATTATTATTATTATTATTATTACTATTACTATGAGACCGACTACCTGACAACTTAACTGAGCGACCTGCGTTACAGACTTTTGAAAAGAGGCTTATTACAGTGATTAGAAGTGATATTTATTTTCTTAATTTATGAGGCGGTTATATTTAATGTAGTGGGGGGGGGGGGGTCAGAAGATGCCTCCATGCTGGTCGTGGAGATCTTCACGTCTCCCGATGGTCTGAGATCTCTTTATGAGTTAAAGGTGTATGTGATGTTTCAATGAGAGGTTACCATGGTTACTGGTGTTACCGTGGTTACCGTGGTTACTGGTGTTACGTAGAAGATGGAAGCCGACTGGTTTGTGTTAGAAATAAATAAATAAATAAATGATGTTATATGACTGATTCTGACTCGTGTGATTTTCATCTGATCAAAACCTGAAATTATTCTGAGATGATGAAACAAAGACGACTTTAACTAAAATAATCAACAACACAAATAATGCAATGTGTTATATATATACTGTATATCGTGCAGTAAAACATACTTAAAGTATCAGCAGTAAAAGTACTCATTGTGTAGTAGAACATACTTAAAGTATCATCAGTAAATGTACTCATTGTGCAGTAAAACATACTTAAAGTATCAGCAGTAAAAGTACTCATTGTGCAGTAAAACGTTCTTAGAGTATCAGCAGTAAAGGTACTCATTGTGCAGTAAAACGTTCTTAGAGTATCAGCAGTAAAAGTACTCATTGTGCAGTAAAAGGGCTGGAGCCGTCAGTATCTAGTGGTCCGGGGTCGGTTGTAAATATTATTGTTGGCTACGGACAGCTGGGTGCTGACAGCATCTGCCATAAACTGTTCATGCTCAACTTTATTGGTGTAGTTCGTAGACGAGCCACCAGGTGGCGTTAATGTTTAGAAAAATAACATTTTCCCAAACTGACCTTTTTCCTAACTTCCAAAAAACTTCTCCCACCTTTGAACAGCAGTGGAGGAAAGTAACTACGTACATTTACTCAAGTACTGTAGAACACATTTGAGGTACTTGCACTTTAGTTTCAGTCCTCCTCCCTCTGTTTTTTTAATTTAAAGAATTTAAAGAAAAGCAAAAGATAGGTTCAGGTGTGCTGCTGGCTCTCTGTGGTCACAGATACCGAAGGGTCACAGATTTCAGTGTAACACCATCAACAGAGGGAGGAGGACAGAAACACAGACACAGACACACAGGTAGACGACAGGTAACTTACTTTAAGGTGATGGACCAGGAACAGGAAGGAAGTCTGAAGAGATAAATCCAGACAGGTGAGCAGATCTCAGGTAACAAGAAGCAGAACTCAGCACTGACTACCTGACAACTCCTCAGGTGGAGGGACGGGCTGACGAGGGGAAGAGGAAACAGGTGAGCAGGTGAGTCAGGTGAGTCAGCTGACTGGGACAGGTGGGACAGTCTGAGGACAGTCTGAGGACACCTGGTGCATTTCACTGCACATTGAGTACTTTTACCTTTGATACTTTAAGCACATTTTGCTCACTCATTGTGCAGTAAAATGTACTTAAAGTATCAACAGTAAAAGTACTTATTGTGCAGTAAAATATACTTAAAGTATCAGCAGTAAAAGTACTCATTGTGCAGTAAAATGTACTTAAAGTATCAACAGTAAAAGTACTTATTGTGCAGTAAAATATACTTAAAGTATCAGCAGTAAAAGTACTCATTGTGCAGTAAAATGTACTTAAAGTATCAACAGTAAAAGTACTTATTGTGCAGTAAAATATACTTAAAGTATCAGCAGTAAAAGTACTCATTGTGCAGTAAAATGTACTTAAAGTATCAACAGTAAAAGTACTTATTGTGCAGTAAAATATACTTAAAGTATCAGCAGTAAAAGTACTCATTGTGCAGTAAAATGTACTTAAAGTGTCAGCAGTAAAAGTACTCATTGTGCAGTAATATGTGCTTATAGTATCATTAGTAAAAGTACTCATTAGTGCATAAGTACATTTACTGTGCAATGAGGACTTTTACTGCATGAAGCTGAGAATACATGTGTACTTTTACTTATAGTAGGATTTTGAATTGCAGGATTTTTACTTGTAACAGAGTATTTTATGTACTGAAGTACAGGATGTGAATACTTTTACTTCTACTCTTTAGGTGCTGACCGGCCACACGATGGCAGCAGCTCCGTTAATGAGCCGGATGATGTGTCTCTCATCAAATGTCCCAAACCGAGATGACTCTTTGTCACTGTAACTCAGAGCTCGTTGGACATTAACAGACATTAAAACAGTTCAGGTGACAGCAGGTGTGAGCTCCTCCTCCTCCTCCTCCTCCTCCTCCTCCTCCATCCTTCATCACTCCTCAGTGTTTGTTCAGGCTTGTTGGCTCCATGCTGGAGGTGTTAAGTGGCTCCACAATGGTTCTCAGTCACCATCTGTCACAGCAGGTAACGGCTGATCCATGATGGCTGCTCAACTCCATGTTACAGCCCATTAACCCCCCCCAGCAGGGAGCTGACACTCGGCTGTTAACAGCCTCATTTCCAGGAATTAGAGGTTAAACTGCAGCTCTAAGAAAACACGCTGCTCACTGTGTTTACTGAAGGTCTCTGAAATAAGGAAGCAGACTTTATTCCTGTAGCTGACGTGTTTTATAGACAAAGATATTAAAATTCATGCTGAGGGAACATTTAGGAATAAAAGGAGCATGGAGGACGTTTGATTTTGATTTTTTGGAAAAAACAGGACTGAACAAAAACAAACCTTCAGCCAGGCCTGTGATTAAGAATGGTTATTATTTTATCGTATTTAATTTGTATAATTTTATTATGTTTTATTGTTATTTTATTAATCACTTATTTTATTGTATTTAATTTGTATAATTTTATTGTTATTTTATTAATCACCTATTTTATTGTATTGAATTTGTATAATTTTATTGTTATTTTATTAATCACCTATTTTATTGTTTTTAATTTGTATAATTTTATTATATTTTGTTGTTATTTCATTAATCACTGATTTCATTGTTTTTAATTTTTATAATATTTTTATATTTTATTATTTATTAATCACCCATTTTATCATATTTAATTTGTATAATTTTATTATGTTTTATTATTTATTTTCACGGTTCACACTTGTTCTGTCTTAGTTCGGCTTGTCAGTCATCTGTGAAGCACTAACCTGTATGAAAAGTGTTCTTCTCTACTACATTTATCTGACAGCTGTAGTTACTTTTCAGACTAAGTTCTTTATAAAATACAATCATTGCACAGCAGATGTTTACTGAAGATCTGCAGGAGCATCTTTTCTAAAGAGAACGTTTCTCTGGAAATGATTCAGATGATCAGGGAAGACAGAAGATCTCTGGACGGTTTTACTGCTGACAGGAAGGAGGGATGAACGGAGCCAGAGGTCGTTCAGAATGAGTCAGTTTAGTATAAGGACGTCACAAAATACGCCGCACAGCAGGTCTGAATTAGTGGAGTCAGCCAGAGGCTGCAGAGGGAAGAAGATGTCACAGACAGAAGAACATGATGGACGTTCACACGACGTTTCCTCTCTGCTGCTTCAGGCTCTGCTGCAGGACGGTGTGTGTGTGTGTGTGTGCGTGTGTGTGTGTGTGTGTGTGTGTGTGTGTGATGGATGATGCAGAGGCCCCTCAACAAGCTTGACTTTTGGAAACAACATATTCAACAGAGGGGGGGGGGGGGGGTTTCCTGTTGGAGGCACTGGGACTCATGTTTCATCTTCCTCTCCAAGGTCTCCGTTCAACACAAAACGCTGGTCGTCATGGCGATGTCGTCAGTCAGTCTCTCCTGGAAGACTTTCAGAGAGTTGTTGCTGCTTGTAACGTGAAAAATGACAGAAATAATGAAGGAGTTCAAACCCTCAGCTGACCACTCACAGCGTGAAGTGGGAGTGAATGTTGGACAATACGGACCCCCCCGATCCAACCTCAGAAAGGTGTGTGTTTGGGGGGGGAGTTTCCTGAAGCTGACGGCAAAAAATTATGAAGGCAGCGGCCAAAAACCAAGATGGAGACGAAACCAAGATGGAGACGAAACCAACTTGGAGACGAAACCAAGATGGCGACGACCAAAAACCAAGATGTTTTTAATGTAGACGAATTCTAAGACACAAAAATCACATTTCGTCCATTTAAATCACAACAACGTCTCGACCGGAGTAAAAATTCAAAAAAGGTTTTAATACTGTTGTTAATCAGTTATTTTACACATTCAACTAGAAACATTTTGAGTCATCAGCTAGAAGAGAAGTTCAAAGTTGAAGTGAAACACTGGCAGAGAAATGCATAAATAAATTAATGAATACAAAGAAATAAATGTATAAATGAGTAATAAAGTGTTTCTGAGGGATCAGAGAGGCTTTAATACACATTTATAGATTTATTAACATCTGTTTCTCCCTTTACTTACTTTTCCCTTTCATTTCATCTTTCTCTTATAAATCCAGTTTAACATCCATATAACACAAACTATTATTTACAATATTCACACTGAGGACATTATTATTATTATTATTATTATCGTTATTATTAACATAGTGATGTGTTCAGGAGCAGCTCTCGGTGGGTGAACTCAGTCTTTGTGTCCTCTCTGGATGAGCTGCTGCTTCCTGAGACTGAGTCCAGCTCAGTCCAGATGTTCTTCACATCAGGCTGCTGCTGAGAGACGGCAGTGAGGCGGCTCCGTCTGAGCTCCGGAGCCTCGTCTGGGACCGCCGCCGCCGCCGCCGCCGCCGCTGATGCCCCGCGCAGCAGAGGAAACGGGGTGAAGGTGATCCAGGAAGGGGAAGAGATCCCAGGACGCCTATGTGGAGTTACAGGAATGAGGCTCGACCGTAGAATACTGGACCAGAGGAGAGGCCAGGTCCAGGTACTCCTGCAGAGACCAGAGACCACAATCACAGGATTACAGTTAGAAGCAGAGAACATCGTAGCTCAGAGCGTCTCAGAGAGTCTCAGAGAGTCTCAGAGCGTCTCAGAGAGTCTCAGAGCGTCTCAGAGACTCTCAGAGCGTCTCAGAGCGTCTCAGAGAGTCTCAGAGAGTCTCAGAGAGTCTCAGAGTGTTTAAGAGCGTCTCAGAGAGTCTCAGAGAGTCTCAGAGAGTCTCAGAGCGTCTCAGAGCGTCTCAGAGAGTCTCAGAGCGTCTCAAAGAGTCTCAGAGCGTCTCAGAGAGTCTCAGAGAGTCTCAGAGCGTCTCAGAGAGTCTCAGAGCGTCTCAAAGAGTCTCAGAGCGTCTCAGAGAGTCTCAGAGAGTCTCAGAGCGTCTCAAAGAGTCTCAGAGCGTCTCAGAGAGTCTCAGAGCGTCTCAGAGCGTCTCAGAGCGTCTCAGAGCGTCTCAGAGCGTCTCAGGGAACAGAACTACTGGACTTTCTCTAGAAAAATATAAACAACTTCTGAAGGAGCGAACTCCAGATGTGTGCGATTAGTGGACTAACCGTCAGATCAGCTGGACTTGGAATACAGAACGTTACCTGGTTGGCCATGAGAGACAGGACGCGGTCTAAGTCCTCGACCAGCTGTAGGAAGGTCGGTCGGCGAGACGGGACGGCGTTCCAGCAGTCTCTCATCATCAGGTACCTGATGAACCACAAACCAGCGTTCACACACGTGAACATGGAACATTACTGGGTCCATTTCTCTGTTAACGTCTCTCACTGGCTGCGTTACTGATGGATTATTGAACTTGGAAGCTCTCATGTTTCCATGTGGAGGAGGACGGACTGTGTGTGTTACTCACAGCTCCTGAGGACAGGCGGAGGGTTTCTCCATGCGGTGTCCCTCCTTCAGCAGCTTGAAGAGCTCCTCCACGGGGACGCCGGGGTACGGAGACCCCCCGAGGGTGAAGATCTCCCACAGCAGGACGCCAAACGACCACCTGCAGCAGCACACGGAAACATTACAGAAACCTTTCAGACAACAACATGGCCGACGATGGGACGCCGTTAGCAAAGAACGTACTTCGCTAAGAAGTGAAAGTCAGTTGTTTGTTTCATTGCAACGTCAGCGCCCAGCAGCAGAGCTACACCTCCGCCATTCTGGACTGAAAGTGTTCCTACTGGGAAGGTGATTTACCTAAAAAATAAAATGATCCTCTGATTTACAGACGTCTCTTTATACGTCCACGGACACACTCATTGGTGTTTTCAGTCCAAAATGGCGGCAGCTTTACCTCAGCGCCATCTAGCGGCTGTTGGCAAAAAAGCAGCAGAGTTTCGTCTCTTTGCTTCTCGACTCTTCGTCGTGAGTCTGACGGTACCTGAGGTACTGTCGAAGAACAAGTTCAGATTGATACCACTCTCTTAAGTGTGTATGCTAAGTAGCTTAGCTTAGCATAAAGACTGGAAACAGAGGGAAACAGCTAGCCTAGCTCTGTGTCTCAGTGTTTCCTGCTTAATTCATCTTTGTTTATCTTTGTGATAAGAGAAGATAATTAAAGTGATCCATTTATTTAGAGCTGGAAACATTAGTTCTTAATTAATTCTCTCTTTTATATCTTCGTAAACTGAATGTCTTTAAGGTTTGGGACATTTGAAGACGTTGCCTTGGACTTTGGGAAACTGTGATGAGCTTTTTTATATATATAGACAGATAAACAAATCAATTAATTGATGATAATATCAGCGTTCGTTGCAGCCATATTGTCGTTGTGACTTTATATTCAGACATGACGTAATAATATTTAACATTTATGTGACGAGTTTAATGCCTGAAACAAAAATAAAAAGCTGTTCAAACACAGTAGTTCAGAAGTCTTTCCAGCTGAGACTCACACGTCGCTCTGGTGTGTGTAGATGCGGTCGAATAAAGCTTCTGGTGCCATCCACTTCACCGGCAGACGACCCTGTAGGACATTAACACACCGGTCAGAACCTTTACCAGCACATCGCCCAGATACAGATGTTCAGTCTGCTGATGACGTCTCCTTACGTTGGTGGTCTTCTTGTAGTAGTCGATGTGGTGGACGTCTCGGGCCAGACCGAAGTCAGCGATCTTCATCACGTTGTCTTCGGTGACCAACACGTTTCTGGCTGCCAAGTCTCTGTGGATACACTGAAGAGGAGACACGAGCAGCTTCAAACCAACTCTTCATCAACCAAAGAGACACATAGTCTTCATCAACCAGAGAGACACATATAGTCTTCCTCAGGGGGAGATACGTAGGATACAGAGTCACATAGAAGTGGTGTACATCATCTGAAAGCTGAGAACTTGAAGATTAATCTGAGATGCTGCTCAGCTCTGTGGGTCAAGTTCTTCTAACAACATTTTGATAGAAGTATATGATGGTCATCCCCATGCTCTATTATGTCTCATAAGTTGATACCATTTGTTACACAGATTTGGGAATAGATTTAACAATTTTTCGGTAATTTTTTTTGGTATTTTTTGGAAATTTTTCTTCCTTTCTTCCTCTTTTTTTTGACATTTTTTGGTAATTTTTCAGACATTTTTTCGGTCATTTTTCAATTTCATATGATGCCAGTATCTTTAAATCTCAACCTGCATCAGCCTCTGAAAGACAGTAAAGTTTATTAGCAGCTATAGTGGAGACTAAACGGTGCAGAAATATTATTATATTTAGTTTAAAGTTTGGCTGCCTAAAGAAGCTTTGACCTTCATCGACCTTCAGCCTTCATGACAACAGCAGAGGACTCATCCAGATGTTGTATTAGTGCTGACTGAGCATTTCCTGATCAAGCTGACCTTCTTTGAGGCGAGGTACGCCGTCCCTCTGGCCACCTGGTACGCCGCCGACACCAGCTCTCTGACCTCCGGACTGCCCAGAGACGCCTGCCTCGACCCGCTCCAGTACTCCAACCCGACGGGCCGCCGAGCGCGGAGATACTCCCTCAGGTTCCCCTGGGAGGCGTACTCCACCACCACGTACAGAGGGCCTGACGGGGGGGGGGGCACTGTTAAACATCTGTACAACACACAACATCACTGACGGCTGTTACACGTGACGAACACGCTCACCGTCCTGAGTGCACGCTCCCAGCAGGTTGATGATGTTCTTGTGTTTGCCGATCATCTTCATCATTTCCATCTCAGAGATGAGGTCAGACAGGTCCTTCTCCGTGGCGTCCGCTGCACAACAACAGGACCAAAGGAGGAGGAGGAGGGTCAAAGTGGGTCAAAGAGGATAAAGAGTCGGGCTGTGGATCAGTAACCGGTCACAACTCGATAAAGACTCACAGATTAATAAATTATTAGAGACTCTGGAGCAGCTCTCACCTTTCAGCATCTTCACCGCCACCTTCGTGAGGCGCGTCGGTTTATTCCTGTCGACCCCAACGGCCTCGGCCAGAACCACCTGACCAAAACATCCCTCGCCAAGAGGCTTCCCCAGCGTCAGCCTGAGGACGAAAATAAAATAAAAAATAAAAATTAAATTAAATAAATGCAAACATTTAAAAATAAATGTAAATAAATTAAAAATACATGCAAAAATAAATAATGCAAAAATAAATACATTTTTAAAATTAATAAAAATAAATACATAAATAAATAAAAGGGAAAATTAAATAGAAGAGTAAATAAATAAGGGAATTAATTAAAGATAAATAAATAAATTTAGCCATTAATTAATGAATAAAATGTGAAATAAATTTATATTTCTGTTTTAATTTGCTTTTTATTTATCTTTAATTAATTCCCTTAGTTATTTACTCGTCTGTTTAATTTTCCCTTTTTATTTATTTATGTATTTATCTCTATTCATTTTAAAATGTATTTATTTATATATTTATTTTTGCAATTATTTTTTATTTATGTATTTATCTTTGCATTTATTTTTAAATGTTTGTATTTATTTATTTATTTATGCATGCATAATTTTTCTGTATTCTTTTATTTACATTACATTTACACTTTTTATTATTTGATTATTTTATTTCATTATTTGTTTATGCATCTATGGCTCGTTATGCAAATGACGGGGCCGTCACTGTCAAAGATGAATAAATAAAGAAGCTAATTAAAACAGAAATATCAATTTATGTCACATTTTATCAATTAATTAATGGATACATTTATTTTTAATATTATTTTTGTTACATTTAATGACTTTATTATTATTTATCAAGTCATTTATGTGTTTATTAATTTATTTTTGATTATGGCAGGTTCCGTCCTCCACAGATCTCTCGGTATATCTCGGTGAGTGAAGTCGTACCGGTCACGAGGAAGCTCCCAGACGGGATCGTAGGGAAGTTCGTACTCCGACACCCCCGTCAGGATGGTGTTGGCGGCGCTGGAGAGGCGAGACTGACGCATCAAACACATCCCCGAATGGAGGGAGGACGAGGACTCGACGGACACCTGCGGAGGGAGGACAGACGCTGTGAGAGTCTCTGGATGCAGCGAGGAGGAAGGAATGATCCGTCCTTTAACCGTCTCCGTTACCTTTACCTGTCTCCTCAGAGGGATGCTCTTGGCTAGTTTCTGGACTGCTAACGGGCTGCTGAAGTCGCTCTTCTTCGGGGCGCAGCAGAGTCTGCAGATCACCGCCGTGGCGGTGAGGACGATGATGATGAAGAAGCCGAGGCAATAGATGAAGACCTCCAGGTATGTCTGAGAGGGCAGCGGGGCGGGGGGGAGGTCTGAGACCAGAGAAACATCAATCAGATCCATATTAAAGATCATAAACTCTACTTTCTGAAGTATGGGAACGTACCGTCGACCACAGAGAGCCACGCGGAGTGATGAGACACGCCGATGGAGTTTCCCGCCAGGCAGGTGTACTCTCCTGCATCAGTCAGAGTCACGTTCCTCAGAGTCAAAACCTCCATTTCTTTATCGGTCGTGTTCAAACCTGCAGTCTGGAACAAAGACAGAAATGTGACGTGAAGGTGGAGGAGTTCATATACGGGATAAAGCTGCTGTTATTATTAATAAATCTAATGAAAACTACAACACGTCTCTCCATATGTTCCGACTTCCTGTCTGTGACTCCAGAAAACAAACTCAGAATTTACAAGATTAAAGTTGTACATTTATGAGAAAAAAAATAGAAAAATTATTAGAAAAAACTTTGAATATTCTCTGAGATTCTTAAGTCATAAATTTGCGAGAAAGAAAAAATCTGAAATTCTTGAAGATGAAAATTTTAATTTACGTGAAAAATTCACAAATTTAAGAGAAAAAAAAGATATTCTCTGAGATTAAAGTCACAATTTTACAAAAAAAAAAAAACGTAAAAATTGTAATTTTTCTTTGTCAAGGAAACACATAAATCTTCGTAAATTTGTGAGAAAGCCGGAGCCGGGGGAGGGGGCTAATATTCAGAGATTAAAGTTGTAGTTACAGGATAAATCGTTTCAATCGAGGAGTTTAAGAAAAAAAAAAAAGAAAAATCGTGTTTAATTTTACTTTTTTTTTTCTTTTGAACTGCTGGATATTTTTTATCTCTTTAAGCTTCGGTAAATTATTCAAATAAAACAAAGAAAAATCAGATGTCAGTTGAACTCTACTGCTGGTGGACGTATGAAACCACATTACAATCAAATTCTCCATTTCCAGCTTTTTTAATCTGTGAGTTCCTCTCGGTTTTAAATCACAGTATAACTTTGGGTTTTGAACTGTTGGTCAACATTTGAGAGATACTGTGATGATCATTTTTCAATTTATAGAGCAATTAATCAAGAAAATAATCTGCAGGTAAACTAATGTATAAAATAACCGTGTTGCAGCTCTACAGCCGTTTTAAAGCAGTAAACCCTGAGGGACGGTTACCTTGAGGACGAGGACGTACGGGTGTCCGTCCGGCGCCTCTCTGCTGCCGTTGACCGTGATGTGTTTGAGCCACTGGATGTGAGGCTGCGGGTCGCTGAACACTCGACACACAAACTCCACGTTGCGACCGACGACCGCGGTCTGATTGGCCGGCAGCCCGGCCTGCAGGATGGGTCTGTGAGGAGAACGCTCTGCAGCGGGGGGGTTAGAGAAGGATCAGCACGTTGGTTCACCATCACAGGAGTTACTCCTCAGTACTACAGCTGATCTTACCGACTACGTCCAGCAGGTATGTGTGTTTGAGGCTCCCGTGTTCATTCTCCACCACGCAGGTGTAGTTCCCTTTATCAGACGGAACCACCGACTCCATTATCAGAGTCCACATGTGGTCTCTGATCTGAAACATGGAGCACATTAATCAATAAATAGGAAATAAAACTCCACCGTGTTTTCCTTTCTCAGTTAAAAACACACCTTGAAGCCTCCGATCCGTTGGTCCTTCCTGAACACTTTCCCGTTCTTGTACCAGCGCAGCGAGGGAACGGGGTTTCCCGTCGCTTGGCATCGAAACTTCACGGTCCGGCTGGCGGGAACGGCGTGGAGCTGCTTCTCCATCTTGTCTGGCGTCACCCACTGCGGCGCCAACGCTGACGAGGTCAGAGGTGACACCAAGTCATTATCTTTAAGTCCTTAACTTTGAGTTCATAATTCTGATGTTATCAGAGTCCCTGTCTGGGAACTAATGAACATAATAATGAAATAAACGTAAAGGATGCTACTCTACCTCTGGACGAGGTAAACATCACCACCGGTTTCTTACTTTGGAGCGTCTCGCTGCTCGTCGACAGCTCATTGGACAGTTTATTCTCCTCTGACGATGACTCATCGTCTTCTTCGTCTTCAGAGGATTTCACTGCGTCGCCTACAAGACAAGTTTAATGTTAAAGACTCTGCTGGTGTGTGTGTGTGTGTGTGTGTGTGTGTGTGTGTGTGTGTGTGTGTGTGTGTGTGTGTGTGCAGGTTTTAAAGCTCCTCTCTGATGTTCCTCCGACAGACAATGAAACCAGTTAGTGGATTAACCTCTGACCTCTGACCTCTGACCCCGGCTCAGTGAACGAGGCAGACAGGAGCTGTCGCCACAGCTCAGCGCTACACCGACCACTTCCCAGACTTCAGAGACCTCCTCCCTCTCTGCCCCCCCCCCCCCCCCCCGGCCATTAACAGCAACACACACCTCCCTCCATCCGTCCTGTTAGAGGACTGGAGCGGGGGGGGGGCTGGACCCTCCCATCAGTTATTAATATCTGCTTTCAACCACAAAAGCCACAACATCATCTTCAATAACTAACAATGTAAAACAGTCAAGAGTAAAACTACCAAATTTATGACAAACGAGGGCTTAAACTTATGATTATTTACATTATTAATTAATCGAGAATACTTTTTATCTATTTATTTGTTGTAATTTAATTTATTTTATGTATTTATTTTGTATCCATTTATCTTTATTTTATATCTTTAGGGCTGTCAAAGTTAACACGATAATAACGCGTTCATTTGTTTTAATGGCACTAATTTCTTTAACATTAACGCAACTTGCGGGCTCAGTTTTAAAGCTTGAGTGAAGATACTCGATTCATATGAAACTAGAAAACCTGATGAATCCATCGGTAAATGTCTGGCGGAAGAAAGGCAAAAGAAAAGTAAAAAAAAATTTCCTATAAATGTCTGAAAAAATATTCAAAAAATGACAAGAAAAATTCCCAAAAAAGGTGGAAGAAAAGTCTGAAAAATGTCTTAAAAAATGACCGCAAAATATCCAAAAAATTACTGAAAAATGTCTGAAAAAAGGCAGAAAAAAAAACGAAAAATGTCCGAAAACTTTTTGGAAAAAATGACCGCAAAATATCCGAAAAATGTCCGAAAAATGTTTCCTATGAAACTAGAATACCTAAGGAATCCATTGGTACCAACATGTCCATTTTCAAAGGGGTCCCTTGACCTCTGACCTCCAGATCAGTGAATGTAAATGGGTTCTATGGGTACCCACGAGTCTCCCCTTTACAGACATGCCCACTTTATGATAATCACATGCAGTTTGGGGCAAGTCATAGTGAAGTCAGCACACTGACACACTGACAGCTGTTGTTGCCTGTTGGGCTGCAGTTTGCCATGTTATGATCTGAGCATATTGTTTTATGCTAAATGCAGAACCTGAGAGGGTTTCTGGACAATATTTTTCTTGACATTTTTTTTTTTTTTACATTTTTCAGACTTTTTTGGGACTTTTTTTTTTTTTTTTGGACATTTTTCAGATATTTTTTTCTTTTCTTTTTTACATTTTTCGGACATTCTTCAAATTTTTTTTTCGACATTATTCAATTTCTTCTTTTTTTTTTTTTCTTTTTTTTTTTTACATTTTTCGGACATTTTTCTTTTTTTTTTTCAACATTATTCATATTTTTTTCTACAATTTTCAGACATTTTTCAATTTTTTTTTTTTTTTTTTTACATTTTTCGGACATTTTTCAGTTTTTTTTTTGACATTATTCATATTTTTTTCTGCAATTTTCAGACATTTTAAAAAAAAATTTTTTTTTTTTTTAATTTTTTGGGGACATTTTTCAATTTTTCTTTAGGGACATTTTTCAATTTTTTTTTTTTTTTACATTTTTTTTACATTTTGGACACCTCTGACCTCCAGATATGTGAATGTAAATGGGTTCTATGGGTACCCACGAGTCTCCCCTTTACAGACATGCCCACTCTATGATAATCACATGCAGTTTGGGGCAAGTCATAGTCAAGTCAGCACACTGACACACTGACAGCTGTTGTTGCCTGTTGGGCTGCAGTTTGCCATGTTATGATCTGAGCATATTGTTTTATGCTAAATGCAGAACCTGTGAGGGTTTCTGGACAATATCTGTCATTGTTTTGTGTTGTTCATTGATTTACAATAATAAATATATACATACATTTACATAAAGCAGCATATTTGTCAACTCCCATGTTGATAAGAGGATTAAATACTTGACAAATCTCCCTTTAAGGTTCATTCTGAACAGAGAAAACGTGTGATTAATCATGATTAACTATTTTAATCGACTGACAGCCCTTTGGAGTGAACCGGAGAAGCTCCGGATAGAACAACAACCCACTGAGTGTAAAGTTGGGAATCTCTATAAAACCTTCTGTTGTGGTTCTGAAAATATAGATTATGACAAATGTGCAGCTTCTGTTAAACACATCAAAGTGTTTCTAAAAGCAGCAGCGTTCCTGGTTACTCAGGGCTGGGTTCTCTCTTACAGGAATATTTAACTGGGTTTCTCCTCTCGGAGAGAGTAAAGCAGGGAGGTGGTTTCAAAGCTTCATCTGAGAGAAGACGAGAGAGCGAGGTGGGAAATTGAAAGCAGGCTTTGTTTATGAAGGAGAGGCTAAATTTGATGTTCTTAACTGAGAGAAAAACAAGAGTTTACGGGCTGAAAAACAACAGTATGACACAGACTCAGTCAGCTGGAGTCCAGATGGTTGGAAGTAAACACACAGAAGGTATATAGTATATAGTATATAGTATATAGTATATTCTGTCAGTCTGAGTGTTTCTGTCTGTAACACAGCAGACTGAGTCCATCTGGTCCTGTGTTACTGTGTCTGGACAGGATATACAGACCATAACCAGCACCCTGAGAGCCAAGCCTCGGTTACACCATCAAAAATCACCCTAACCAGCTTCAGATGCCTCAGAGACAAAAACAGACGAACCTTTGAAATACTTTCCTATTAAAGAAATTCTCTCATTGGAAAGTTTTATAAGCTTTTATATAATACAGAGTTTAAACCACAGCTGGGAACAGACACATGAAAGAGCCTCAAACAAAAGAGGAAAAGCCACAAACACACAAACACTGCTGCACTTCAGTATTCAAACACTAACCCTGAAGAAGTATACGATGAATCACAGTAGATGGAGGGCTGTACGCTCTACGTATCATAATACTGGGGTAAAGATTTAATATACTGCAATACTGTAGGCAAGGCAATATATTTTAATTTAACTTTAGGAAAACTGCAATATTATAAAGAACACACCAGAAGTATACCATTTAAGAATAGGCAAAAACAACAAATGTATACTGCATGCAAAAAACTGCATGGATAGAGCCAGAGCAACACAACCTCCTCTCCACACCAAACAGATAGAGCCAGAGCAACACGACCTCCTCTCTACACCAAACAGATAGAGCCAGAGCAATACAACCTCCTCTCCATGCCAAATAGATAGAACCAGAGCAACACAACCTCCTCTCCACGCCAAACAGATAGAGCCAGAGCAACACGACCTCCTCTCCACTCCAAACAGGTAGAGCCAGAGCAACACGACCTCCTCTCCACGCCAAATAGATAGAGCCAGAGCAACACAACCTCCTCTCCACTCCAAACAGATAGAGCCAGTGCAACACGACCTCCTCTCCACACCAAACAGGTAGAGCCAGAGCAACACGACCTCCTCTCCACACCAAACAGATAGAGCCAGAGCAACACGACCTCCTCTCCACACCAAACAGATAGAGCCAGAGCAACACGACCTCCTCTCCACACCAAACAGATAGAGCCAGAGCAACACGACCTCCTCTCCACACCAAATAGATAGAGCCAGAGCAACACAACCTCCTCTCCACTCCAAAAAGATAGAGCCAGAGCAACACGACCACCTTTCCACGCCAAACAGATAGAGCCAGAGCAACACGACCTCCTCTCCATACCAAACAGATAGAGCCAGAGCAACACAACCTCCTCTCCACACCAAACAGATAGAGCCAGAGCATCAGCGTTGAGATTCTCCTCCTGTCGTCACTGATGTTGCTGAATCAGAAAGCTACAGACACATTTCGATGTTTTCCTCCAACCACTGAGCTCGACTGAACATCTGTGAAGTGTCTTACCGGTGTCGGTGTCCTCTGTGGCCGGTCTGGACCGAGTCTGAGGGAACTGGACCAGCAGAACCAGCAGGATGCAGGACAGCAGCAGCTGGAGGCAGCGGGGTGAAGACATGTTGACGTCCAGACTGTGATCACTCTGTAACAAGAGAGACAACACCGTTAGATTCAATCAGTCCTGACTGCTTCTTCTTCTGTGGTTTAGGTGATTAACTGTAAACTGTGTTACATTAGGACCACATACCAAAGCACAACATCAGTCTGCTTATTGATTTCCTCCCTTCAGGGCAGCCAATGGTTTCTATTCATTCCGCAACTCATGATTATCTTTATTATTATTTTAAAAGTATTCGATTTTTCTTTTTTATGTTCAGACTGTGTATCTAACGAGTATTGCATGTATATCAAAGCCGGATCTTCCTCTGTGCCATGGACGGCTTCTCTCTCCACGGTTTTCTCCCAGAATGCTTCACACCTGTGAAGCTGTTTCTCAGAGTGAAGACATGATGATGATGATGATGATGATGATGATGATGATGTGGACCCACAAACCTTTAGCTCACCTGTGACTACTAAATAAATATGTGTGGAGTGTCAAACTAACCAGAGCAGCAGTAAATCACACTCAGACAGACTGAAACAAACACCATCTGCTGCATGTGTCACCATGAAGGTGTGAACGGTTCTCCTCTGGTCAATACGTTAGCTGGTGTGAGAGAGATAAACAGGGATCGTACAGCTGTTGACGAGTCAAATTCAGACACTTTCAAGGTCGTCCAGACTCTTGAAGCCTTTATCAAGAGTCTGTCCTCATGACCTGATGTGTTCGTCTTTAACAGCAGCAGGAGGACAGACTGACTATTATCATTATTATCAAAAGGTGGGTTTCCACCTAGAAGTTCCTGGAACTTTTAGTCCCTGGAACTACTTTTCAAGGAACTAAAAGGTGTCTTCTTAGTTAACTTCCTGTTGTCTCGGTTAGCGCTATCAGTTAGCTCGCTGCTACCTCTCATTGGATGCGTCGGAGCCGACTGACGTCTCGCATTCAAATTTAGATTTAAAAACTGATTCTACTGGTTTCCAGCAAGTTGTTTTATTTCTGAATCCTGAACATTTATAAGTGATCATGATTATTTGTAAAGTGTCAACGTGTCCACGTTCCTACAGAAAACAAATGAATATTAGTCCTGCAGGATATGAGGAAAATCTGTGATGTGAGATATTGTTCAATATTGTGATGACGATATGACTTGCGATAAATAAATATTGAAGTGTGCATATTAGTTATACACATACATGTATTTTAAATATAACTAGGCTGAATGTTACAGTAATGTTTACAACAGCTGAGTCACCATATGAACTCATTAATATCTCCATGGAAACAGAATGATAATAAAAACTAACGTTACGGTGTTTAGCCCCGCGGCCCGTTTAACGCCAGGTTTCTGTAACCATCCCTAAATAACATGATTTTTCTTAATCATCACGTTTCATCAAGTGTGGCTCCAGAAGAAGTTCAGCTCCGAAGTGACGTGAACACCGAGGAGACTGACTGCAGCCTCGTAAACAAGAAGGACGGCGGCCGGCTGCCATCGCTGAGCCTTCAGCTCTGAAAGTCGGGGACGTTATGGAGGACGAGATCTGCTGTAACAGCGAGTGTTTCCTCCAGCTTCATGCTCTGCACACACACACACCAGCATGTGTGCAGAGCATGTGTGCAGAGCATGTGCACGTGTTGGAGGGCGGCGTCCCCGAGTGCGATGAGCAGAGCAGGTTTATGTAGACGTGATTAATACAGCGCACATCTGGAGTACACACTTAAATTAATTAGGCTCTTTGTAAAGAGTTTAATGTGAGCGTGAAGCTGCTGCACGCCAGAGGAACTGTTTACTCCTCCAAAGGCATTCTGGGAAACACAGCGGCCTCCCACTCAAACACACCGACAGAGGATGAGCTAACTGCAGCGTTCATGTTGGCCCAACATGTACTTTAAGTACATTTACTTGTGCACTTTTACTCAAACAACACCTTCAATGCAGGGCTTTTACTTGTAATGGAATACTTTTATATTGTGGTGTTTATGTACCTTTTACTTTTGATACTTTAAGTACATTTTGTTGATAATACTTTTACTTAAGTAACATTTTGAACGCAGGACTTTTACTTGTATTTTTTAGTGTACTGTGGCTACTTTTGCATTTTGTACCTTTACTTTTACTACTTTAAGTACATTTAGCAAATAATACTTGTGTACTTTTACTTAAACAACATTTTGAATACAGGACTTTTACTTTAAATGGAGTATTTCATACAGTAGTGTGGTGTAGCTTCTTCTGCATTATGTACCTTTACTTTTGATACTTTAAGAACATTTACTTGTGTACTTTTACCTAAACAACACCTTCAACGCAGTACTTTTACTTGTAACAGAGTATTTTGTGCAGTATTCCTTCTCTTCCACCTCTGGTTACTTGAGACATGAGACATCTTCTGCAGGAGTACATTTAGCTAAAAATACTTGTGTACTTTTACCCAGACAATGCTTTCAGTACAGGACGTTTACTTGTAATGGAGTATTTATTTTCTTGACTTGGTCACGACTGCCTTAGGTTCTGGTCTTGACTCAACTGGACCTGGTCTTGGACTTGACTACAGTCCTGGTCTTGAATGCCTCTTTGGTGCGTTCAAATCCTCTCCGACACGCTGAATGTCTTCGTCAGCTCTTAGTAACGTCCCTCCTCCCTGTTAAACTTCCCGTGTTGAAGCCGTCACCTACACACCAGATTCTGCAGCCGGCTGGCAGCTCGGAATACTCTGAATACCGACACACCGAAACACCGAAACACCTAAACACCAACTCCTGACGCCGCTGGAAAACATCACGCAGAGAAACCAAACAGGAAGAGAGAGACGGCTGAAACCTCAACGCACAGGAAGGATAGAGAAGAAGAAGAAGAAGAAGAAGAAGAAGAAGAAGAAGAAGAAGAAGAAGAAGAAGAAGAAGAAGAAGAAGAAGAAGAAGAAGAAGAAGAAGAAGAAGAAGAAGAAGAAGAAGAAGAAGAAGAAGAAGTTAGGAGGACGGGTTACTGGAGGAAGTATTCTCATCGTTTACTTGAGTAAAAGTAGCAATACTGCACTGAAAAACTACTGAGGGAAAGTACATAAACACTACACTATAAAATACTCCATTACAAGTAAAAATACTGCATTCAAAATGTTTCTTAAGTAAAAGTATGCAAGTACTATCAACAAAATGTACTTAAAGTATCAAAAGTAAAGGTAAATAATGCAAAAGTAGCCACACCACACTATGAAATACTCCATTAAGTACAAGTCCTGCATTGAAAGCTTTGTTTAGGTAAAAGTACACAAGGATTATTTGCTAAATGTACTTGATCACATGTTTTCTATATAACATCTGAATTTGTAAAGAAACTAGTGACCAGTGGAAGAGATTTCATTACAAGTTACAAGCTGATTTACATTTTACTAAAGTAAGACTATGATAGTATTATACCATCATGTACATTTCAAAATGCAGTAAAAGTACTCCATTACAAGTCCTGCATTCAAAAACTTACTTCAGTAAAAGTACCAAAGTTCTGGCAACAAACTTTGAGTATCAAAAGTACTCATTATGTAGAATAATAACTGTTATTGATGCAGTATTTTAATGTAGTACTGGTTGAGGTGGAGATAATTGTTTGGTAATATTTTGCAGATAATACTTCTGTACTTAGTATTTATATTCTGTGATGCAGTATTCTTACCGTGTAGTATTGCTACTTTTACCTTGTAGTAAATGATCAGAATACTTCTTCCACCACTAGTATCCAACAGTTAATGAAAGAGTTAAACATGAGACGTCTTCTGCAGGAGTACATTTAGCTAAAAATACTTATGTACTTTTACCCAAACAATGCTTTCAATGCAGTACTTTTACTTGTAACACAGTATTTTATATTGTGGCTACTTTTGCATTATGTACCTACTTACTTAAAGTATCAAAAGTAAAAGTACATCATGCAAAAGTAGCCACATCAAACTATAAAATACTCCATAACAAGTAAAAGTCCTGTATTAAAAATATTGTGTATACTTGTGTACTTTTATCCAAACAACACCTTCAATGCAGTACTTTTACTTGTTGTTGAGTATTTCATAGTGTGGTGAGGCTACTCCTGCATTATGTACCTTTACTGTTGATACTTTAAGAACATTTACTTGTGTACTTTTACCTAAACAAGGCTTTCAATGCAGGACTTTTACTTGTTGTTGAGTATTTAGTGCAGTAATCCTTCTCTTCCACCTCTGGTTACTTTAAAAATTCAGATTTTAATACAAAACAAGTGATCGGTTTATAAAACATGATGCTTTGTTCCAGATTAAAGTCCAACAGGTAATGAAAGAGTTAAACATGACACATCTTCTGCATTAAGATGTGTACTTTTACCTCAACAACACTTTCAATGCAGGACTTTTACATGTATTTTTTATAGTGATGTATTTTTTATAGTGTAGTATTACTTTTACTCCAGTAAATAATCTTTAAAGTAAATAAAATATCTAACAAGGACTTTTAATGTCACTTGTAATGAAGTATTTAGACAAAATTTCTACTTTTACTTTAGATAAATTAGTAAGTAGTAGTAGTAGTAGTAGTAGTAGTAGTAGTAGTAGGCTAGTATCTGAATATTTGTTCCACATCTGGAAATCACAGTAAACTAAAGTAAACTTTCCCATAAACTCACATCTGGCTAAAGAAAAGAAAAGAGCTGAGCCACTAACCGGAGAGTCGGTCCGCAGCTCGCTGCTGGATCCGAGGACGGGGACTCAAAGCCGGGGCCGGTCTGTAGTAAAGCTCCTTAAACCGGGGCCGGTCTGTAGAAACCCTCCGGACCGGAGCACCGGAGCACCGGGCTGGAGCTTCCTGGTTAACGGGTTAAATGAGCTCCTCTCACCGGGGAGAAAAACGTGGAGCAGCTCGGCTCGTTGACGGTGTTTTCTCAGGATTGAGTCCGGGAGAAGAGACGCCTTCAGTGGGAGTTTCCTCCAGTTAACCCCCCCTCTCACTCCATTAACACCCGGAGCCTCCTGGTAACAGCTATTCATTCACTCCGGTTCACCGAGTGGCGCAATCCGGACTCATGCACGAACCTCGCTCATGCACGGACCTTCCTCCCCCACCCCCCCCCTCCTCCTCCTCCTCCTCCTCCTCCTCCCCCCCCCCAGGAACCCACCTCCTCCTCCTTCTTTAAATTCCTGCTGAGCATCTTCTGACCAGAGTTCATCTGTTTCATCTGTTTCATCTATTAGATAGTGGTATTAGTACTACTAACACACTGTAAGAATACACTGTTACAAGTAAAAGTACTAATACCACACTGTAAAAAATACTGTTAAAAGTAAAAGTGCTAAAATTAGTAGGCCTACTCTTACTTGTACCAGAGTATTTTTTTTTTTTTTTTTAGTACTTTCACCTGTAACAGTATTTGTTTACAGTGTGACATCAGTACTTTTTCGTGTAACAATATTTTTTACAGTGTGGTATTAGAGTATTTTTTAGTGTGGTATTAATACTTGTACCAGAGTATTTTTTTTTTTAGTACTTTCACTTGTAACAGTATTTTTTACAGTGTGACATCAGTACTTTTTCGTGTAACATTATTTTTTACAGTGTGGTATTAGAGTATTTTTTAAAGTGTGGTATTTATACTTTTACTTGTGAGAGTATTTTTTACAGTGCACTGTAAAAAATACGCTGTTAAAAGTAAAAGTACTAATACCACACTGTAAAAAATACTGTTAAAAGTAAAAGGAAGTCTACGAATATCACACTGTAAGAAATACTCTAATGCCACACTGCAAAAAATTACCCTGTTACAAGTAAAAGTACTAATACCACACTGTAAAAAATACCCTGTTACAAGTAAAAGTACTAATACCACACTGTAAAAAATACCCTGTTACAAGTAAAAGTACTAATACCACACTGTAAAATACTCTGTTACAAGTAAAAGTACTAATACAACACTGTAAAAAATACCCTGTTACAAGTAAAAGTACTAATACCACAATGTCAAAAATACTCTGTTCCAAGTAAAAGCCCTGCGTTTAAAATAAAGTTTATGTCTGTATCAGTATGTTGCAGCGTACGCATCAACATCTCTGTATCACTTTCCTGTGATCATAATCAGCTGTTTAGACCAACCCTGTTACATCACCAGCACGCACACACACACACAAACACACACACACACACACACACACACACACACACACACACAGATGGACTCCATTGTGGATTCATTGGCATAATGTGTGTTTGAGAGTGTCAGGCTGTGAACAATGACTGTGAGTGTGTGTGAGACAGAGAGCGTATTGTGTGATCCGTCCTCCCAAACACACACTTCTGCACGGCTGATCTTTGCTTTCACTGAATACTACGTAATATCCAGTAAATGTACAAATACTGCAAACGTCTTTTACTCCCACGAACGTGATGCCAGTCTCAAGAGGGTGAGAAACACTAAACACTTTCCCGGCAGGGGCAGTACTGCATGTTATACTACAAATCTGAGGTACTTTACTGGAGTATTGGCAGTTTAAGCTACTTTTTTTTTTGGTCCATTTGTTTTCATACACGTTTAATTAACCATCTTTTCTACATTTATTTTTATTTATTATTATTTTTAATTACTATTTACTATGTATTATTATTATTATTTGTATTATTACTAATATTATTATTATTGTTTTAATTATTATTTATCTATTTGTTCAATTATTTGTTGTTGTTTTCTCCATTTTGTTTACTTAAAGGTTAAATCAATATTTCCTTTTTTAACCGTTAGTGTGTGACGACTTGAACCAGAAACATCCTGCTGTAGGACGTTTCTGTTTCTGAGGACGTGGGTTAGATTCCTGTTGCATTGTGGGTAATGAAGTGTTATTTATTGTCTTCATATCTTTATGGCTGCAGTATATTACAGCTTTACTGTCATTCTTCTGCACCGGTTACAAACACAAAGGAACGGACTTTGTACTGAACACGACTGTTTAACTTATTAAAGCTAGTTAATGTGAATGAGAGTGAGTCACAGAGAGAAAGTGGGGGGTCTGACAGGAGTAAGAATTGGGTTTCAGAACCAGTTAAAAGTTCCTCACAGTAACTTTAAAGTATCAAAGTAAAAGTATAATAATAATAATAATATAAACGTGCATGTCATATTAGAAAGGTTAGCGGTGCAACACAAGTGAAATAACATTATTTTAGAGCTGTCAATCGATTCAAAATTAACCTTAAAGGGAGATTAGTCAAGTATGTAATACTCTTATCAAAATGGGAGTGGACAAATATGCTGCTTCATGCAAAATGTATGTATATATTTATTATTATTAATCAATTAACAACACAAAACAATGACAGATATTGTCCAGAAACCCTCACAGGTTCTGCATTTAGCATAAAACAATATGCTCAGATCATAACATGGCAAACTGCAGCCCAACAGGCAACAACAGCTGTCAGTGTGTCAGTGTGCTGACTTCACTATGACTTGCCCCAAACTGCATGTGATTATCATAAAGTGGGCATGTCTGTAAAGGGGAGACTCGTGGGTACCCATAGAACCCATTTACATTCACTGATCTGGAGGTCAGAGGTGTCCAAAATGTCCAAAAAAATGTAATAAAAAAAAAAAAAAAGGTCGAAAATGTCCCAAAAAAGTCTGACAAATGTCAAAAAATGTACAATAAGTCTGAAAAATGTCCGAAAAATGTTTAAAAAAAAATTTGAATAATGTCGAAAATAAATTGAAAAATGTCCAAAAAATTAAAAAAAAAATAAAAATTGAATAATGTCGAAAACAAATTGAAAAATTTCCAAAAAATGTAAAAAAAAAAAATATAGAAAAAAATATCTGAAAAATGTCCCAAAAATTTAAGAAACCCTCACAGGTACTGCATTTAGCATAAAAAAAATAAATTAAAAAAAAGTGTAAAAAAAAAAAAAAAAAAAGTTCGAAAATGTCCCAAAGGAAAGTCTGACAAATGTCAAAAAATGTACAATAAAAGTCTGAAAAATGTCTGAAAAATGTAAAAAAAAAAAAAAATTGAAAAATGTCTGAAAAATGTAGAAAAAGATACAAAAAAAAAATAAAAAAATTCTGAAAAAATTCTGAAAAAATTCCAAAAAAAGTAAAAAAAAAGAAAGAAAAAAAAGTCTGAAAAATGTAAAAAAAAAATGTAAAAAAAAGTACGAAATATGTCCCATAAAGGTCTGACAAATGTCAAAAAAATGTCCCAAAAAAGTCTGACAAATGTCAACAAATTTCCCAAAAAATCTGACAAATGTCAAAAAATGTAAAAAAAAAAAAAGTTTGAATAATGTCGAAAAAAAAATTGAAAAATGTCGGAAAATGTAAAAAAAAAAAAAAGGCCCGAAAAAAGTCTGAAAAATGTGAAAAAAATAAATGTCAAGAAAAATATAGTCCAGAAACCCTCACAGATTCTGCATTTAGCATAAAACAATGTGCTCAAATCATAACATGGCAAACTGCAGCCCAACAGGCAACAACAGCTGTCAGTGTGTCAGTGTGCTGACTTCACTATGACTTGCCCCAAACTGCATGTGATTATCATAAAGTGGGCATGTCTGTAAAGGGGAGACTCGTGGGTACCCATAGAACCCATTTACATTCACTGATCTGGAGGTCAGAGGTCAAGGGACCCCTTTGAAGATGGACATGACAGTTTTTCCTCGACAACATTTAGAGTAAGTTTGGAGCGTTATTTAACCTCCTTCATGATGAGCTAGTCTGACCTGGTTGGTACCGATGGATTCATCAGGTTTTATAGTTTACTATGATACCGGTATCCTCAGTCTGGCTTTAACACTGAGCAAAAAGTACTATATTTACCTCTGAGATGTAGTGGAGTAGAAGTACTAATGGAAATACTCCAGTATACTTCAGTATATGTGCATGACTTTGAGGCGCTGATCCTGCCGTCACACTCCAGATGTGTCTGTGAGCCTCACAGCAGCCCCGGCCCCGGCCCAGCGCTAACCACTGACCCCGTTCAACCACACAGTCAGACCAGTCTGGACCCACCCAAACCCGGAGCCAGAGCCAAACCCGGAGCCAGAGCCAAACCCCAAAGCCAAACCCAAGACTCTGCATGGTGCACAGCGGAGCCAGGACGTGCCAGGCCAATAAAAAGCACATTCCTAGTCACCAAAACCGGCCTCAAGACTTTTTCTGAACTAACACACACACACAGGTGCTAAGTAGTTTTGTTGCCTTAAACTAACTAGGTAGTTTTGTTGCCTTAAACTAACTAAGTACTTATGTTGCCTCAAACTAACTAAGTAGTTTTGTTGCCTTAAACTAACTAAGTAGTTTTGTTGCCTTAAACTAACTAAGTAGTTTTGTTGCCTTAAACTAACTAAGTAGTTTTGTTGCATTAAACTACCTAAGCAGTTTTGTTGCATTAAACTAACTAAGTAGTTTTGTTGCATTAAACTAACTAAGTCGTTTTGTTGCATTAAACTAACTAAGTAGTTTTGTTGCATTAAACTAACTAAGTAGTTTTGTTGCATTAAACTAACTAAGTAGTTTTGTTGCATTAAACTAACTAAGTCGTTTTGTTGCATTAAACTAACTAAGTAGTTTTGTTGCATTAAACTAACTAAGTCGTTTTGTTGCCTCAAACTAACTAAGTCGTTTTGTTGCATTAAACTACCTAAGCAGTTTTGTTGCATTAAACTAACTAAGTAGTTTTGTTGCCTTAAACTAACTAAGTAGTTTTGTTGCCTTAAACTAACTAAGTAGTTTTGTTTCCTAAAACTTGCACAGAGAAATGACTTACAAATTGTCATGTCATTCAAATACCATTTGGTGAGGCAGGTCTGAGGAACAGTGAAGTTTTATTTAAAGTTTTATTTAGCATTGATGTGTGACAGTATCTGAGCCTGGTTCCTGTTATAGTTCAGTTCCTGATCCTGTTTATTTCTCTCTCTCTCAGTCACTTTGGAAACTCTCAAGTGTGTTGCGGTTCAGTGTTTTGGGGGTTTTTTCCAGGTCCACTTCAGCTGTGGAAAACCCAAAAACCATTTATGCAAATTGGAGCTGAAGTGACCTGGAAGGCCGGCCCGAAGAAACCCCCCCCCCCCCACCCCCCCTCCTGTCCTCTCTGGATCTGCTGAACGGGAACATCCTGAAGGCTTTCTGAGGCTCAGCGAGGACAGTAATGTGTAATTTTGCCGGGATGTTCAACCCCACTGAGCTGCTCTCTAATGACAGAGTCCTGGTTCGGGGCTGGTTCGGGGCTGGTTCAGGTCTGGTTCGGGGCTGGTTCTGGGCGGGGCTCTATGATAACGTACAGTGATGCTGCATGTGTGTGACTGACGGTCTGTATTTACTGCCTTAAATCAAGCACAGAGAGTTTTATACCGCAGTGTCACAGCGCTGTGTGTGGTCTTTAACTGCACATGTAATTCAGTAGTGAACGTGTGACTGCATGCATGCACACATGTTTGCGTGTTCTAGGAGTTTGGATGAGCGCTCTCCCCCCCCCCCCTCCGAGGTCATGGAGGCCGCCGCCGCCGCGGGGAGGTTGTTGTGGAGCTGGTCGGAGGTTTTGTTGCCTGGGTGGGACGGAGACTCCATCTAAATGTTTCCATCCTGAATACTTCTGTCACACTGACGCTGCCAGCCAGTGGTACACAGAGCTTTACTTACTGGAAGTAAAAGTACACAAGTATTCTCAGCTCCATGCAGAAAAAGTACTCGTTGTGCAGTAAAATGTACCTAAAGTATCAGCAGTAAAAGTCGCTTTAACTATGAAATCAGTTCTGCAGTTTAGTGCACGTGGATAGACACTTTGCAACGGTGAGCAGAAAGTGTGAAAGTCAATGTGAGTCTGGAGCAGATCTGCCTCCTCCCTCCATAAAGGAGAGAGAGTCTGAGACAGAGACACCACAAGCTCAGGAATGTGGAGTTTACATGGGCAGCTTTATTTGGCCTGAAGAAAATGTTCCCTCGCTGAGCTCAGAAAGCCACATCCCATAATACACACACACACACACACACACACCCACACCCACACGCACACAAAGACTATAGCTGTAAAAACACTCACACACAAAGTAAACGTGCAGAATAAAGTTCCATCTGTTATTAAAATTTAATATTTCTCTCTTTGTGTCTTCAACGGTTGTTCAGGACAGAGCAGAGAGCATGCTGGGTAACCTGATATCACGCCAAAGTGTGTAATAGACCCGCCTGTCCACCAGAGGAAAGCTGTCACGATTTGCCTCGTTTTGACAGTTAGCCTGACAGTTAGCTTGACAGTTAGCTTGACAGTTAGCTTGACAGTTAACCTGACAGTTAGCTTGACAGTTAGCTTGACAGTTAGCTTGACAGTTAACCTGACAGTTAGCTTGACAGTTAACCTGACAGTTAGCTTGACAGTTAACCTGACAGTTAGCTTGACAGTTAGCTTGACAGTTAGCCTGACAGTTAGCCTGACAGTTAGCTTGACAGTTAGCTTGACAGTTAACCTGACAGTTAGCTTGACAGTTAGCTTGACAGTTAGCTTGACAGTTAGCTTGACAGTTAACCTGACAGTTAGCTTGACAGTTAACCTGACAGTTAGCTTGACAGTTAGCTTGACAGTTAGCCTGACAGTTAGCTTGACAGTTAGCTTGACAGTTAACCTGACAGTTAGCTTGACAGTTAGCCTGACAGTTAGCTTGACAGTTAGCTTGACAGTTAACCTGACAGTTAGCTTGACAGTTAGCTTGACAGTTAACCTGACAGTTAGCTTGACAGTTAGCTTGACAGTTAACCTGACAGTTAGCTTGACAGTTAACCTGACAGTTAGCTTGACAGTTAGCTTGACAGTTAGCTTGACAGTTAGCTTGACAGTTAACCTGACAGTTAGCTTGACAGTTAACCTGACAGTTAGCTTGACAGTTAGCCTGACAGTTAGCTTGACAGTTAACCTGACAGTTAGCCTAACAGTTAGCTTGACAGTTAGCCTGACAGTTAACCTGACTGTTAGCCTGACAGTTAGCCTGACAGTTAGCTTGACAGTCTGACAGTTAGCTTGACAGTTAGCCTGACAGATCTGATCAAGAATAAATATAAAATAGAAAGTAGAACGGTAGAAAAGAACAGTAAAATATGAGTTATTAAAGTGAAAAGAGCTGAACAGTGTTTAAAACAACGAGGACAGGATGTGGAAATGTTCACAGTTCAAATAAAGAATATCTGCAGAGATGTAGGCTGCTCTCTGCAGACCTACACAAACACTTTATTTATCACGTTTTAGAAATGATATTAATGTCTGATGTTACTCACTCATACTGATGTCATCTCTTCAGACCTTCCTGGTAGAAACAAAGGCTGGAAAGTTAGGCAGCTGCTAACTAAACATCTGGTGAAGAGAGAATCCTGCCAGACTAATGAGGGCAATAAGGAACAGGTGAGCAGGTGAGCAGGTGGGAGTCAGGTGACTGGGACAGGTGGACAAGTCTGAGGGTATCTGGTGGACAGGTAGGGCCTTTCTCAAGCCGGACCCTCCCCACTCCCACTCTGTAACAAGTTTTCTGACATTAGATGTTGAATCTCTCATGTTGTGGAGAGAAACTCTAACGGGCCACTAGTCTTGTTATTCATATAAAACGAGTGGTTTCTTTTCCAATGATAACACCAGCTGGTTATATTAATATAACCGAGCGTATTAGAGATGATGGTTCCAGTGATGTCAGTGGAAAAGACGTATTCATATGAGCTCATATCTGAGTGGGCTGCTGCCATGACAACACCAAGACAGACAGGTTGGATTTAAACAGCTGACATTAGGTTGAATACGCCTTGTTAGCTTGTTTTTAGCTCAGTTAGTGTTCACAGCGTGGGAGAGATGAAGCATCAGCACTGCTTGAATCTTCCTTCAGGATGTGGACAAAACCACTTAGTTTGGTTTAAGCAACAAAACTACTTAGTTAGGTTTAGGCAATAAAACCACTTAGTTTCGTTTAGGCAACAAAACCACTTAGTTACGTTTAGGCAACAAAACCACTTAGTTACGTTTAGGCAACAAAACCACTTGGTTAGGTTTAGGCAACAAAACCACTTAGTTACGTTTAGGCAACAGAACCACTTAGTTACGTTTAGGCAACAGAACTACTTAGTTAGATTTAGGCAACAGAACCACTTAGTTATGTTTAGGCAACAGAACTACTTAGTTAGATTTAGGCAACAGAACCACTTAGTTACGTTTAGGCAACAAAACCACTTAGTTAGGTTTAGGCAACAGAACTACTTAGTTAGATTTAGGCAACAGAACCACTTAGTTACGTTTAGGCAACAGAACTACTTAGTTAGATTTAGGCAACAAAACCACTTAGTTAGATTTAGGCAACAGAACCACTTAGTTACGTTTAGGCAACAGAACTACTTAGTTAGATTTAGGCAACAAAACTACTTAGTTAGATTTTAGCAACAAAACTACTTAATTAGGTTTAGGCAATAAAACACTTAGTTAGGTTTAGGCAATAAAACCACTTAGTTAGATTTAGGTAACAGAACCACTTAGTTACGTTTAGGCAACAGAACTACTTAGTTAGATTTAGGCAACAAAACTACTTAGTTAGGTTTAGGGAACAAAACCACTAAGTTAGGTTTAGGCAGCAAAACTACTTAGTTAGGTTTAGGCAGAAACGTTACGACGTTTGTTATTAAACGTTTGTTGTTAAACGTTTGTTGTTAAACGTTTGTTGTTAAACGTTTGTTGTTAAACATTTGTTGTTAAACGTTTGTTATTAATGTTGTTAAACCTTTTGGACCCTGGTTGTGTATTTTGCTGGTTTGAAACCTCCTATAGAAAGACCCTGTATGTCCCCACAGTATAAACATCCCTCTGCAGACACCACAGCGTCTATAAGCCCACTCAGCCCTATAAGGTGTGCAGAGACCAGCCACTTCAACATAAACACTTCCAGCCCACAGTCATGCATGTTATTCCTTTCTTATGAGCCAAGAACCCAGAACAGTCGGACCAAACATGAAGTGAAGCAACACGTTATTTTAGCCTGCTGGGTTCAGAAATCCACCCACCTGTTTCCTCTAACACACACTGAGTAAAGCATGGGGGAGTGTTGTGTTTGGTTTCATACCAGCCAGGCCACCACACAGCTGATACTGGTTAAATTAAAAACCATGACATGATATCCAAACATAATGTGTCTTTAAACCTGCAATAACTGATTTTATGTCCACTTGTTTTCAGTAGAAGTGAACACAGTAACACATGATCCCCTTTATAAAGTTGATATGTTGAACTTGTTAGCAAACAGTTGCTTATTTCCACATCGAGCAGTTTCAGAGCAACATGATGATCCATCAGGAGTCTTTGTGTTTGACTATAAGTCCAATATTCTCTCTTTTAGCTCCGTTTTTGGTCTCCACCAACTCCCAACTTTGAGTACTCGACTAGTTTACATCCAAGTTGTATTTTGTACTGCAACTATACTATGAACTTTACTACAAAGGGAACTCATAGGTGTCCTGTTAGTTATATACTTGTAGCCTACTTTTTAGTTTATGAAAGTACACTTTAAAGAATACTCTCCATAAACTACTAGTTTAATAGTTTTTACTGCAAGTATACTTGTAAGTTTTCTATAAGTGAACTTATAGTACTTTGCCAAATATACTAATACTTTTCCGTAAATTTTTTAATATAAGCCAAGTATACTTAGACTTTTCTGTATACTTGCCAAGTATACTTAGACTTTTCTGTATACTTGTCGGTAAAAGCCAAGTATACTTAGACTTTTCTCTGTATACTTGTCAGCATACTGTAAGCCAAGTATACTTGGACTTTTCTGTATACTTGTCAGTATAAGCCAAGTATACTTGGACTTTTCTGTATACTTGTCAGTATAAGCCAAGTATACTTAGACTTTTCTATATACTTGTCAGTGTAAGCCAAGTATACTTAGACTGTTCTGTATACTTGTCAGTATAAGCCAAGTATACTTAGACTTTTCTGTATACTTGTCGGTATAAGCCAAGTATACTTAGACTGTTCTGTATACTTGTCAGGAGAAGCCAAGTATACTTGGACTTTTCTGTATACTTGTTAGCATAAGCCAAGTATACTTAAGTATGATTTTGTTAAGTGTATCTTTATTAAGTACATTAAAAGTAAACTGAAAGCATACTCTCTTTTTTTATTTATCTTTTTATTTATCTACTTTTATATCTTTTTATCTTTCTTTGATTTCAGCAAGAAAACCCTTTAGTGAAGTTAAGGGAAAACATCACGGTTGGGCTTAAAATAAGTACGTAAACTAAGTAAAACACAGAAACGACGTAACATCAGTACGGAAAACACGTGACAAACATCATTAACGTAACAACGTAACTGTCATTTACTAACAGAGTCTATTTTAAGGTCTATTGTCTCAGATGGTTTTGTTGTCGGTGCTCCTGGTTTTCACTCAGGAGGAGGTCAGGTTTCAAATCCAGGTTTAGGTGAACTTGTTGTACCTGTTCTGTTTTTTGGTTAAAACCGATCCCCACATCTGGAATATAAGATGACAACATGTCAGTGTTGTGTGACTGATTAGTTCAGCTTTAAGGAACTGATGTGATCCAGCTTCAGATGACAGACTATACTGGGTCCAGTTGCCTCCCAATAAAACCACCAATCAGAACCCTCCACCCACAGCCTGATCCCCCTCCTGTAAACACTCCACATGATGGATAAGAAGCAAAGCACAGATCTCAGGTCTGTTTACGTGCTCCTGTGTTTACACTGCAGCCTGAACGCATGTGTACATAAATAAACCACAGACGTAAACCGGAGCCGCGGCGGCGTGCAGACAAGACGCCGCGGGGTCGGCGGGGTCGGGGCCCGGATCTGGAGGTTTGGCCTGAAGCCCGTCACGGTGTTTTCTATCAACACCACGGAGCGGAGGCACGTAAAGGTCTGCTGACGATTCTCCATGTTGACACTCAAAGCAGTAACTAGTATCCTGATATCTAGTTAGTACTTTATACCATCCTGCTGACACTACACTGAACACTGAACACTGAACACTGAACACTGAACACTGAACACTCACTAGAGCACCACAACCTAAAAATCACAAGTTGCGTTAATGTGTTAAAGAAATTAGTGGCGTTATTTATTTATTTAAATGAACATCTTCGGGATTATTACTTTAATTAAAGCACTTCTGCCTGTAAGTGTTGTAAACATGTTCATGATGGGAGCAGTCACTGAGACAACATCGCTTTCTGCTGGTGGATCCAGGTACAACATCCAACATCAATTAAGTAACCAAGGTTCACTCTCCTTTATATAAGAGATGAAAAGTAACTAAGTACATTTACTCAAGTATTGTACTTAAAGGTGCTAATGATAACACTAATAATATTGAGCCACTAGATCGTCAGATATCTTCCACAGAGTTAAACAAAACATTCATTTTGGACCCGTCAAAATGATTAATTCACAATCATAATATTTATATATATATATATATATATATATATATATATTTATATATAGTCTGTGGTAGCAATGTGGGTAAAGAATGAGTCGACTGCTGCCTCAGGGACTTGTGGGTAATCGAAAGGAAGTGTCGGTTGCCTTGGTAACGGGAAGAGGAGGAACCAGGTCCATCTTTGAACTGAAAAGAACAAAGAGCAGCTCACCTGAGGACAGGTAATTCACTGATGACATCACGGACTGAAACATTTGATTGGCACCTACTGGAGGTCTGAAGCCGACGCCCACTGGCGATGTCGCCGCCCCCTCGGAGAACGGCGCGTTCTGATTGGCTCCCTCGACACTCTGTAGGGCACAAACACGTTTCCTTAATTCCTTCATTCCCTTCCTCCTTCCTTCTTTCGCTTCCTCCTTCCTTACCTCACTTCCTTATAAGGTATTTCCTCCGTTTGTCTGTCAATCAAATCATCAGGCTCCATCAGCTGCTTCCTACACACAAACACACAGTATTAATACAAATATAAATACTTGTAGTACTTGTACTATACTTGTCATAGTTAAGTTATATGTAATATTTATTGTTTCAGCATTTATCTATGTATTTATTTCAGGTATTATTTGTTTATTGTTATATCGATTATATATTGTTTCAGCATTTATTTATGTATTTCTTAATATATTAATAGTTTACGTTTATATCTTTTTTTTTCATCCTCCGTACTATCAGTAACCAATCACAGAAATCTATCAGATGTCACACACAAACACACACACACACACACACACACACACACACACACACACTTACTGGATGTGTTTCCATGTAAGGGCGTCAGGACTCCGTCTATAAACAGATTAGCGAGCATTAGCCGCAAATGTCTGATAACTAAATTACGATGGACTTGTAGCAATCGTTAGCATTGGCACTGATGTTTCATATGGTAAAACTGATAGCATTAGCATTAGCATTGGTGGTCCACTTCACCAAGTCATAGCATTAGCTTGAACGTTTCACAAATAGCAGTAGCGTTAGCACTGATCGGCCAACAGATTTGTTTGTTTACTTACGATCTGGAATCACGTCTCCGGTTACCATGGCGATCGCTAGGTGAAAACAGGAAGTAGATAAGAGAGACGAAGGAATGACTACAGACAGAAAAGGTCAAAAGAAATTAAAGATATAGAGAGATGTGTAGTTGTATTACCGGTTCTTTTTTCTTGTTCTGCGTTGCTCGCTGTTTCCCGCCGTCTTCTGTGATTCGCTGCCGCTGCTTGTGTTGCCACGGGAACGAGACCTTTTGATCAAATTTTACAGAAACCTAAAAACATCATGTTCTCAAAGTTTTCCAAACCTTTCCAAAACTGAACTTAAGCTTTCCAAACTCTTAACGGCATTCAAACCTGTGAAATGTCTTTACTTAAAAACTTTATTAGAATAAAATTTGAACCATTCAATTTAACCGGTTGTCGGCTAGAGTTAGACCATTTTTAAAATTTCATTTTATCTATTTTACAATAGTTTTTTCTCAAAGTTTACAATTTTACCCTCACATCTGTCCAAAAACGTTGTTTTGTTTCTCTTAAAACTTAAAGATAAATGAAAATTGTGAGTGACTCCCCTCACCTCCTGCCCCGCTGTCTGATTGGTCGATCTCCATCCAGACTTCTGCTCCGCCTAAAAGACAAACAACAAACATCCATTTATTACCAGCCGTGACGGCGACGCTGGTCTTGTTTTCACCTTGTGAGTAAAGAAACAATTTAACATACGGAAAACATGTCACAAACGTCACTAATATAACTTACAAAACAAAACGCCGGTCTCGAATAGTGGCTTCGCCTAAACGTTGTGTGTTTGTTGGATCTTTCTTCCTTTCTTACCTCTGTGGTCTTCCACCTCCACCTGCTTCTTCTTCTTCTTTGGTGCTTGGAGGGAACTTTGGGTTGAAAAGGCCGCTGGAACCAAATAATATTCACTCAGTAATCGGATTACATCCATAATATAAGCAGATTACATGTACTCATATACTCTTTAGATTATATGACCTGTTGTTTCTCACAACTAACACTGATTTTGTTTTTATTATTTTTTCTCTTTTACCTCAGAGGGCCGCTGTTTTCCCATGGTGCACTGGGCTTCAGGTCATCCTGCTCTGCCCCGCTCTCTGACCTGCAGGAATAAGACAAACTCAATCACATGATATCACAGATCTCTCTCTCTCTCTCTCTCTCTCTCTCTCTCTCTCTCTCTCTCTCTCTCTCTCTCTCTCTCTCTCTCTCTCTCTCTCTCTCTCTCTCTCCTCTGTTGGGCTCAGTGTCTCTCGCCCTGCTCACCTCTGAACAGCAGGCGGAGCTGCCTGCATAGCCATTGGTTCACTGGTGACGCTCGCCATCTGATTGGCTGGAGGAGAGGAGGCGGAGACAGTGGACAGATTACAGGTGAGGAGACAAATATTAAAATTTAATTAAATTAAATTATTAGAATAAATTATTAGTAGTAAATAAACACTAGAATTCGAAATAATACTAAGAAAATACAGCAACAAGTTTTAATTCCTCCAAATTAAATCTTAATGTAATTTGTAAGAAGATACTTACTGTAATTGTGTATATTTTAAAATACTCAAAATAATAACCAATCCACAGCAAATATTATTTTTTATTAATATAATGAAAAACTAAGGATCAGTTTTAATTTGCTCGTCGCCACTAGAGCATCAAAAGTGTTTAAATTCTGTCCTCTGGGTTTAGAGATGCACGTTAATAACAATAATAAATAACAATAATAGTCAGAAAGTGTGCGTACTGTGATGTTTTGGTCTCTGATCTGTTCTGTTGTTAATAGTTTTGTTTCTCAGGAGGCCGACGTTGAGCCGAGGAAGAGTCAGAGTGGGCGAACGAGCAACACTACACATGACAGAGAGAGAGAGAGAGAGAATTAATCTGTTTACAGTGATTTTAGCAAAAAATTAATTAAAACATTTAATTAATCTGTAAATTTGATAGTTAATTAAACTTAATTAATAGTTATTTTACTGTTAAACAATGCAATTATAATGAATAATGTTTACTAATTATTATTAATGCTATAATATCTGTTATTTTATCATTAGTTTGTGTAATATGAAATAATTAGTTTATAAATTATATATTGTATCATAGCTGATAAGAGACGATAACAATTACATTCTGATTACATTAGAAAACTATTAACAGTTTGTTGCACACAACATTTTATATACTATATTAAGTATTTGTTAATAATTACCGTATGATTTTTAAACTTTTAACAAATCGTTTGTAAAACATCTATAAACATTATATAGATAGATGGACCAGAAACCAATTATTAACATTAATTACAAAGTATTTATTAAACATTTAACAATATATTATAATCATCAGTTGTAACTTTATAATAGCCATCCAAATATGTTTTATACATTTTTTATTTATATTATTATAATTTATTTTTTATCTATAATTTATATATAATTTATTTATATAATTTTGATAGACTTTTAACAAATCAATTATAAATCTTTAACAAAGTGTTACAAATATTTGGTTTATCTATCTTAATAATGTTAATAGATGTTTTACAAATTATATCGTAATCATGAACAAATACTTATATATATAGAATATAGTAGATAAAATATTATAATGTGTACAACAATAAACTGATAAAATAACATACATCATATCATTACTAATAATTGGTAAACATTAAATATAAATTATCATATAATTGTTGATTAACAGTAAAATAACTATTAACTAAGTTTAATTAACTATAAATTTACCGTTTATAAAAAAAAAAATGTATAAAGTGTTACCAACTCATCCTGGAGTCATTTTATAAACTTGTATATTTTATAAGAAATAAGTGATAATAATAAGGTAAAATGTATTTAACAGATATAAAATAAAGAGGAAAGCATTGAAAATAGGATTTGATAAAATCACATGACTGCGGTGTTTTTGTGTGTTTACCTGCGTTTCAGTTTACATGTCAGTGGATTCGACTCCGACATCCTGAACACAATAAATAAATAAACTAGTCAGTGACGATAAAGAATAAATGATTTTCTGATGGTGGTATCTTCCTTCTCAACCACTCACTGTGTGTGTGTGTGTGTGTGTGTGTGTGTGTGTGTGTGTGTGTGTGTGTGTGTGTGTGTGTGTGTGTGTGTGTGTGTGTGTGTGTGTGTGTGTGTGTGTGTGTGCAGTATAAGGGTGAGGGTAAGTTTCCAGGAGATGAATGTAAGTCAATGTAAAGTCCTCTAAAGTGATGGAAACACAACTTTATTACCTGAAGAAGGCGTGATGTTCAACACAACATCTCCACAGACGTTTACAGTCGGATCGATGCAATGTCTGGAAGTAGAAGGACGTCTCTGAACCCTGAAACACAGAAACAGAAAATATACACAAACACACGAAAATATTTTTTGATTTTTTTTTTTAATTCTGAAATAAGATTATTTATTAAAAACTTTATTGTCTTTTTAGAGCTACAGACTGGCATTAGCATTAGCATTAGCATCAGTCAGCCAGAACTCACATTCCTTCCGACGACTCGGAGCTCAAAGGTTTCGTCTTTAAAGTGAAGTTTGGTGATTCTCTGCCTGAAGAAAACATGATAACATGATACGTCACATGATCACAGCAAAATAACAGTTATTTATGTTGTTTATTACATACATATAACATTGCATTGTTTATATATTTTATACACTCGTTTATGTTGTTTAATTACACAAATATTTGATTATGTTGTTTATATCTTCTATACGCTTTGTATGTTTGTGTGTGTTTTTTATTTATATTTACAGAAACAGTTATTTGTTTTATTTATTTGTTTTCTTTATATTTATTTATGTTTTATTTAAATCTATACAAATAATTCACATTTGTGCTCACATGTATTTTGTTTATTTATATTTATACAAACTTGTTTATGTTGTCTCTTTATATCTATACAAATATTTGTTTATGTTGATTATATTTATACAAACTTTTACTTATATTTATATCTATACAGCCATTTATTTATGTTGTTTATTTATAATGTTTATTCATGTTCATACAAAGGTTTACTTTATTTATATTTAGACATTTATGTTTGTTGTGTTTTATTTAATTCTATACAAATGTTTCATATTTGTGTACATATTTATTTTTGTTTATATATATTTTTTTATTTGTTTATTTATATTCACGCCAACATATATTTACGTTGTTTTTCTATAATTATTCAAACATTTATGTATGTTGTTTATTTATATAAACATTTATATTAACCACCACCACAGACGGTGAATGTACGTAAGGAGGTCTCACTCTGAACAAAAAGGACAGATATAATATTTGAAGATAACAGATGAACTAAGAGGTCTCACTCCTACCAGAAATATTTCCCCACCAGCACTTTGTTCTTGTAGACGACCACGCCCACCGGAGTTGGACCCAGGAAGTACTCCGTCTGGTTCTCACCCTGCAAAGAATCATGGGAGTGAAGACAGATAAATAATTACACATAAACTCAAGTTCTCAAACGTGATATTAAACTAAACTTGTTCTTGTTCTCTGTGTAATTACCATAAATTATATTCTTCAAGAATATTTGTAAAATATTTCAAAGTGTAGCAAAGTATATTGAAGGAGTATGCTATTAATCTAATATAAATATATTAGTTGTCTATTACTAGTACATTTTCAAATATGCTCAAAGTGTAATTGTAATGCTATTGTAATACTCATAAAATGTATTTTAATTTCACTGCAAGTAAATGTATAACACCTATGAAATGCATATGCAGTAGTATGTTTGTAGTGTACATATATATACATATACTATATATACACATATTTTGTACATATTTTACTAATATTTTTAATAAACATAAACATCACATGACAAGGAGGAATAGCAAGAAGTGAAACACGTTATAGAAGGAGAGTGAAGGAGAGTGAAGCGTGTTATTGATCAGTGATCAGAAATCTTACGTAGGTGGCGAACAGCTGGACTCCGAACATCTGCAGAGAGCTGCAGAGAGACAGGAAGAGACACTCAGCCTGAGGACGAGAGACACCGCTGGACAGAGAGAGAGAGAGAGAGAGTGTGATGAGTTAGTTTTGTAGGTTATATTACTGTAATACTGTATATGACCTTTTCAAATCTAGACGTGTTATTAAACATATATTTCATCTAAATGTGACTAAAAGTTATTGAATAAGGAGAGATTAACCCCACAGTAAGAATAAAGACTAAATATGTTTAATCTTCACTGTAAATGTTGAAGTTAGAATAATAATTTCAGTCACTACGGCTGTCAAAGTTAACACAATAATAGGGTTAGGGTTATAATAACGCGTTAACGTAAATTCGTTTGAAAGCTACTGATTTCTTTAACGCATTAACGCAACTTGTGATTTTTAGGTCTCAGTTTTGAAGAAAGAGCGAAGACACTGGTATCATATAAAACTAGAAATGTCAAAAAAATTTCAAAAAAAATGTCCGAAAATTGACCGTAAAAATTTAAAAAAATGTCCGAAAAAGTCAGAAGAAAAGTCTGAAAAATGACTGAAAGAATGTCAGAAAAATTACCAAAAAAATTAGGAAGAAAGGCAGAAAAAATTAAAAATGTCTGAAAAGATCCGAAAAAAATATCCGAAAAATATCCGAAAAATTACCCAAAAAATTTCTGAAAAAGGTTGATGAGAAGTCAAAAAAATGTCTGAAAAATGTCCAAAAAATATCCGAAAATGACCAAAAGAAAAAGGCAGAAGAAAAGTCGATTGAGAGCCAGTCAATTGATTAAAATCAGTGACATTTAAACCCCCCCGACCACAAACTGTATTTCTGTTCTTCAGTATTTGACATTCACTTGGTAATACATTTTTTCTTTCCTTAGAGTTAATTATTAATATTTGGTGTCCACCTGAGTGTTTGGTAGATGTGTTTTACTTCCTGGTTCTCCTCCGCCTCACTTTGGTCACCTCGCTCCACTGGAGGGAAATAAAGACAAACAGGAAGAAATAAACTGTGATGCTCCGATGTTTAACTTAAATTAAATTTACATTTAATAAATGCTGAACATTTTTACAATGTTTGTTCCATGATTTTTGGGTTAGTTTTTGGTATGTTAAGTTATGATAAAGTCATCTATGATACAAATACTTTTTTTTTAATTTTTTTTACATACATTGATATTTCTGTTTTAATTTGCTTCTTAATTTTTATTCTTATTTATTTATCATCAAGTAATTTATTTATTTATTTTAATTTTGTCAGGTTCCGTCCTCCATATAAAACAGCAAAAGCAATATTAATGTATTAATTCCCTTATTTATTTACTCTTCTGTTTAATTTTCCCTTTTAATGCCTTTTAATTTATTTTTTATTTATTCATTTATTTTTTTATTCTTAATTTTTAATTTTTAATTTTTAATTTTTGATTTTTAATTCCCTTTTATTTATTTATGTATTATTATTATTATGCTCCCCCTGCCTCTATGGAGGACAACAAGAGTCAGATAAATAGTAATAGAGCATTTAATTGATTAATAACTAATTATACAATAAAGATGTTGTATGTTAAGTTATGATAAAGTCATCTATGATGCAAATACTTTTTTTCCATTTTTAATTTCTTTTTTTTTTTCAAAAATTACAAAAACAGCAAAAATAATTTTCTATTGTTAGAAAAAAAAGGACATTTTTTCTTTAAAATTTTAAAAGTATTATGTCCGTATAAATATTATCATGTGTTGATTTAAAGCTTATTGTTCCATTAATATTCAATCAGGAATATTTCACATTGAAGTGTTTCCTCACCGTGCAGCATCAGAGCGGAGAGTCGAGGTCTGAGGTGGGGGGGGCATCGCAGACGACCTTGACGGATGTCCTGACAAACCTGCAGGTAGAACTGATACCTGACAGAGAAAACACACCTTAGTTATTATTTATTAAGATCGTTCATTTAAAGACGAATCAGATCCGACGAAATCCTCCTGCTGCTTCACCAGAGACTCCGTCAGCTCCGACTCTGTGAATGTGCAAAAATATATAATAAATAAATATTAAGTGGCCCTAAAATGATGAACTTCCGGGACTGTTGAATGTTTTCTTTATCTCTGTGGATCAATGTTATCATTGTTATCAACGTTATCAACAGCACCTTTAACACATTTAAACACATAATAAAAATATTAGAGTATAGAAACAAAACTGTTCAAAGTCACAAAATGTTCAGTTATTTAAAACAAATGAAATCGCTGATTTAAATTTAGAGATAATAATAATAACTTTAATGAAACTGTACCGCGTAGTTTCCTCCTTCAGCTTCGACGGATCCTCAACGTAAAACTTGACACCAAAGTAGAAAATGTACGGAGGCCCGACTGTGACAAAACAAGAGAAATATACTTTCTAAATCAAATTATAACATTAGTTTGTTATTATTTATAATAAAACTGCATCCGTTTGAAGACAAAGTAAATAAAAAAACATGTTTTGTTATTCTAATAAAATCAGATTACTTAAAAAAATGATTAATTAATTTGATGTTTAATGAATTTCTAAATGTACTTTAAATGTGTTCTATACATTCTGTTTGATAGTTGTTGAAAAATGAAAATGAAATAAATTAAACAAAAACATTTAATGTCAGTAGGTGTAATTTTTTATTGTTTTTAATTTCATTAATGTTTTCTGTCAGTTTGTCTGTGATCAGTGAAACTCACCGAGGTCTCGATGTTGTGAAAGAGTTTTTGATGGATCCAACCAGCTCTGTTAGAGTACGAGAGAAGAGTTATCTGAACATTAAAGCTGTAAACACGTTCTATAGAAACCCAAAATACAAGTAAGAACCTGAAAATGAGCAGGATATGTCCCCTTTAAATGAAATTACACTTCTAAGTAAATTAAACTAAATGAACACATTTGTAAATATATATATATATACATATATATATTTGTTTCTGTTTTGTTTGTTTCTTTTCTCACCGTCTGCTGTTTGTTGTCGCAGAATCTCAACCCGAAGAACTCGACTTCAACCACGTTCAGGTGAGAAAACACCTGTTGCAAGATGGCCGCCACCTTCGAAGATTTCTGAGGATTAAAGACAGATTTCACTCACAGAGAGATCAACAGTATATTCTCATATAAAAATAAATAAAAACAGCAGATAAGAACAAAGAAGAGACTAAAATATAGAAACAATAAAACAGGAAGTAGTCGCTCACCTTGATGCCCTGCTCGGCCGTTAGTGTGATCTTCCTCTCGTCCAATAGGAGGACTTCTCCATAAAATTCCTCCCAGTTGCCACGGAAACAGGCCATTGTTGCTTAAGACAAAAGATATATATTTTTTTAAATCATGTTACCTAAAAGTAACCTGAAAGATGACTGAAGGCTCGGCCACTCGTGTGTTAATGCAGGTGATATAAAAACCTAAAATAAAAACATGTATTGAAAGCGTATGTAGACTTACAGGCAGGTCCGTTCAGTTACTGGGTCCGGGTCTGGATCAGGTTCTGGTCCCGGTGGATCCAAAGGAAAGACATGAAGGAGCAGCAGCTCTACCTGATGAGGTAAAGAGGGAACAGGTGAGTGAATGAGTGAGGAAGGTCAGGTGACTGCAGCGCTGCTGAGGGACTCTGCTGGATGGATGGAGACATAAAACATATATGCAAAAATAAATTCATTCATTTAAAAATAAATAATAATAAATAAATAAATGACTTCATAAATAAATAAATATGTCATTAAATGTAGTAAAAATAATATAAAAAAATTAAATCATGCATAAATAAATAATAAAATGCAAAAATACATAAATAAATACATGTATTTAAAGATAAATAAAAAATAAATGCAAAAATAAATAGATAAGTTTAAAAATTAATAAAAAATAAATACATGAATAAATAAAAGGGAAAATCAAAAAGAAGAGTAAATAAATAAGGGAATTAATACATTAATATTGCTCTTGCTGTTTTATATGGAGGACGGAACCTGACAAATAAAAATAAATAAATAAATTACTTGATGATAAATAAATGATTGATTGATAATGATTGATAAATAAATATGTCATTAAATGTAGTAAGAATATTAAAAAATAAATGTAGCCATGAATTAATTAATACAGTAAAATATGATATAAATCGATATTTCTGTTTTAATTTGCTTCTTCATTTATTTATCTTATTTATCTAACAATTAAATATTATAAATATAATAAGCGTTCAGTCCAAAATGGTGGCTGTTGTCAAAAAAACACCAGAGTTTCGTCTCTCTGCGTCTAAACTGTTTGTCCTCACCTGCTGCTGATTAACTTCTTCTTCTTCTTCTTCCTCTTCTTCTCTTTCTCTCTTTCTCACAGTCCTTCCATGGATGTATTATAAGGACTTATCATACCTCTTCCTCCTCCTCCTCTCTTCCTCTCTCTCGGTGCTCTGTTGTTCTGTTGCCATGGAGACGACATGGTTGCCCCTCCCCCTCCCCCTCCTCTCTCTCTCATTGAACTGTTTATGTTTTTATTTTTTATTTTATTTCTTTACTTTATGTTGAAAACTGATTAATTTTCCTCTCAAACTCTGAATCACTTTATTAAACTAAAAAATATCAAATAGATTAAAAAAAAGTTTTATTATAAATTAATCTGATCTGAGAGTTTCAAATTAAATTATTATCTTCCTTCTCTTCCTCCTGAGCCACAGCTCAGAGCTCACACACACACACACACACACACACACACACACACACACACACACACACACTCTAATTAAAGTGAATGCAGGATTAGCTCTAAATTAGCTCTAGATGCTAATCCCAACAGAACGCAGCGTAAACAGAAAAACATTTTTCATTCATTTAATTTAATCTCATTAAAATGAAGTTACTGAATTATTATTATTATTATTATCAACAGAAGAAGATTAAACGTCTTATTATAACATAATAATTCTTTAAAATTAAATATCTCAGTTTACTATTACTGATTTAAAACGAGGACATTTTATTTTATTTTATTTTATTTGTGAGTAATCTTTATTTTGCTATGATGTATTTTTCATTTCTGTTTAAAAGTATAATTTTACTAACTCAGTAAATATTAAACATTTAATTAAGTTGTGATTCTGTTTTATGAAAGAAAAAAACTACTAAAATAAAAAGGTTTTGTCTGACTAAATGTTCACTATTAATGTGTAACACAACATATTTACATTAATACAGTTTACTGTGTTTATTAAGTCACATTGAATTGTTAAACATGATGTTTTTAACAGACTTTTTTTTACAGTGTTGCAGTTTTTTTTAATCAACTAATGGATTCAGATGAGATTCTTTACAGTGTGCTGTTATATTATGGGATTAAAGCTGCAGATATAAACGTCTTCAGTCTGCTTCACCTCACACATCACTCCGTTGATTTGTTTACGATTATTAATTATTTTATGTTTTCACATTTTTTATTATGTTTTCTTGCATGTGTTTTAATTCAATCAGGCTATTTTATTGTTTTTCATATTATATTAATTTTATTTTCTCCTCAAAGATGATCACAGAATTTTCCTTTTCATTCGATTGATTTGTGTTTGTTTGAATTATAAGTAATTTAACTTTTGGAAAAGCTGAAAAGAAACCGTGTTTCATGAACATATTTTATATTTAACACACTTGATTTATTTTTTTTTAAATATTTTTTTTATTGTTTTAAAACATCTTTAAGACGAAAAGGAGCATCCTGATTGGCTGCTGATATTTTGAAAGGACCAATCATGTCTCAGGATTCTCGTCCTCCTCTCTGTGCTCTGATTCTGTCTCTCATCATTCTCGTCTGTTTTGGACTCTACTGCGTCGCCAAGGTAACCAACTGTCACTCTGTTAGCATTAGCATTAGCATTAGCATTAGCATTAGTTCTTCCACTAAATACCTCATCATGGTTATTAACAGGAGAAAGGTCTATGAATTTATGATTAATAATTCATAGATATGATTATGTATATATTATGTATGTAATTTTATTATGTTATATATTATGTCATAATGTGTGTCATGTCCTTCATCGCTCACCATCCTCCTCCTCCTCCTCCTCCTCCTCCTCCTCCTCCTCCTCCTCCTCTCTGCAGGGAGCCTCCTTCTCCTCCTTCAGTTGGTGGTTGATCCTCGGCGCCTCCTGTCTGCTCGCCACCGCCTTCATCTCCTTCCGCCTGTACGAGGTCTGCCAGAGGGATGATGAGGAGGAGGAAGAGGAGGAGGAGGAGAGAGGAGGAAGAGTCAGCTGAGGAGGAGGAGGAGGAGGAGGACAGAGGAGGAAAAGTCAGCTGAAGAAGAGGAGGAGGAGGAGGACAGAGGAGGAAGAGTCAGCTGAAGAAGAGGAAGAGGAGGAGGAGGAGAAGGAGGACAGAGGAGTAAGAGTTAGCTGAAGAAGAGGAGGAGGAGGAGGAGGAGGACAGAGGAGGAAGAGTCAGCTGAAGAAGAGGAAGAGGAGGACAGAGGAGGAAGAGTCAGCTGAGGAGGAGGAGGAAGAGGAGGAGGAGAAGGAGGACAGAGGAGTAAGAGTTAGCTGAAGAAGAGGAGGAGGAGGAGGAGGAGGAGGAGGAGGAGGAGGAGGACAGAGGAGGAAGAGTCAGCTGAGGAGGAGGAGGAGGAGGAGGAGGAGGGAGTGTCTCCTCACTCTGACCTCAGACCAGTTTAATACAGATGAACTATTTTAAATATGTACATGATGAATTCAGTATAATGTTAATTCATCATCACAACAGAGCTGCTTCAGACTCTCAGATCCATGTTAAGCAACACTTCCTGATGTTTTTCACATTAAAAGCCTGCATATAAAGAGAAGGCTTTTCCGTGTTGAGTAACGATGTTCGGGGGAAAAGTCAAAGTGAACCTCTTGACACGATATATTTGACATATTTCCACACAGTTTTAAACTTTATTGCATTTTTTCACAGTTTATCAAAATGTTTATGTTGATATAAAACATTGAATCAGACGTGATTTCAGATGTGACATTTACACACATGACGAATCAATAAATACAAACAATTTAAATTATTATATTATTAATATAAATTAACTCTGATTCCAGGTGAGATATGAACTTTTTACTTAATAAAACTGAAAATAAAACAACAAAAATCTATAAAAGTGCAATTTAATATTCATATTTATCTTCAAAATAAAAGTCAGTCATTTGGTCAAAATTAAAACTTTGTCCTAACCTTCAAAATAAAAGCCAGTAAGAATGCACAACACTATATCTAATGAGGTCTTTCATAATAAAAGTCTTTCACACAAATTAAACATAGAACTTCCTCATGAAAATAAAAGCAAGAGGCAATCTTTTTTCCTGTTGCTATCTTCAAAATAAATGTCTGCCATAGTTTTATATCTCTTTATATCATAGTTTATAAACTCAAACAGCAGTCGGCATTTGTGAACCGTTCTGTTTTCCTGTGACACAAAATCAGTCAAATAAAAGCCCGAGCTAACAGACAATATTACTACAGTTTCAAAATAAAAGCACTCAAACTAAATCTATGGCTTCAGGTCCAGACTTTAAAAAAACAGCAGGCAAGAATTATCAATATAATATATTCATATGATCACATTTATTTTAATTTGATAATGACAACAATTCCCAAGTAATTTCTATATATATGTAATATTATATTATTTTTTGTATTAAATTAAAATTAATAAATACAAATATACAAAATGAATAAATTAATGATAATTATCAAAAATAACAACAATAAAATAAAAACAGATGATTGGAGGAGGTCGATCTACTGCGACAGGTTGCTGAGGCTCTGATTGGGGGAGAGGAAATTACCCATGAAGCTCGGCACCTGCAGGCCCGTCGTTATGGCGATACCACCGCACCAAACCTGCAACACAGTTTTACTACTGTTAGTACTGCGATAAGATGGGGACGAGTACTGCACTGCATAGTACTGGATAGTATTACTGACAATGAAGGCGGGGACGATGTAGTATTACTACAGTGTGGTGTAGTATTACTACATTGTGGTGTAGTACTGACAGTGAAGTAGTATTACTACAGTGTGGTGTAGTACTGACAGTGAAGTAGTATTACTACAGTGTGGTGTAGTATTACTACAGTGTGGTGTAGTACTGACAGTGAAGTAGTATTACTACAGTGTGTTGTAGTACTTACAGTGAAGTAGTATTACTACAGTGTGGTGTAGTACTGACAGTGAAGTAGTATTACTACATTGTGGTGTAGTATTACTACAGTGTGGTGTAGTACTTACAGTGAAGGCGGGGACGAGCGGCTGGCTGAACTTTGTTTTGAAGGAGTGAAGAAGACGAAGTCGGTCAACGTCAATGAACGATAAATCACCTGAAACACGAAGAGAGACATCAGGTGAAGTTCGGGTAAAAGTAGTTAAAAATAAAAACAATAAAGTAAAATATTTCCTTGGTACCGTTGTCGTAGTCGCAGTAGATTCCGATTCGCTGAGGCAGCGGCCAATCCAGCGCCTTCGCTCTGTTGTTGTGCTTCGCAGCAAGCGAGCTCTGCAGCCATTGGCTGGCGTGGAGACACCACGAACCGGCACTTTTCCCTAATTGGTCAAAGCGAGCCAGGCTGGCCCGATAGGCCACGCCCACACTGAACGACTTCCAGTCACTGAGGGGGCGGAGCTCCCAGTAGTGACAGCCGCCAATCATCTCCTGGTCACCTAGGAGACGGAAGAAGAACGAAAATATTTGATTAAGTTAGAAAACATCTGATTTTATAGTGTGAAGAAAAATATCTAAAACATTTTATAATTTTTCTTTTAAATTTAATACTAAAATATTTATAAAATAAAAGCCAAGGGCAACAGGAAACAGTCTGTTGCAACCTTCAAAATAAAAGTCTGCCATTTAGATTAAACAATGTGTGTTCTTGTTGTGAATGTCAAAATAAAAGCCAGTGAAAAAAAACAGTAAAACTAAAACTACGGCTTCAAGTTATGACTTTCAAAATAAAAACTGGCAAGAATCTGATCAAATTAGTTTTATATTTTCAATTAATATGTGATGATGAAAACAATTAAAAAATGTTTTCTATATTTAATATTATTTTTATTGTATTGAATTACAATTAATACAAAATATGTATAAATTAATATTATTCATACTTTATGTTTTAAAAGACATAATGTACAACATTGATTAGCAGCAGTTGTAGTATCAATATGAGGTATTAGTGTTGTAGTACTCAATGTGAATTACCCAGCACTGTGTACGACTCTCCAGCGAATCGGTCGCGTCCTGCTCGACTTCCTGCTGTCTTATTGGGTGACGGTGTGGCGCTTCTGCTGCTAATAAAATGAAAAATTAAAAGGTGTTAGAAGTGATCTTAAGACTTAAAAGCTCTTTAACCTCCCAGAGAATAAAAGTGGAAAAACAACGAGGTGAAACAGCCAATGAGGTCGTGCCAAAGCGATGATGCAGCAGAGAGAAAGATGAAAAAATGGGAATAAAACAACACAAAATATAACTTCAAATTGTTTAAAGACACATATAACTGTAATATTGTACTAAATAAAAGTAATATGCATTAAAACAGTCGACAGATTTTAACAAAATATACAAGTCTACACATAATATTTTTTATTAGAATAAAAACTGCTAGAAATGTCAAAACAGTTTTACTTTGAATAAAGCAAAAAATAAATACCTTTAAACCTTTAATTAAACAAAAAAAAACTTTTTTATATGTTGAACCTGATTCTATTGAAACCGTGAAATAAACGCTGATGTGATGTCAGTAGTGATGTCAGCAGTGATGTCATTAGTGATGTCATTAGTGATGTCAGCAGTGATGTCAGTAGTGATGTCAGCAGTGATGTCATTAGTGATGTCATTAGTGATGTCAGCAGTGATGTGATTGGCTAAATGAAGCGAGAAATGGTGAATGACGAGAGTGACTGGTGACACAGTGGTTGCTAGGCAACCAGTCAGCGATGACAGTTTCTACCTGAGCGTGTCGGAGAGGACGCAGTACGGAGACTAAAGAGGGAAAAAAGGTCAAACACAGCAGCAGAGAAACAACTGAAGATTAAAACAAACCAAAAACGAAATTAATACTAAATGGATACTTTGATCTGTTACTACAACTCCCATGATCCTCTCTTTGATGACATCATCGGTGACACGTTTGCTCACCTGCTTTTATTCTCTTTTCCTCTCAGTCGGGGGTCGTGACCTTTGACCCCCTGCGGCTCCCAGGTCACGGTGTCGCCCTCAACCTTCAGCTCAGCGTGAGCCGTCGCCGCGTCAAACCCAAAGTTATACGCTGCAATTAAACAAGAAAAAGAAGAACAAGTTATATGCTGCAATAAAATAATATATATATTATATTTATATATATATATATATAAAATATTAGATATAGATATTAAGAACAATTCTCTCTCATAAACAGAAAAAAACAAAAAACGCATCAACTCATTCATTAATTCATGTGATCACCTCTGGTTTCCATGGCGACAGGCTCAGAGAACTCGCCAGCGGCTGCTTTGTTTCTCGCTCGGACTCGAACAACGACAAAGCGAGAGTCAAACTTCAGACCTGAAAAAAATTACATCAAACGTTTTTAAATAATTAAACTCTTTTTAAATAATCTCATTTAAAATAATTACATTTCATTTATATAATAAACTCATTTAAAATAATCAATAATTTTATAATAAACTCATTTAAAATAATTAAAAAAAATTTAAATTAACTAATTTAAAATAATTTAACATTTTATTTTATAATAAACTCATTAAAAATAATTAAACATTTTTTTTTTTTTTAAATAAACTCATTTTAAATAATTAACATTTTTCTTTTTATAAAAAGCTCATTTAAAATAATTAAACAAGATTTTTTTAAATAAACCCAATCAAAGTAATTAAACATTTTATTTTTAATAATAAACTCTGAGGCTACATGCTAACATCAGGTAGCAGGTACAATGTTGGCCATCTTAGTTTAGAGTGTTAGCATGCTAACATTAGCTAATTAGCAGTGAACACAGAAAGTACCTGAGACGGTGACGTGTGTCTCTCTGATGTCGAGGATTTTTTCCCAGCATGCCTCTCCTGCAGCTCTCAGCGAGCTGTCCCGGTTTGTTTTTCCGTATTCAAGTTCATAGCGTTCGGTTTGCCCGCTGACGCCGTCGCCATCGTTGTCAGCCTCACCGGCCGGTCGCCAGGCAACCATGATGGTGTTGTCACGGACGACGCAGCTGGAGACGTCGATCTCTGGAGCTCTGGGTACTGTAAACAACAAAGATACCGTAAACAATAAAGATACCATAAACAATAAAGATACTGTAAACAACAAAGATACCGTAAACAATAAAGATACCGTAAACAACAAAGATACCGTAAACAATAAAGATACTGTAAACAACAAAGATACCGTAAACAACAAAGATACCGTAAACAACAAAGATACCGTAAACAACAAAATGACAGTTTGGTGATGATAAAAAAAAAGCAAAAATAATAAACAACCACCAAAAACATTAACTACAAAAATATGAAAAGACAAATAATTTAAATTCAAAGACAGAAACAGAAAACAAGAAAAAGAAAAACTCACCAGACAAACGAAGGAGAAGGAGAAGGAGAAGGAGAAGAAGAAGAATTAGAAGAAGAAGAAGAAGAAGAATTAGAATTAGGAGAAGAAGAAGAAGAAGAAGAAGAAGAAGAAGAAGAAGAAGAAGAAGAAGAAGAAGAAGTAGAATTAGAATTAGAAGAAGAACAAGAACAAGAACAAGAAGAAGAAGAAGAAGAAGAAGAAGAAGAAGAAGA
>CAKAOJ020000446.1:197500-230000 GCA_916701645.2 Sebastolobus alascanus | reverse complement strand
TACGCTGCTGCTGCTGCTGCTGCTGCTGCTGCTGGTGTTGCGGGCGCTCGGGCGGCGGCGGCGGCGGAGGCGGCTTGTCTTCGAGGCTCTCGCAGCTCCGGCGAAGGTTGAGGTTGGAGGAGGAGGAAGAGGAGGAGGAGGGGATCTTGGAGGACGCGGGGCTGTCGATGACGGGCGGGGCGTTGGCGGTGGGAGAGCGGGCTGAACAGGAAGAGGAGGAGCGCGGGTTGTTGACGGGACAGTCTTCCAGACGAACCCACACATCTTCAGATTTTTCAGCGAAGCTCCGTCCAGCTGACGAGTCGCTGCTGCCGCTGCCGCCGCCGCTCTTCGCCTTCCTCCACGTTCCCTTCGACCTCACAGCGCTCTCCTCCTCGCTCCGCCCCTTCTCGCTGGACTCTGATGACGCCGACAGCACTGAGGACGAGCTTCCTGTCCTCTTCCACGTCCCCACGCGTGGTAACGATGTCGAGTGTTTACCGCCACTTCCCCCTCCTCCCCCACCGCCGCTGTTTTCCCGCTTCCAGGTGCCGGTGCGGCTGAACCGTGATGATGTCACTTCCTGCGGGCGTGACGGGCTCTCAGAGTGTGAGCGGTTGACGTCGTGTCTCCTGGTTGTTGCTGGTAGCGGTGTGTCCGGGCTGGACGGGGACTCTAACGCCGTAGCAGCAGCCGCCGCCGCCGCCGCCGCCGCAGACTCCTCCAGCTTCCTCTTCAGCGTCGGGCTCGGTGCTTCTTTGATGAAGGTCGACTGACGGACCAGCGCCGGCTTCTCTGGCTCCGCCTTCGGCTTCTTGGCCGCCGTGGAGCCGCTGACCCTCGACGCAGACTCGCTCCTCGGGATGCCGCCGCCGCCGCTCCTCGCCGCCCCGCTCTGTTTGGCCGGTCTGGAGGCCGACGACGATGATGACGATGCACTTCCTGGAGACGCCGTGCGCGGCATCTGCAGCAGCTTCCCTCCTTTCTGATTGGCTGCTGTGGAAGAGCGAGACGGCGTGGAGTCCCGAGAGGACCCGCCTCCTCTGTCGGCGCCGTCGCTGCTTCCTGGAGCTTTGGCCACGGCGGTTGCTCTGGGTTTGCTCCGCCCCCTCGCTGCTGGCTCCGCCCTCGGCTTCCCCGTGATCAGACTCCTGCTGTACACCTTCTTCCCGCCTCTCAGCGCCTTCGCCTCCTCCTCCTCCTCCTCCTCTAGCTCCTCCTTCTTCTTCTTGGCCTCCAGCGAGCTGCGTTCGCCGCCCTTCAGGATCCTCGCCCCTCGCTTCACCGCCGCCTCCTCCTTCTCCTCCACCTCTTCTTCTGCGTTGTTATTGGCTGCTGGCAGGCGGAACGGCGAGCCCACGGACTTCAGGGACAGGACCGAGTCAGAGTCTGATGACGGTTGGCGGGACAGTGACGAGGCGGCGGCGGCGGCGGCGTTCAGGCTGCTGACGATGGAGTTGGCGCCTTCCTGGATCGCCTTCCAATCAAATGACTCTGAGTCGGGGGAGGCGGGGCTTCTTGGCGCCTCTGAAGGCTCCTCCTCGGCCAAAATGCCATCTTCAGCTTTTGTGACTGGAAGTGGCGTGACGACGGTGGCGGTGGCGTTGGCGGCGGCGGCGGCTGCAGCTTTCTTCTTCTTCTTGGGCATGGCGGAGCTGATGCACTCCTGCAGCAGGTCGTCCTCGGAGTCGATGCTCAGCGAGCTGAGCGAGGAGTTCCTGGAGAAGCAGACGGGCGTGTCCTCCACGTGGAACGCTTTGGGGGCGTAGCCGCTCGCCGCAGGGGGGCGGGGCTTCGACTCTTCCTGCGTGGGAGGAGGAGTCTTTATTACTGCTTTGCCTCCATCTTGCTGCTCAGGCGGTGGCGGCGGCGGCGGCGGCGGAGCAAACTCCTTGTTGTTGTTCTCCTGGTCGATGTCGCTCAGCGAGCTCAGAGACGAGTTCCTGGAGAAGCAGACCGGCGTGTCCTCGATGGAGAACTTCTGCTTCTCGTCCGTCGTCGTGGCGTTGGTCGCAGGTTTCGTTCGCGGGAAAACCGCCGCCGTCTGCTGCTTCCTCTTCCTGCCTTCTTCTTCTTTTGTTTTCTTCTCTTCGTCCTTCTCACCACCGTCCTCTTCGTCGAAGTCGAGCGAGCTCAGCGAGTCGTTGCGTGAGAAGCAGCACGGCGTTCCCTCGATGGGCGTGTAGTGGTGCGGCGAGTCAAAGGCAAACCCTGGTTTTGCTTTGGCAGCTGTCGCCGCGGCGACGCCATAAGCCACCCGCTGGGGCATCGGCTTCACCGGCGACGTCGGCTTCTTCTTCTGCTGCTGCAGGCCGAGAGGAGGCGGGACCGGAGGAGGAAGAGGCGGGGCTTGGAGGTGCTCGCTGTTCGCTGCCGCTCTGATTGGTTTCCTGGGTTTGGCTTTGGGCATGGCGGCGCTGATGCACTCGGCGAGGATGTCGTCACCGTTCTCCCCCTCAGGTAGCCCCGCCCCCCTCCTCTGGCTGGAAGTGGGCGGGGCTACAGGTATGACAGCTGCTGCTGCCTCCTCATTGGGTGGGGAGTCGATGGTGAGGTCACTGAGCGAGGTGGCGGTGGAGAAGTTGAGCGGCGTTCCCTCCACGCAGTAAACTCTCGGCACCTCCTCCGGTGGCGGCGGCACGTCCTTCCTCTGCTGTGATTGGGCGCGGCTTTGAGGTGGGTGGAGCTTATAAACAGGAAGCTGGCTGGGTTTCCTCGGCGCTGCTTGTTGCTGTTTCTTTGGTTTCCGTGACGACTTGGGCATGGCCATGTTGATGCACGCCTCCAGGATCTCAATGTCATCGTCATCGTCCGATTCGTCGAGGATGGGTTTCGCCGCCGCCGCCTCCTCCTTCCTCTCCTCGTTCCCTTCCTCCTCCTCCTCTTTCTTCCCCATCATCTCTGCTGCGATGTACGGCTCGTCCAGACTGAGCGCGCTCAGACTGGATGCCCGGGAGAAGCCGTGCGGCGTGCTCTCCGTGGCGAAGTGCAGCAGGACGTCAGCGCTGCTCTCCTCCTCGTTCTTCTTCTTGGTCTTTTCCTCCTCCTTTGTGTTCTGCGTCGCCTGCAGCAGCGGCGGCGTCTTGGCGCGGCTCGGCGGCATCGTCTGTCCCGGGCTGTCGGGCAGGTCGCTGGGACTGACCACGCCGCTCGGCACGCCGCTGCACGGCTCGCTGGAGCGCACGGAGCTGGCGATGGAAGAGGTGGAGAAGCTGTCGAGGGAGCTGACGGACGTGCAGCGGCTGAACATCAGCGGCGTCTCCTGAGCGTACGGCTGCTCCGGCGGACTCTTCGGAGTCCTGGCGCCCGATGATGATGTCACATGGTGGTGGTGATGGTGGTGGGCGTGGTTGTGATGGTGGTGGTGACCACGTCTTCCCCGTGAGGAGGGAGCGGCGGTAGCGATGGCGGTCTGGCTCTCCGCCTCCTTCTGCTGCCTCTGCTGCTGCTCGTGTGCGTCTTTCTCGCTGACAGGAAGTGTCGGGTAGTCGTTACTGCCGCCGCCGCCGCTCCCGCCCCTCCTCTTCCTCCCAATGACATCGCCGTCCTCCTCTTCCTCCTCTGATGACAGCGAGGAGAGCGAGCTGCCTCTGGAGAAGCAGATGGGCGTGTCCTCCACGCAGTACGTCTGCGTCGACTCCTGGTTGCTTTTAGGCCCCGTCCGATTGGCTGCGGGAGGAGGGGGGCGGAGCTTGTTGGCAGAGGATGACGGAGGAGGCGGGACGGAGGGGGCGGCGGTCTCTTCTGGCTTGAACAGCGGTTTGCGGGCGGCGTCGGCGCCGTACTTCAGGCTGTAGTCGATCGGCTGCTCGCCAGTGGAGTCACCGACGTAGTTTGACGTTGCCGTGGCGACGACGTAGCGCGGCTGCGGGACGGACGCTACGCGGCTGCCGGTCGGTGCCGAGTCTCCGCCGTCGTTCCTCCTCCTCAGCCTGGCGCCCAGTTCGTCGTCCTCGTCGCTCTCGATGCTGCCGCGGCGACTCGGACTCTGTCTCCCAGAATTCAGCTGTTCGTCGGAGTACTTCAGGCTGTAGTTGATCGGCGTGTCCAACTCCGCGCCGTCGTCGTCCGCCATGTGGTTGGCGCTGCGGATTTTGTGCGCGAGGTCGGCCGGGTACTTCCTGTAGACGCAGCACTTGTTGGCTCCGCTCTCGTCCGACGAGTAGAACGGCTCCGCTGACGGTTTGGTTTTGCCGCGGTTGCCGTAGCCGTCTGCGCTCGTCACGCTGTTGAGGCTGTCGCTGGACGCCCGGACGCTGGGCGCGAACACCGGCCGAGCGTACGACACTTCCTCGCTCGGCCTTTTTGATCCGTCTCCGTTCTTCGGGCTCGACAGCACCGGCGTGTTAGTGTACGAGCGCGTTGTGTTCCCTCCTCCTCCTCCGGCGCCGTTACAGCCCCGCCCCTTCCTGTGCGCCGCCTTCGGGCTCAGGTTGTCGATGTTGTCGAAAGTCTCTGACAGCTGCTGGGCGTCCAGCTCCTCGAATAACGCCTTCTGTTTGCGGGCGTGTAGCGACGGGGCGCCGGCGCCCGGCGACACCACGCTGGCGTCCTTGTAGCGCGCCGGGCGGTTGGCCATCAGGTTACGCAGGGCGGCGGCGCTGCCCATGGCGATCATTTTGTGCCGGGAGTGAATGAGGTTGCGCAGCATGCCCACGGCGCCCAGCTCCCATAATGCCTCCTGATCTTTGGCGTCTCTGGCCGACAGATTCCAGAGCGTCCCGCAGGCGTTGGACACGATGGTCAAACTGTGAGACTTCAGGTGCTGCAGCAGAGTCGGCAGGCAGCCGTGCTCACGCAGGATCTGCCTGCAAGACAACAACCAGGGAGAAGAGACCCAATATTTAATAACACAGTGGTTACTATGGCAACTACAGGTCGTTTACTGGTTTCCCTTCGTTTACCTGTGCGCTTCGTTGGTGGCGATGAGGCTGGAGACGTTGCGCAGGATGCCGCCGCCGCTCTCGATGATGGCGAGCGTGTTGGTGTGGCTGCGGTGCGTCAGCGTTCCCACCAGAAACGCCAGAGCGCCGTCCACCGCGCAGATATCCGCCTTGTTCTCCGTACAGTGAGCCGACAGGTTCCAGAGCGCGCTCAGCACGGACTTCAGGGTCGACTCCTGAAGGAGCAGAAGAAGAAAAAACAGCTGATGTCAGAGCGGCTCCGTACAGATCTATAAAAATTAGACACAAAGACTAAAGCTGTCAAAGTTAACGGGAAATTAACACGTTAACGCAAATTCATCTTATTTCTTTAACGCAACTTGTGATTTTATGTTGTAGCGGCTCAGTTTTAAAGCTAGAGTGAAGATACTGGTATCATATGAAAATGACCGAATAAAGGCAGAAGAAAAGTCTGAAAATGTTTCATAGTAAATAATAAAACCTGATGAATCCATCGGTTCCAACCAGGTCAGACTAGCTGGTCGTGAAGGAGGTTAAATAACGCTCCAAACTTACACTAAATTTTGGCGAGAAAAAACTGTCATGTCCATTTTCAAAGGGGTCCCTTGACCTCTGACCTCCAGATATGTGAATGTAAATGGGTTCTCTGGGTTGTTGCCTGTTGGGCTGCAGTTTGCCATGTTATGATTTGAGCATATATTTTATGCTAAATGCAGAACCTGTGAGGGTTTCTGGACAATATCTGTCATTGTTTTGTGTTGTTAATTGATTTACAATAATAAATATATACATACATTTACATAAAGCAGCATATTTGTCCACTCCCATGTTGATAAGAGGATTAAATACTTGACTAATCTCCCTTTAAGGAACATTTAGAACAGATAAAAACTGTGAGATTAATCGAGATTAAATATTTTAATCGATTAACGTAAAACCCAAAACAAACAAACAATATTTACCTTCTGGACCTCGAGAGCACAGCCCGTCAGCGCTCGCACGCTGCCGACCTCACGCAGCGTTTTCTTACTGTTGACATCAGCACGCCACGACAAGTTCCTCAACACACTCGCTATCACCTACAAAAAATAAAAACAGGAAGTACAACGTAAAAATATGAAACAACAAAATATTCAAAAACTGACGACAGAGTAACGACACCAACAAAAACTTTTAACAAAATAAATGTGAGACAGACAAACAGGCGTGAGGCAGTTGCCGTGGTAACAGGTGAGTTTACCTGCTGCAGGTCTTCGCTGTCAGACTTCAGCTGAGCGACCATCGCTCTCATACATCCCTTCATGGAGCACAGCGTGGCCTGATGGGAAAACAACAACGTGAAGCTGTGATCTGGTTAAAACACCAACGACGTGTAAACGTGTGGTTCGTGTTTTCCTCCGACCTTATTGGCTACGTCTCCGAAGGTCAGGTTGGTGAGCGCCATGCCGGCGTATCGCCGCAGCGTGACGCTGTAATGATCGCTGCTAAGACCGAACATCTCACAGTCCACCTGCAGCAGCTCCGCCACCGCCTGCAGACCGCCTGCAGGGACGAATAACCCACAGAGATACAGACAGTATAAATACTAGTAAATTAAACCAGTGAGTTTTTCCAGTTAGTAAATCAGCTGTTTATCGTCACGCTCACCGAGTTCGTTCATGGCGTGCCGATGTTCCTCGTCGAAGGAAAGTTTCATGAGGACGCAGACAGCCGGACAGATCTGATGCTCCACTGGAGACGGCACTGAAGACACAGTATCACACAGTATTTATATATACTTTATGTATTATATACACAATATACAACATTGACTGTGTGTCCTCCTGATTGGTCAGAGTGTGTGTGACATCACTCACTGGGGTTGTCCTCCTGGTCGACGCCCCTCTCGTGGTTCTCCTGCCAGCTCCAACACTCCTCGCAGTAATGCCGCACCTGCTCCAACAGGTGCAGCACCCTGATCTCACGCCGGCCGCGCTTATCGTCGGGCTGACTGTGAACGATGTTGTGCAGCGCCGCAGACGCCCGCGCACGAGCCTCTTTACTGCCGCGGGAGTTACCTAGGCAACAGGAGAGACACAAATAAACATGTAAGGTAAAAGAGTTACCTGCGGCAACACTTTATTCCTATGGGAACTAGCGGTTACCTAGCAACAGGGAGTCCTTGTCGTTGCCGTGCAGCAGCTGGATGAGCAGCGGCAGACAGCCGGACTGACGCATGGCGATGCACGAGTCCTGCGAGCTTGACATGGCGAGCAGCGTCCGCGACATGTCATCTTTATCATGAGTCCCCAACATTGACAGAAGACTGTACACCATCTCCACCTGCAGGGGGTGACATAGATAACTTTTTACAGTGTACACCATCTCCACCTGCAGGGGGCGACATAGATAACTTTTTACAGTGTACACCATCTCCACCTGCAGGGGGCGACATAGACAACTTTTTACAGTGTACACCATCTCCACCTGCAGGGGGCGACATAGATAACTTTTTACAGTGTACACCATCTCCACCTGCAGGGGGCGACATAGATAACTTTTTACAGTGTACACCATCTCCACCTGCAGGGGGCGACATAGACAACTTTTTACAGTGTACACCATCTCCACCTGCAGGGGGCGACACACTAAACTTTTTACAGTGTACACCATCTCCACCTGCAGGGGGCGACACATTAAACTTTTTATAGTGTACACCATCTCCACAGACGGGTTATTCTTTACAGTGGGATTTAATTTTTTACAGCGCTCTGGTTGCTCCTTGTTTATTGAGGTGAACAAATATTTTGGCGGAGGGTTACGAGTATTTAGGGGTGTTGCTAGGCAGAGTTAGTAACCTTGGTTCCCAGGTGGCTGGTGATTCGTCGAGGCACAGAGTAGCTCGCCTCATTGGCTGGCTCGTGGTCCAACCGGCTGCTGGAGCTCTGAGGAGGGGAAAAAACAAAACAAGGTGAAAACAAGATAAATAAAATAAAATTAAGACGAAGAAGAAGAACGAAGGACAGGACGCTCACCTGAACTCCGGCCAATCCGCTGCTGTCGCTCGGCCCCTGAGCTTCCTCCACCTGGAGAGAGAGAGAGAGATAGAGAGAGAGAGAGAGAGAGAGAGAGAGAGAGAGAGAGAGAGAGAGAGAGAGAGAGAGATATGAATAATTGAAGATACTCCAAGAAATTACATCACAATAAGCAAAAATACCAACATAACCACTGGTGGACCATTTCTACTGCAGAGTTCAAAGGGTTAACATCACATTTAGATCATCACATAGAACAGGTGAGGTTAGCTGTGAGGTTACCTGTGAGGTTACCTGCAGCCGTGCTCCCAGTCTCAGGATGTCTTTCTCTATCTGCTGAATACGGGACACACGAGCCTGAGGACACACACACAGCGTTCAGTATGGTGGCGTGGTTCAGGTGAACAGGTGAACAGGTGAACAGGTGAACAGGTGAACAGGTGAAACAGCCTCCAGGTGTGATCCTACCTGAGCCCTCCTCTCCATCTCCTGACAGGAGCCCAGCTGCTCCTCCATCGCTGAACGGATCTGACGAGCCTCAAACTCCAGTTGGCGCCGACTCATGTCCGTCTGCAGAGTGAACTGACACACAAACACTCGTCACGTCACCGGAGCAACGGCAACCGGGGCTCATGGGTATTGTAGTATTTAGAGACGGAACATAAACGTCTATCTTTCAATAAAACTTCAACTCTGAGTAGAAATACTTCCTGTATAACAGTAAAACGTGTTCTTACGTTCTCAGTGAGCGGCAGACTGTCGATCCTCTTGGTGAGATTCTGCAGCTGAGCGTAGTACCAGTCCTTCTCCTTCTCCTCCTTCTCCAGCTCAGCCAATAGGAGAGACCTGAGGGAGCAGCAGCCAATCAGAGAGCAGGACAGAGACAGACAGGAGCCATTCAGAGAGAGAGACAGAGATAGACAGCAGCCAATCAGAGAGAGAGACAGAGATAGACAGGAGCCAATCAGAGAGCAGGACAGAGACAGACAGGAGCCAATCAGAGAGAGAGACAGAGATAGACAGGAGCCAATCAGAGAGCAGGACAGAGACAGACAGGAGCCATTCAGAGAGAGAGAGACAGAGATAGACAGCAGCCAATCAGAGAGAGAGACAGAGATAAACAGGAGCCAATCAGAGAACAGGACAGAGACAGACAGGAGCCAATCAGAGAGCAGGACAGAGAACATTTTAAATCTGACAAAAACTACAGAAATAAACAAGAAAAAATTTCTCTGGCTACTTTGTGTATTCTGAGTGTACTAGCACTACAAGCAGAAGTAGAACAGTGGTGGTAGCAGTAGTGTGTAATACTATCAGCAGTATCAGTATACACTAAAACTCTCAGTACTTTACTTTACTATTACAGTACTGTCAGTACTCTCAGCTGGAAGTACTGTCATACTGTAACTACTAACAGTACAACAGTACAGTAGTTACAGTACTGCCAGTACTCTCAGTAGTTCTGTCTGTAGTTACAGTACTACCAGTAGTTACAGTATTATAGTACTATTAGTAGTTACAGTATTACAGTACTGCCAGTACTCTCAGTAGTACCTCTCCTTCTCCAGCTCCTCCAGGCAGCGGTCATGGCCGTCTCTGCCCGCAGTCGGCAGTCCTCTCCTGGGGAAGCCGGTGGTGGTCGGGGGGCCCGGAGCTCCGGAGCCTCCAGCTGCTCCTCCAGGAGCTCCAGAACCAGAAGAGGCCGAGCTGGAGGAGGACGAGGGGGGCAGAGGAGGCCTCGACCTGGGCTTAAAACCTGCAGTCTCCAGGCTCATCTCTGGAGGAGGAGAGACGTCACATTACACAGTGTGTGTGTGTGTGTGTGTGTGTGTGTGTGTGTGTGTGTGTGTGTGTGTGTGTGTGTGTGTGTGTGTGTGTGTGTGTGTGTGTGTGTGTGTGTGTGTGTGCGTGTGTGTGTGCGTTTGTTTTGTTCACCTTTCAGTCTCTCAATGAGCTCCAGCTGAGAGCCAGACGCCTCTCCAGACTCTTCTTCTATGGTGCCCTGCAGCTGCTTCAGCACTTCCTGTTTTACATGAGAAAATAAAAAGTGGTACATCGTTACATCACCGTGCACCAAGTCTGTGTTTTCTGATCCGACCACGAGGGGGCACAAGAGCCTTTAAAATAAAAACATACTGTGATAAAACAATACAAATATTCATTATATTAATACATTATTAATCACAATAATAATGAGGTTAATGTTGAAATGAGTAACACACGTAATAACTGATTTATAACACCATCTCTCTCTGTCTCTATATCATTGTTTCTAGACTCACCACGATGAAACGGCAGCGTTCATACAGCGACATGATGGAAACTAACACTACTCACACTGTCCATGAGTGTTTTGTGCTCATCGACAGTAAACAGGAAACGGGAAACAGGAAACGGGAAACGGGAAGTGAGTGTGAGTTTGGAGGGGAAGGACAGGACAATAAAGAACAATAAAACTACAAGTTAAAAAACAACAAACACAGAGAGACACGAATATACAAAAAAAAACAAGACAGAAACAATGAGAACGGAAGAAAAAGAGTCAGGAAATGAATTAAACGAAAAACAAAAATCAGGACAATAAAATAAATTTAAAAAAAATAAATAATAAAAACAGACAATCATTAAAAGCTGAAGAAAAGACTTAAAAAAAAGACGCAGAAAAAAACTAAATAACTGAAAAACTATCAAATATAAAACAAATGGAAAGGAGGGAAAAGACAAGGAAATACAAGACAATTAAACAAGCAGAAAAAAATATCTAAAGCTATAAAACAACAAAATAAAGTCAGAAAAAGAATAAAACAAAAAACTAAATCAGGACAATAAAAGACATAAAAATGTGGAAAAGTAACAAAATAAATAATAAAAACAGACAGAAACAATAAGAACGGAAGAAAAGAATTAAAGCAGAAAAAATTAAACTAAATAAAAAACTGAAAAACTATAAAACACAAGGAAAGGAGGGAAAAGACACGGCAGGAAATAAAAGACAATTAAACAATCAGAAAAAAATGTCTAAAGCAATAAAACAAAAAATTAAATCAGAAAATGAATTAAAGCAATTTAACAAAACGCTGCAATAAAGGGAAAAAAATAAAAAGAGAGAGAATAAAGGGAGGAAAAAACACAACAGGAAGTGAACGACAATAAAAAAGAAGAAGAAAAGCAATGAAGAAGAGAGTTAGGAAAGATGAGCAGAGACGACAGACAGCTCACTCTGACAGGTTTCCTGAGTCCTCTATGGGAAACCACAGATCCTCAAACAGTCAAATATCTCACTCTGAACAACAACAAGGAGCTCATTCTGAAGCTCAGAGCAGCGCGTGATTGGTGGAAAATACCAGAGGTCTATTCTGGGCCGAAGAGAGAGAGACACTGAGTCTATATGACAGAGAGAGAGAGAGAGATCTACATGTATGTTCCTTCCTGTAAACATGTTAGATATCTACATGTACACATCACACCGGCTCATACTGTTCTTCACTAACAGTCAGGTTAGTCGGTCCTCCTTTAGGTGGAAAGAAATATGAAGATCTCACAGACTTCAATGTAATCTGACGTATGGTCGGATTATAATTTTAATAAATTTGTATACATTCATCTCTTGTTATACAAACGCTGAGCAGTGAGCAGTATTTCAGTAGTACTGTGAACAGTATCTCAGCAGTACTGTGAGCAGTATTTCAGCAGTACTGTGAGCAGTATTTCAGTAGTACTGTGAACAGCATTTCAGCAGTACTGTGAGCAGCATTTCAGCAGTACTGTGAGCAGTATATCAGCAGTACTGTGTGCAGTAATTCAGCAGTACTGTGAGCAATTTTTCAGCAGTACTGCGAGCAGTATTTCAGCAGCACTGTGTGCAGTATTTCAGCAGTACTGTGAGCAGTATTTCAGTAGTACTGTGAGCAGTATTTCAGCAGTACCGTGTGCAGTATTTTACAGTACTGTGAGCAGTATTTCAGCAGTACCGTGTGCAGTATTTTACAGTAGTGTGAGCAATTTTTCAGCAGTACTGCGAGCAGTATTTCAGCAGCACTGTGTGCAGTATTTCAGCAGCACTGTGTGCAGTATTTCAGTAGTACTGTGTGCAGTAATTCAGCAGTACTGTGAGCAGTATTTCAGCAGCACTGTGTGCAGTATTTTACAGTAGTGTGAGCAGTATTTCAGCAGTACTGAGTAGTATAATGAGTACTGACCTTCATATTGCAGGCCTCACTTTCCAGTTTGGTCAGGTGGTTGGAGTTGTCCTGCAGCTCCTGTCTCAAGTTGGAGTTCTCCATCTTTAACACCTCCACCTGTCTCAGCAGCTGGTCGTACGACGCTGCCGCCATGTTGGAGGACCCACGTCTGACCTGCACAAAACAAACCAGGAACCATCACACTGTAGTACTGTAGTACTGTAGTACTAGGGTACTGTAGTACTGGGGCACAGCTGCTTCTGGCCCTCTAGATGCATCCATCCGGAGCTACAGTACTTCATGAAAGTGAAAGTTTAACTGTGACTCGCTGCTGATCGGTCACACGAGGAGTTAACGTTAGACGGGACGAATGCAGCAGAGTGTGTGTGTGTGTGTGTGTGTGTGTGTGTGTGTGTGTGTGTGTGTGTGTGTGTGTGTGTGTGTGTGTGTGTGTGTGTGTGTGTGTGTGTGTGTGTGTGTCAGCATCATGTGATGTTTCCTCTCTGTTACAAACACTGATGTCACTGTTTGACTGTCACATGATTCACCAGCTGATCACAACACACAGACACACACTTTAAACTGCAGTACTGCTGCACTACAACACTGTAATACTACAACACTGTAATACTACAACACTGATCCTCATTACCCAAACAACGGACTGTTCCAGCTGCTGCGGTCAGGCAAGCGCCTCCGCAGCCACGCAGCCAAAACAGAGAGACTGAGACGGAGAATACACACACACTCATTATTATATTCCATATTGTCTATAGATCCCTCTCACTGTCCCTACAATTTTTATTACACTTACAAATATTTGTATAGTTGATGTTGTTTTATGCACAATCTTGTGAGCACTGACACTTTACATTTCACTGCACATCCTGTACGAGTACGTGATAAATAAAACTCTTGAATCTTGAATCTGCAGTTTAATCTGCAGTACTACAGCGGGGGGGGGGGGGGGGGGGGCTTCATCTTGGGGACGAGTCGAGCACGTCGTCCACGGCTCACTGACCGCTGGATGCTGGTATACTAACGTGTCGAGGTGGAAAGGTTATCTTCTATAAATCAATGTTTGAAAACATGTTTCCTACAACAGAACATAGATATACAGATATTGCTCCTGATGGACAGTAATCCTACTCACTAACGCGGTCAACTAATATTATAAATTCAAAGTTATATTTGAATTGTAAAAAACAGACATTCAAATGTTAAAATTAATAATAGTTTTTGAAAAACAGCAGCACTCATGTATATATATATATAGTATATCTGGTAACTTAGGAGGCAATTTGGCCTCGTGTGCTCTGATTAATTTACGATGAATATTTGATGTTAACAGACCGACACAGCACACATTTACTAAACTGTGATCACTGTACGTCTCTCTCTCTCTGTCTCTCTGTCTCTCTCTCTCTGTCTCTCTGTCTCTCTGTCTCTCTCTCTCTCTGTCTCTCTCTCTCTCTCTGTCTCTCTCTCTCTCTCTGTCTCTCTCTCTCTGTCTGTCTCTCTCTGTCTCTCTGTGTCTCTCTGTCTCTCTCTCTCTGTCTCTCTGTCTCTCTCTCTCTGTCTGTCTCTCTGTCTCTCTCTCTCTCTCTCTGTCTCTCTGTCTCTCTCTCTCTCTGTGTCTCTCTGTCTCTCTCTCTCTCTCTCTCTCTCTCTCTCTCTCTCTCTCTCTCTCTCTCTCTCTCTCTCTCTCTCTCTCTCTCTCTCTCTCTCTCTCTCTCTCTCTCTCTCTCTCTCTCTCTCTCTACACTCGGACAGTTTCCATGTTTTACAGCATAAATACACGTTTGCAGTTCCTTTTAAATGTTTTGTGGCTCATTTAAACGTCACCTATGCAGTACTACATGTCATCTACACAGTACTACATGTCATCTACACCTCATCTACACAGTACTACATGTCACCTACACAGTACTACATGTCATCTACACAGTACTACTGCCATCTACACCTCATCTACACAGTACTACATGTCACCTACACAGTACTACATGTCATCTACACAGTACTACATGTCACCTACACAGTACTACATGTCAACTACTTAGTACAACATGTCATCTACACAGTACTACATGTCACCTACACAGTACTACATGTCATCTACACAGTACTACATGTCAACTACTTAGTTCTACATGTCATCTACACAGTACTACATGTCATCTACACAGTACTACATGTCATCTACACAGTACTACATGTCACCTACACAGTACTACATGTCATCTACACAATACTACATGTCAACTACTTAGTACTACATGTCATCTACACAGTACTAAAAGTCATCTACACCTCATCTACACAGTACTACATGTCAGCTACACAGTACTACATGTCATCTTCACAGTACTACATGTCAACTACACAGTACTGAATGTCATCTACACAGTACTACATGTCAACTACTTAGTACTACATGTCATCTACACAATACTACATGTCAAGTACTTAGTACTACATGTCATCTACACAATACTACATGTCAAGTACTTAGTACTACATGTCATCTACACAGTACTACATGTCAACTACTTAGTACTACATGTCATCTACACAATACTACATGTCAAGTACTTAGTACTACATGTCATCTACACAATACTACATGTCAAGTACTTAGTACTACATGTCATCTACACAGTACTACATGTCACCCACACAGTACTACATGTCATCTACACAGTACTACATGTCAACTACATGTCATCTACACAGTACTACATGTTCTACACAGTACTACATGTCAATTACACAGTACTACTGCCATATACACAGTACTACATGTCACCTACATAGTGCTACATGTCATCTACACAGTACTACATGTCAACTACTTAGTACTACATGTCATCTACACTACTACATTCATCTACACAGTACTACATGTCACCTTCACAGTACTACATGTCATCTACACAGTACTACATGTCACCTTCACAGTACTACATGTCATCTACACAGTACTACATGTCACCTTCACAGTACTACATGTCACCTACAGAGAACTACAACTACCACACATCCTCACATCTCCCTGTTTAACAGTTTCTCCATCATCAATAATTAATCAATAATTCATTGTGATGGATGAAGATCAAACACAGTGATCAGTCTGATCCTGGATCAGCTGAAACAATAGAAACCAGTAAAGGACACAATAGAAGACAACCTCTCATCATCCTCATCATCATCATCATCACCATCCTTCTTTTATTTTTTATTTCCTCCCTCAGCCTCCATCCTCCATCACCGGTCGGCCATTTTCTCTCCCTCCATCATCCCTGCCTCCCCCCCACCCATCCTCCCATCCTCCCTCTCTCACCCTCCATTACAGGAAACACACACTAAACAGATTACATCCACCACAGAAGAAGAAAAACACACCAGAGGACAGACAATGAGAGAAGAAAAGAACAACCTCCCGCTTATCCTCCATCCTCCCCCCTGTCCTTCTCTGTCCTCCTCTGTCCTCCCGTCCTCTCCCCTCCCTCCCTCTCCCTCTCTCTCTCTCAATAACCCCGCTGACATAAAATAAAAACAAAGAGAGGAGGACGGATGAATAAAGGATGAATAGATTGTGGATAAAGAAAAAGAGAAAATGGCAGCTCACCCCATCGCTGTAGCCTCCATCACCCTCCCTGTCTCTCTCTCTCTCTCTCCGTCTGACAGAGGGCAGTCAGCTGGGCGAACAAGCAGCCAATCAGGAGGCAGAGACAGAGAGAGAAGGAGGGGGGAGGAGGAGGAGAGGGGGGGGCTGCCGCTGCCTCTCCCTCCTCCTCCTCCTCCCAGAATGCTTTGCTGTAGCTGCTGCAGGGCAGGCAGTGTCTAGTAACCCAGTAACACACACACACACACTCTGCAGTCTGATCAATACTGGACTCTTCTTCATGTATTAATGTTGGTTTACTCTGATCAATACTGGACTCATATATACAGTATATATATATATATATATATATATATATATATATATATAAAACCCAGAGAGGATAGGTCTCTCATCACACTGAACGGGTTTATTTCACAACAATGACCCGCTACCCGAACATTATCCCACTTATTACACGGCTACTCCGCCAGAGTCCGACATCAGGACTGCGCCCATAGCAACGGTCTGTTATACAAGCCGTGATTGACCAATCAGAATCGAGTATTCAACAAAGCTGTGTAATAAATAAATATATATATATATATATATATATATATATATATATATATATATATATATATATATTTAAGCTGCAAATATATAAATATATATATAAATATATATATATATATATATTTATTAGGGGTGGGGGGAAAACGATTCACCTTATGCGGAGGTAGAATAAAACATAGTTTACTTCCATGGATATTCCGTATCATAGCAACCAGACGCTGAAAAAAAACCTGCTGTGCCTCATTGTCCTTCTGTGTTCTGTATTTAACAATAAAACAAGTATTTAAATCGGTTTTAAAACTGTAATAAAAAGCATCAGCAGTAAAATACAGAAGTATTATCCGCTTCATGTAGTAAAAGTATCAGTAGTAAAAGTACACAAGTATTCTCATCTTCATGTAGTTAAAGTATCGGCAGTAAAAGTACAAAAGTATTATCAGCTTCATGTAGTAAAAGTATAAGCAATAAAAGTACACAAGTAATATCAGCTTCATGTAGTAAAAGTATCAGCAGTACACAAATAATATCAGCTTCACGTAGTTAAAGTATCAGTAGTAAAACTATACAAGTAATATCAGCTTCATGTAGCTAAAGTATCAGCAGTAAAAGTACACAAGTATGATCAGCTTCATGTACTTAAGTGTCAGCAGTACACAAGTATTATCAGGTTCACAATGTTAAAGAATCAGCAGTAAAATACAGAAGTATTATCTGCTTCATGTAGTTAAAGTAGACATGTATTATCAGCTTCATGTAGCCTAGTTTAAGTATCAGCAGTAGAAGTATGCAAGTATTCTCAGCTTCATGTAGTTAAAGTATCAGCAGTAAAAGTACACAAGTATTATCAGCTTCATGTAGTTAAAGTACTAGCAGTACAATTACACAAGTATTATCAGCTATATGTAGTTAAAGTATATGACGTAAAATACAGAAGTATTATCAGCTTCATGTAGTTAAAGTATCAGCAGTAAAATACAGAAGTATTATCTGCTTCATGTAGTTAACAGTGGTAAAAGTACAGAAGTATGATCAGCTTTGTGTAGTTCAAGTATCAGCAGTAAAAGTATACAAGTATTACTACTGTCTAGTAGCAGTAAGAAGTACTTCAGTAGTACTGTACAGTAGCAGTAAGTGGTAGCACTGTAATAGTACTGAACAGTAACAGTAAGTAGTAGTACTGTACAGTAGCACTAAGCAGAAGTTTTAAAACTGTAATCTTTGTCATTCAAAAAGCAACAATATACCTCATAATAAACACTAAAATCAGTATAAATGAAGGATAATACCAGAATATTATTCTCCTTAATGTCAGTATCAGCCCCAAAAATCCAGTATCGGTCGGGATCTAGTCACAAGTACTCTTATTCTACAAACATCATAAGTGCATGTTTCATAAATACTGTCATACTGGTACCAGTAGTAGCCATGACTGTACCAGTACAAGTAGTATAAGTACTTACAGTCATAACAGGTTACTTTACTTTTTCCATGTCATCACATATAAAACAGTATTTTGTATTTGCTGATTGTGAGTCGCAGTATTTGTAACAATAAAGTAACAGCAGATAGTACTCTATGTAGTAGTGGTAGTAAAAGCCAACAATAGTACTATTACCAGCTGCAGTAACAGTAAGCAGTATTAGTAGCACTGCAGTGGTACTGTACAGTAATAGTAATCAATATTAGTATTAGGAGTACTGTACAGTAACAGTTAGCAACAATCAGTACTGTAGTACTTCTGTAGTAGTATTGCAATATTAATGTACAGTAGCAGTAAGTAGTATTAATGTAGTACTGTAGTAGTACTGTACAGTACCAGTAAGCAGTATCACTGTAGTAGTATTACAGTAGTACTGTAGTAGTACTAACTGTAGAGTAGCAGTAAGTGCTACTGCAGTAGAACTGTACAGTAGCAGTAAGTAATAGTTCTGCAGTACTAACTGTACAGTAGCAGTGAGTAGTATTACTGTACACTAGCAGTAAGTGGTAGTACTGCGGTAGAACTATACAGTTGCAGTAAGTAGTAGTACTGCAGTACTAACTGTACAGTAGCAGTGAGTGGTAGTACTGCGGTAGTACTGTACAGTAGCAGTAAGCAGTAGTACTGTAATAGTACTGCAGTAGTACTGTACAGTAGCATTAAGCAATAGTATTGTAGTAGTACTGTACAGTAGCAGTAAGCAATAGTATTGTAGTAGTACTGAACAGTAGCAGTAAGCAATAGTACAGCAGTAGTACTGTACAGTAGCAGTAGTACTATAGTAGTACTGCAGTAGTACTGTACAGTAGCAGTAAGCAATAGTATTGTACTAGTACTGTACAGTAGCAGTAAGCAATAGTATTGTAGTAGTACTGAACAGTAGCAGTAAGCAATAGTACAGCAGTAGTACTGTACAGTAGCAGTAGTACTATAGTAGTACTGCAGTAGTACTGTACAGTAGCAGTAAGCAATAGTATTGCAATAGTACTATACAGTAGCAGTAAGCAGTAGTACTGCAGTAGTAGTAAACAGTAGCAGTAGTACTGTACAGTAGTAGTAAGCAGGTACAGTAGCAGTAAGCACTAGTGCTGCAGAAGTACTATACAGTAGCAGTAGTACTGCAGTTGTACTGTAGCAGTAAGCAGTAGTACTGTAGTTGTACTGTACAGTAGCAGTAAGCAGTAGTACTGTAGCAGTACTGTACAGTAGCAGTAGTACTGTAGTAGTACTGTACAGTAGCAGGATTACTGTAGTTGTACTGTACAGTAGCAGTAAGCAGTAGTACTGTAGAAGTACTGTACAGTAGCAGTAAGCAGTAGTACTGTTGTAGTACTGTACAGTAGCAGTAAGCAGTAGTACTGTAGAAGTACTGTACAGTAGCAGTAAGTAGTACTGTAGTAGTACTGTACAGTGGCAGTAAGCAGTAGTACTGTAGTAGTACTGTACAGTAGCAGTAAGTAGTACTGTAGTAGTACCGTACAGTAGCAGTAAGTAGTACTGTACAGTAGCAGTAAGCAGTAGTGCTGCAGAAGTACTATACAGTAGCAGTAGTACTGCAGTAGTACTGTACAGTAGCAGTAGTAGTGTACAGTAGCAGTAGTACTGTAGTAGTACTGTACAGTGGCAGTAAGCAGTAGTACTGTAGTAGTACTGTACAGTAGCAGTAAGTAGTACTGTAGTAGTACCGTACAGTAGCAGTAAGTAGTACTGTACAGTAGCAGTAAGCAGTAGTGCTGCAGAAGTACTATACAGTAACAGTAGTAGTAGTAGTACTGTACAGTAGCAGTAAGCAGTAGTACTGTAGCAGTAAGCAGTTGTACTGCAGTAGTACTGTAGCAGCAGCTCAGTTAGCTGTTAGCCGTTAGCTCAACATTACAGTCCGGCTAACACTGACCCGCTACTTTATCTCCATTTTCCCAGAATACATCCCGTAATATCCGCCGTCTGTAGGTTCATTAAACACCGTGTTCTTCTTTCCGTCCCCGTTAAACCCGGTACCCGTCCCCGGTCCGTCCACAGACCCGTCCAAACACTGACACACAACCAAAACAAACGGTTAGCACGGAGCTAAGCTAACAGCACGGCCGCTCTTACCTTCCCGGTTTGGAGAAAACGACCCAAAGTCCGCTTCAGCCGGCGGAGGATTCACCGGAACATCACCGGGGGAGCCCACACAGCCGTTAACCGGACCGGTAGAGGCGGTGGGGGCCGCTCATGGCTCCGGTCTCAGCGGGAAAAGGAGTTTAACAAAGTCCAGGAGAAGTTTTAACTCGGCCTTTCTGTTGTTGAGAAACTGCTGCTGCTGCGGTCCGCCATCTTGTGTCTGTGAGTGTGTATAAGAAGTACTCCACTGAAGAAAAAGTATCAATATCACAATGAAAAAATACTGTGTTAAAAGTAATAGTCCTGCAAGTACTTCAAAAGTACAGAAGTATTGTCAGCTTCATATAGTTAAAGTATCAGCAGAAAAAAAAAAAAAAAGAAGTATTAGCAGATTAATGTAGTTAAGGTACACAAGTATTCTCAGCTTCATGTAGTTAAAGTACTAGCAGTAAAAGTACACAAGTATTATCAGCTTCATGTAGTTAAAGTATCAGCAGAAAAAAAAACAGAAGTATTAGCAGATTAATGTAGTTCAAGTATCAGCAGTAAAAGTATGCAAGTATTCTTAGCTTCATTTAGTTAAAGTATCAGCAGTAAAAGTATGCAAGTATTATCAGCTTCATGTAGTTAAAGTATCAGCAGTAAAAGTACACAAGTATTATCAGCTTCATGTAGTTAAAGTATCAGCAGTAAAAGTACACAAGTATTCTCAGCTTCATGTAGCCTAGTTAAAGTATGAGCAGTAAAAGTATGCAAGTATTTTTAGCTTCATATAGTTAAAGTATCAGCAGTAAAAGTACACAAGTATTATCAGCTTCATGTAGTTAAAGTATCAGCAGTAAAAGTACACAAGTATTATCAGCTTCATGTAGTTAAAGTACTAGCAGTAAAAGTACACAAGTATTATCAGCTTCATGTAGTTAAATTATCAGCAGTAAAAGTACACAAATATTCTCAGCTTCATGTAGTTAAATTATCAGCAGTAAAAGTATGCAAGTATTATCAGCTTCATGAAGTTAAAGTATCAGCAGTAAAAGTATGCAAGTATTATCAGCTTCATGAAGTTAAAGTATCAGCAGTAAAATTATGCAAGTATTATCAGCTTCATGTAGTTAAATTATCAGCAGTAAAAGTACACAATTAGTATCAGCTTCATGTAGTTAAAGTATCAGCAGTAAAAGTACACAAGTATTATCAGCTTCATGTAGTTAGTATGAGCAGTAAAAGTATGCAAGTATTATCAGCTTCATGTAGTTAAATTATCAGCAGTAAAAGTACACAAGTATTCTCAGCTTCATGTAGTTAAATTATTAGCAGTGAAAGTACACAAGTATTCTCAGCTTCATGCAGTTAAAGTATCAGCAGCAAAAGTACACAAGTATTCTTAGCTTCATGTAGTTAAAGTATCAGCAATAAAAGTACATAATCAGCTTCATGTAGTTAAAGTATCAGCAGTAATAGTACACAAGTATCATCAGGGGTTCGACCCGGACCTTTATTGGGAAGAGCCCGTGGGAAGCCGGATTTCTCACTTCTGCTAACCTCACAGAACCGTTTGCTCCAGGCTTTTACTCTGAAGCTCCCAACAGGAAGCGGCTGTGGTTGTTTTTAAAGATGGCGCCGGTTCCTGAACCTGCGTACAGCTCGGTGTTTTTCGCGCCGTTGTGTGTTTCCGACATCGTTAATCCCGAGCAGAAAGCTCCGGTTTGGGTGTCATGAGGAGCCGGTTACCGTGCAGTGTTACCGGATGCCTCGCGTGAACCGGACGGCCGTTTTATCGCTGCTGATCATCAGCAGCTCTGTTTTCCTGCTGTTCCAGCTGTATTACTACCGGAAGTACGTCAGCACGGTGAGCGACAACAACAATCACAACATGTAAAAACTAATAACACGAAATATAAACATTATAAAAGCTAATATTACAAAATATAAACATTATAAAAACTAATAATACAAAATATAAAAATTGTGAAGGCTAATAAAAATATAAATATTACCCTTTAAAGGTCCCATATCGTGCTCATTTTCAGGTTCATACTTGTGTTTTATTTTTCTACTAGAACATGTTTACATACTTAAATGTAAAAAAAAAACCGTTATTTTCCTCATACTGTCTGCCTGAATAAACCTGTATTTACCATCTGTTTGAAACGCTCCGTTTTAGTGCATTTCAACGGAAGTGCAACGGAATTGCGTTGCTAGGAAACAGCTTGGGTCCATGTTTACTTCCTGTCAGCTGATGTCATTCACATCCACTGCAACCAGAAATAAACTGGGGCACATTTAGAATGTTTACGTTTAAAACTGAGTAATGGTCTAAACATTGTCGATTTGTGACATCACAAATGGACAGAAATCCTGACAGCTTGTTTCAAAGGCACCGTTTCTGAATACGGTCTGTGTGTATTTCTCCATGGATTGAGCGTTTTGATACTTTAACAGAATTTATATAGAACTTAAACCTGCTTCATGATATAAAAGACATGAAAATATCACTTCTTACAATATGGGACCTTTAAGTGTCAGCTGTGAGCCAAGCCGCTGATTTTAATTTTACATTTAAATTCATCAGATTTCCCAACATGCCTTTCTTCTGCAGCCTGGGCCTCACATCCTGAGCCGGACAGGTCACCTGACCGCCAGCGACATCCAATGGGTGAGTCAGCTCTAATGTCAGCAGCAGCACTGCTGTTAGCAACACTGTTAGCATCACTGTTAGCATCACTGTTTGCAATAGTGTTAAACAATATTTCATTTGTTTTTTCACTGTAATCGTTTGACTTTATTTTGGACAGATATGCAAAATTTCATAAATAGAAAAATGAGTACTAATGTACAGATTAATGTATTTGATGTGATGCTATATTTTGTGTTTTATGGGATGGATAGCAACATTACCTCTATAATTCAGCTTCTGATTATACTTGGTAAATTCCACATCCACAAATGGAAATGTTCTGACTCCAAACAACCTGCTTTCGTGGGTTTCTTGTTGAACTCAAGCAGTATGGCACCTTACTGGGAAATGTCAATAACCCAAAAGCTGTAAAGTCTCTCAATATTTTAAAGGAAGTTCATTTTCTTGAACTCTGAAAAGACTTGAAATGAATGGACATTGAACTCCTCTGGCATTACGTTTTTTTGTTTGTCTTGTTTGTTTTGTACTGTTTGTTGTATTCCCTAAAGGAAAAAGAGGAATAAAAACAAAACCAAATAAACAAACAAAACATTGGGGGTCTGCTAAACAATTGGAAAAAATTTGAAATGTCTAAACAATTTAATAGTTTTGGTCAATTTAGAATTTTTGAGTTTTAAGTTTTCAATCATGGTCAAATATGTTTTAAAATCAGTATCTTTAAAAATAAAAAAGGAGGGTATTCTTTTAAGCCAAATCATTTTATGTATATAATATTTTGCTAATATAACAATCAAATTAAGTAAGTAAATCTCATCTGCAAAAAAAACGCCCTTCTCTGTCTGGTCTCCGCAGCAAACGGTGAAGAAGTTTCTGGCGTTAGCTCGGCACTTCGGGCTGCCGCTGTTCCTCGCCGACACCGCCGCGCTGACGCTGCTGTCCCATGATGCTTTGCGGCAGCGTGACCGGCTGGTGCGTGAGCCGCACTGCAGCTTCCTGTGCACCGGCCGGCCAGTCACGTCCTTTGCTCTGCACGCCAACCTGTGGAAGTACGAGGTGAGTGAGTGACGTGTTCATGGTCACGAGAGAAAGTGGGAAATAAAGAATCTTTCAGTGGTTTCAAAATGTAATGTATATGTAGTAAAAACTTTATGTTTATTATATCGTACCGTGTGTAGTGTTTGTCGTCTTCTCTTCATTATGAATGTATTTGCATAAAGTGCTTCTATGTTTTTTGTTGTTGTCCGTCAGCCCGGCTTCCTATTGGCTGCCGAGGAGAAAGGCTTCGAGAAGCTGGAGCTGCGAGGGGAGGACCCGCGATTGGCCAGTCTGGACACCCTATCAGGCGAGGAGATCCCCCTCTACTTCCTGTTCCGCCTCCACGGTTACATCATTCAGGTGGGGGAGGCCACATCACTGGGTCTAAATCTAAAACAAATTACATTCAAATTAGCTTCTCAACATGTCACACAGAACGGCAAACGCAGCAAACCGAAGCGAACAGCCATATTTAACATGATGGAGTCATGCAGGTGTTTCTCTGTTACTTCTAATTTCATGTTGAGTTCATTTCATTCTGTCGACGTTGTTGTGTATTTTTATCTGATCGGTGTATTTGGTCCCAGGTGGTGTTCCTGTATGAGCGGAGCGGGAACTACCTGTGGCACGGAGCGCTGCGCCTCAAAGCCAACGTGGACCGAAGCTTCGCTCCCTACAAACTGCTCGACTACGGACGCCACGCTGGAGCTTACGACAGGTGAAACCTCCTGTTATCCCACATGTGTATGATTCCTAACGTTCTGTTCTGAAGGCTTCCATTCAGTCTCTTCAGAAACAAATTATACCCCTCTTCTCTGTTAGTAACCATGGTGACCAGTAAGGTGAGGTGAAGCTTTACTTCCCTCTTGGTGTGAGCGCAGCATCAGTGTATTAAAGGTTTGTTCTGTGTGGTCGCCCCCTGCAGGCCGGAGCTGGTCCTGACGGTCCTGGACGGCCTCGACCTTAGAATCCCGCGCAATGTTTCCCGTTTTCTGTCCGAGCATCAACACGCTCGCTTTCTGGAGTGCCGTTACCGTGACGCCCGCAACTTCCTGCAGGTCAGACAGAACACAAGGCTTTTATTGTGAAGGGGGGGGGGGAGATAAAGACACATTTTGAAAATGGGAAAGAAAAAAGTGAAAATGATGTTGATGTTTATGAATTTGTTTAAATTTTAGAGAAAAGAACTACGTCTGTCAAAGTTAACGAGTTAATAACACAATAATGCAAATTTGTTTTAACGCCACTAATTTTTTTAACACATTAACGCAATCGATCTCTCGGAGGTTGTAGCAGCTCAGTTTTAAAACTGGAGTGAAGATATGTTGGGCTGCAGTTTGCCATGATATGATTTGAGCATATTGTTTTAATGCTAACTGTGAGGGTTTCTGGACAATATTTTTCTTGACATTTTTTTTTTTTACATTTTTCAGACTTTTTTTGGGACTTTTTTTTTTTTACATTTTCCGACATTTTTAGATTTGCTTTTGACATTATTCAAACTTATTTTTTTTTTATTTTTATTTTTTACATTTTTCGGACATTTTTCAGACTTTTTTTTTTTTTTTTCAACATTTGACATTTGACATTTTTCAAAAACAAATTCGACATTATTCAATTTTTTTTTTTTTTTTACATTTTTTGGAAATTTTTCAGAATTTTTTTTTTTTTTTTTTTTTTTCCAACATTTGACATTTGACATGTTTCAAAAACAAATTCGACATTATTCAAATTTTTTTTTTTCTTACATTTTTTGGACATTTTTCAGAATTTTTTTATTTTTTTTTTTTCTACATTTTTCAGACATTTTTCAAATCTTTTTTGACATTATTCAAACATTTTTTTTTTTTTTTTTTTTTTTTTTACATTTTTCAGACTTTTTTCTTTTTTTTTTTTTCAACATTTGACATTTGACATGTTTCAAAAACAAATTCGACATTATTCAAATTTTTTTTTTTTTTTTTTTTTTTTTTTACATTTTTCAGACATTTTTCAATTTTTTTTTGACATTATTCAAACTTTTTTTTTTTTTTTTTTTACATTTTTTGGACATTTTTCAGACTTTTTTTGTTTTTTCTACATTTTTTGGAAATTTTTCAGAATTTTTTAATTTTTTTTTTTTTTTCAACATTTGACATTTGACATGTTTCAAAAACAAATTCGACATTATTCAATTTTTTTTTTTTTTTTTACGTTTTTCGGACATTTTTCCCAAAAAAATTCGACATTATTCAAATTTCTTTTTTTTTTTTTTCTACATTTTTCAGACATTTTTCATTTTTTTTTTTTTTTACATAGTTTCGGACATTTTTTCAGACTTTTTTTTTTTTTTACATTTTTTGGACATTTCGGACACCTCTGACCTCCAGATCAGTGAATGTAAATGGGTTCTATGGGTACCCACGAGTCTCCCCTTTACAGACATGCCCACTTTATGATAATCACATGCAGTTTGGGGCAAGTCATAGTGAAGTCAGCACACTGACACACTGACAGCTGTTGTTGCCTGTTGGGCTGCAGTTTGCCATGTTATGATCTGAGCATATTGTTTTATGCTAAATGCAGAACCTGTGAGGGTTTCTGGACAATATCTGTCATTGTTTTGTGTTGTTAATTGATTTACAATAATAAATATATACATACATTTACATAAAGCAGCATATTTGTCCACTCCCATGTTGATAAGAGGATTAAATACTTGACTAATCTCCCTTTAAGGTTCATCTAGAACAGATAAAAAAAATGTGTAATTAATTTGGGATTAATGGGGATTAACTATTTTAATCGATCTAATGGAAATAAAAATATTTTGTCTCTCCCTGTCTCTCCATTGTGTGTGAGCGTAGCTCTACCCTGATGACTCGTCTCCGGAGGCGGTGGATTTCCGGAGGAAAGTGAAGTCGTTGCTTCATTTGGCCGCTCGAACGCTCACTCAGCTGGACGTCCCGTTCTGGCTGAGCAGCGGAACCTGTCTGGGTAAGAGCCGCGTCCACCACGCCGTTATTTCTTCTGTGTTGTTTCACCTGGTGAGGATGTTGAGATGGTTCCTGTCTCTGTGTCGCCCCCCCGCAGGCTGGTTCAGGCAGTGCAGCGTCATCTCGTACAGTCGCGACGTCGACATCGGCATATTCATCGTGGACTTCAGGTCGGACATCATCGCAGCGTTCGGGGAGGCCGGACTGTCGCTCAAACACAAGTTTGGAAAGGTGAAATTCTTTAACACCTTTCATAGTTACAGCTTTTCTTTTTTGTCTTTGATCGAGTCATTTATTGATTTATTTTTGGCAGGTTCCTTCCTCCTCAGTATTTTACTCTGAATCTGGAATGTGTCAAACTGGTGTGAATTAATTCTGAAGCAGGCGTTTACTTCATTTTTAAGGCACGTGTTTTGTTTTGAAGTGCAGGTGGAGGACAGTCTGGAACTTTCCTTTTTGAGCGAAGACGTCAAACTGGACGTTTTCTTTTTCTACGAGGACGGAGACGTCGTGTGGAACGGAGGAACGCAGGCGAAGAGCGGCAAGAAGTTCAAGTAAATACAGTTTATTTTTATTTTTCATCAGGTACGTCTTCCCTCGTTTCTCTGCTGCTTTAGAAACATTTTAATATAAATAAAGTTTTCTGTTTTCTTCATCAGGTACGTCTTCCCTCGTTTCTCTGCTGCTTTAGAAACATTTTAATATAAATAAAGTTTTCTGTTTTCTTCATCAGGTACGTCTTCCCTCGCTTCGCACTGTGCTGGGCGGAGCTTCTGGAGCTGAAAGTTCGCGTTCCATGCCAAACGCTCGACTACGTGACGGCGAACTACGGCGCCAAATGGAGCGTCCCGGTGAGGAGCTGGGACTGGAAGTCGTCGCCTAGCAACGTGCAGGAAAATGGGGTGTGGCCTCCGGCGGAGTGGGCGGAGCTTATCCAAGTTTACTGAGAGCAAACGTGACCTAAAATTAAATCAACACTGAAACTACAAATAAAGACAAAGTGAAAACAAACAGCTGATTTATTTATATCTGGAAAGTTTCTGCAGACGACCACACCAACTCACATAATAACTCTAATAATATTATTAATAATAATAATAATAATAAAAACCTTTGGATCGAAGGGAATATTTACAGGTTGTACATAGAAAATAGGGACGTGCTGTTCTGTGAGTCATTGTCAAAAAAGCTTTGTCACGATATCTGTAATGTCCTCTGTATAACCACCAACTATTGTGTTTATTTATGTATTAATTTCCTTTATTATGAAAACAAAAGATAAACACAAAAAAAGACTCTTATTAATTTAAAATCTGCCACTAAAATCCTAAATGTTATGTAATAACATTACATGATATTAAAGTTATTATCACAGGTGCTCACTGAAGAAATTTACCTCATCAGTTATTATATTATACATGATTATTATCAGTTTAATACAACTGTTAACTCACAAGATATTTATTATTTGGACTGATTCAAAATGTATATTAATGCATGAATAGCAATATAATTAAAAAAGCATCCACATAATATTGTTTTATATTACAAAATAAACTTTGTATATATTTGATCGAGTTGATGAAATAAAACTCCTGAATTTCTCTTCAAACACTTTTTATTTCTCATGTTTATGTTTTCACTCTTTTCACCAAACAGACTGTGACATAAATATTATAATCAAATTTAAATGTCAGCTGTTCATTTCCGCTCCAACCTCTGTTTTCTTTCTAGATTTAGACTGAGTGTCAAAATCTCTTTATTTCATCACCACTGTTTTTCCCAGTCAGATCTTAGTTTCAGTGACCTTTCCACCAGACTTTTACTCTGAAATGAACTCATCTCCCTGAAACGCGTTTCAGTCCAGTTTTCATCGTTCCGTTCTTCGCCGCTTCGTCCGCTGACGTCACTCCGCCGCCGCCGCCGCCGCGTCGCTTTGCCGCTCCCGGTGGACCACGTGGCCCTTCCCAATCAGGTCCGGGATCTCCACCGCGAGCCAGGGTCCGAGTCCCAGCGCCATGAGGTGCGCGAGGCTGAAGCGCGGCGCGTTGCGGGCCCAGAGCGGCGCGAAGTGTTCGGTCAGGCAGATCTTGCCGCCGCGGTACATCTTCGCGGTCTTCCCGTCCAGCTCCGGGATCGCCACCTCGGGCGCCGTATCCGGGTACGTCACCGGGATGTCGAACTCCAGCCGGAAGTCGTAGCGCAGCAGCTCGTGGATGAACCAGCACGTGCCGGTCCAGCGCGTGCCGTCCGCGTTGGACTCCAGGCGGAACCAGTCGTTGTCCGCCGCCTTGTTCTGCTCCACGAACCGGATCAGAGCCTGGTACTCCTCCTTCAGGCGCTGCGGCCACAGCGCGCGGTCCCGCGGACCCGCGTGCGTCTTCAGCAGCGGGATCCGCGACACGGCCGTGCGCGTGGCCTCGTCCGCCATTTTGGGTCCGAAAGAGAAAAGAAGTTTTAATTTAAAAACGGGTTCAGTTCGGGTTTAAGTTCGTCTCCGGTCCCCGGTCTGAGTACTGACGCGGACTTCCGGTCTGACAACAGCTGCTCCGAAGTCAACACCAACCCCTTCCTGTAAGGGATTTTCAAAACAAAACCCTCCTTCTTCTTTTTTTTTCAGAACTTTATTTTCAACAAAAGACAAGTACAAAAGTATAGTGAATACAATAAACAGTACAAAACAAACAAGACAAACAAAAACATGATTTGGCTTAAAAGAATACCCTCCTTATTTATTTTTAAAGATACTGATTTTAAAACACATTTGACCATGATTGAAAACTTAAAACTAAAAAATTCTAAATTGACCAAAACTATTAAATTGTTTAGACATTTCCAATGTATTCCAATTGTTTATAGCAGACCCCAAATGTTTTTTGTTTGTTTATTTGGTTTTTAATCGGTTTTGTTTTTATTCCTCTTTTTCCTTTCTTTACAGTTTATTTGTTGTACAATTTACAATTTATTTTTATATTATTTTTATACTGTAAGATATGTTTGCAGAACTGCAATGAAACATCTGAACATTCGATTATATTGTATTGAACTTTTGAAATAAAAATCTAAATTAACAAAAAAAAAAGACAAACAAACAAAACAAACAAAAAAAAAAAAAAAACCTTAATGCCAGAGGAGTTCAATGTCCATTCATTTCAAGTCTTTTCAGAGTTCAAGAAAATGTTCTTCCTTTAAAATATTGAGAGACTTTACAGCTTTTTGGTTTTTGACATTTTCCAGTAAGGTGCCGAACTGCTCGAGTTCAACAAGAAACCCACGAAAGCTTCTTCTTCTTCTTGTTTTTGTTATCTATTCTTTATTGCACAAATAAATTGTTTTTGCAGCTTTCTTATTTTTTCAGTTAAATTGTTTAAATGTGCTGTTTGGTTTCATTTTCAAATCTTATAAATAAGTGTTTTGAGTTAAATTTGGATTCATGAATATGAAATTTTGTTAGAATTATGATCAGATTTATTATTTATAATTCTTTACATTTTTTGTATTGTTATTGTAGAAACTGAACAGTGCATTATGCCAGTACAACAAAAAATCAAGAGTCAATATTATCAGTAACATAACAAGACACATCCTTGTGTTAGTGTCTGGACGTTGCTAGAACAGGTGCAGCATCGTTTCTGGATACATTTCACTAAAAGGTTATGAAATTATTTGAATTTTCAGTGACTATTTGCAAATATTTTCACATTTTTATGTCCGTGACCTTTTCACTAGACTGTTTTTTTTTCCCATCATTTTACTCTGAATCAAACTTAGTCAGTTTTAGTTGTTACATCTTCACTGAATATTCCCAGTTTATTTTTTTTCTCATATTTTTTCTGTTCCAACATTACACCACTCTTTAGCAAATAATGAAATTATTTTTTATAATCAAAATAAAATCTCTGTTTATTTCATCACCACACAAGTTTCTTTACTTCACTGAATTTTTCCAGTCAGATCTCAGTTTCAGTGACCCCCTCCACCAGACTCTGTTCATTTCTTCACCATTTTTAATCAGAAATGAACTTTTCAGTCAGCTTCAGTGTTTCACATTGCTATTGGTCTTATTTGTTATTATCTAAGTTTTACTTGATCATATTTCATTATTGTAATAAAACTACTCCATTTGGAGTCAAAATTATACGATTCAGTTGTTTTTGTATTGATTTTCTACTGTGCACACTGGTAGAATGTGATGATGCACAGGGTAAATGTCATGGCCAAAGGCTCCATTGTGTGCACATAGCCTCCTGTAGTCGATATCAGGAGTTTAGAGCCAGATTCCCTTTCAAGAGGTAGAAAACCCATTTGGCACACTTTGGGTATCCAAGTGGACCAAACGGAGAGTCCTCCTGGTCCTATCCTGACTAAAACCTTTGTAGAATCTATGTGCTTTGTGTTATTTATATCTGTTTTGGCACAGTTGTAGTCAATGAGTTGCTGAATGAATTCAGTAGCATCTCTGTGCATGGCATCACTGCTATAATGGTGTTATCCACTGTCTAATCTAGAAAACATTTTAGGGGAGGATAAAAATGTATTTTTTTCCTTTGGTTCATCACAGTTTACTCAGGCATAGTAACAGTCACAATGTACGAGCGGAAATGAATAGCTGACATTTAAATTAAATTATAGTTTGATTATAATATTTATGTCACAGTCTGTTCGGTGAAAAGAGTGAAAACATAAAGATGAGAAATAAAAAGTGTTTGAAGAGAAATTCAGGAGTTTTATTTCATCAACTCAATCAAATATATACAAAGTTTATTTTGTAATATAAAACAATATTATTTGGATGCTTTTTTATTATATTACTATTCATGCATTAATATACATTTTGAATCAGTCCAAATAATAAATATCTTGTGAGTTAACAGTACTGACACTGGGGATGTATTCTTTGAGATCTTACCTATCCATAGAGACCAAGATCATGCAGATAGACCTGGTAGTTGTGAAGATATTCTGGATTTATGTTGGGTCTGTCTGTGGGCTTCACGCAGTCGCAGTTCCTCTCCGGCCCGGCAGGAGGCGCCAGATCACCGAGACACTGCTCGTCAAACCGGAAGAAGAAGAAGAAGAAGAAGAAGAAGAAGCTACAACAACACACTCATTCCGCCATCTTCCGTCTCTCAGCCGCTTTCAGCCGCTTTTTTTCTGATTATTTCGTGTGTTTGAATAAAACACTCATAAACTAATTAATCTTGTAGCGTCACCTGAGCGCGAGGCAGCATCGCGTCATACCGGCCGTGATGGCGGCCGATCGGCGCGAGGACAAAGGTGAGGCTAGCTGTTAGCATTAGCATTAGCATTAGCATGTGTGCTATCTTTGTTCTGTTGAGGCTTCTGTCTGCTCATCTGATTCTGCAGCTCCTGTTGTGTTCTGATAAATCCTGGATGTGATTGATTGAAAGAATAATTCATAATTATGAAAAGAGAAGAACAATCACACTGTCCCTCTTTTGCTATATTGTTAATATCATACGTTAGATTATATCACATTATAAATGTATAATACGATGTAGCACACAGCTCTATAAATGAGGGTTTTAAAGCTGCAGTATGCAACAATTTTTTGGCATAATTTGGCAAACATCCCATAATAACCTTTCAGCATATTGTAATTCAAGTGTTCTGAGAGAAAACTAGACTTCTGCTCCTCCTCATGTCTCTGTTTTCAGGCTTTAGAACAAATCTAGCCCGGGACGGCAGATTTTGACCAATCACAGGTCATTTCAGAGAGAGAGAGCGTTCCTATTGGCTGTGCTCCGGTCATGTGACCAGAACTTGGCTTCCTTCAACAGATTTTACAATGGCGGCCGCGTCACAAACTTTCTCATTTTACAGCTAAACAGTAACTACAAGATGATTCTGAGAACATCTGAGGAGAGAAATAGTCATTACAGTAACAGAATATTGATTCATATCTGATCAGCGCTGCCTAGTTTGACCGTTTGGTCGGAGTTCAGAGTGATTGACAGCCGGCTCTCATAGACTGCAGCTGGGCAGCG
>CAKAOJ020000446.1:130000-192500 GCA_916701645.2 Sebastolobus alascanus | reverse complement strand
CACACACACTGAATCAGGACTGAGAGCTCGCTGTGTGTGTGTGTCGCTCTCTCTTATGAACTGAAAATAAAAGTGTGTGTGTGAGGAAGGAAAAGTAAAAATCAGAGAACGGACGGAGCGACAGAACGACGAGAACAAAACGTTTTGTCGTTTCTGTTTTGAGGACTGTCTGGAGGGGGGGCTGGTCTGAGAGGGGGCGGGGCTTTGGTTATTGATTAACAGGACTGCACCATCATCATCATCATCATCACCCCCTCCACCCTTTCAAAATAAGAGGGTTTATAAAAAGCCTTTAACATGGACTGATGAGGAGAAAAACTGTTTTTTTTATAATCAAAAGTGTTGTTGACACAAACAGCCCCCCCCACATATAGAAGAACAGAAGCGGTATGTTGTCCCTTTCAGAGGCTTCTTCTTCTTTGTTTGTTTTTTTTATTGTTGTGTGTGTGTGAAGCAAAATTTGTCTAAATGCTGTTTTTGTTTCTGGCCACGGAACAGTGAAACTCATTTATAACAGGAAGTATTATCACAAATAGTCGTTGTTTAAATACATACAGAGAGGTGAAGTCCCGCCCCTTCCTGTGACCACCATGAGACCGTATTTCAGAAAATATGTATATGTAATATATATGAACGGTAGTCAACGGAGAGAGACTAATGTTTTTTTGATCCCGTTTGAATTGTGCCACGAATCACGAAGATGATGTTTGTCAATTTAAAACTAAGGCTGTCAAAGATAACGCGATAATAACGCGTTAACGTAAATTTGTTTTAGGTTGTAGCGGCTCAGTTTTAAAGCTAGAAACTCCCAAAAGGCAGATAACCACATGTTCCCGTTAATTTTATAACGGACATTTGTGTTGTGATATTTAACCCTCTGACACCCGACTGAATTTACTGTTTTCAGAGGCTCTAGTAGGTTCGGTTTTAAAGCTAGAGTGAAGATACTGGTATCATGTGAAACTAGAAAACCTGATGAATCCATCGGTACCAACCAGGTCAGACTAGCTTGTCGTGAAGGAGGTTAAATTTTGGCGAGGAACAACTGTCATGTCCATTTTCAAAGGGGTCCCTTGACCTCTGAATGCAGTACCTGTGAGGGCTTCTGGACAATATCTGTCATTGTTTTGTGTTGTTCATTGATTCACAATAATAAATATATTAGGGCTGTCAATCGATTTCTAGTTTCAGATGATACCAGTATCTTCACTCTAGCTTTACAACCCTAACCTGCGAGAGATCGGTTACAATAATTCATTAAAGAAATTAGTGGCGTTAAAATTAATTTGAGTTATTATCGCGTTAACTTTGACAGCCCTAAAGTACATACATTTACATAAAGCAGCATATGTGTCCACTCCCATGTTGATAAGAGTATTAAATACTTGACAAATCTCCCTTTAAGGTTCATTTTGAACAGATAAAAAAAGTGTGATTAATTGCGATTAACTATTTTAATCGATTTATTTAAAACATCATTTTTCTAGTCATGAAAGTCTCAGTTTGTCGTAATATCATTTAGTTTAGTGTGAAACCGCTCAGTGAGCTACATCTCTCGTCTCGTATCATTTACGTCATCAACACTAGCCTAACACCGTTGACTACCGTTCATATTTTTTCCTGAATAAGGTCCCATGGTGGTCACAGGAAGGGGCGGGACTTCACCTCGCTATATGCCAAAATCACAGGTTTGTGTCCGAGGACTTCAAGACGTACGACACCCCCGATCCTCAGAGGCTCGAGTCTTATAAACAAACAACAGGAAAAAAAGGGAGAATAAGTTAAAGTAGTGTCCAGAGTAGAGGAAGGAAGTGGACCAGTAGACAGGAGGTGGACCAGTAGACAGGAAGTGGACCAGTAGACAGGAAGTGGACCAGTAAACAGGAAGTGGACCGATAGACAGGAAGTGGACCAGTAGACAGGAAGTGGACCAGTGGACAGGAAGTGGACCAGTAGACAGGAAGTGGACCAGTAGACAGGAAGTGGACCAGTAGACAGGAAGTGGACCAGTAGACAGGAAGTGGACCAGTAGATAACACTTAAATAGAAAGTTAACACATTTTCCCGTAAAGCGTGTGATTGGTGTTTTAGATGGATGCGGACGTCTGTTTGGATCTGATGTTAAATTGAAACAGGAAGTCATGGCTGAACACCTGTAGACACGTCTCACCTGGATGACATCATCAAACCTCACGTCAGATTATTTTGTTACCGGAGGTTTCAGAGTAGTTTTTCGTGACGTACTGGGATTTTTTATATTCTTCTTCTGTTTGTAATTTGACCTGAGTGAGTTTTCCGGAGTGTGTATTAATATGTGTGTGTGAGTGTGTATTGTGTGCATGTGTGTGTCTTAATTGTCGACTTGTCTACGTAGGCGTCGTCCTGAAGAGTACGACCTCCACGGCAGGAAGCGACCGCGAGCTGACGGTCCACCTGACTTCAACCAGCGAGCAGGTCGTTAATCTGAAAAATTCAATCTACGATTTATTTATTTTAATTGTCTGATAAACATTCACTCTGATGTGTTTTTTATTTAAATAACTTTATTGAGTTTTATTAACTGTAAACTGTGAAACTAACTGCACTCTGTATAAAACTGTGTGATAACATGTTTTTATTTATACGTCGATGCCTTTGAGTTAAAATCTTGTTTGAAATGTTTGAAAATGAGATTTAAGAGTTCATTTTAGTTGTATATTTTATATTTTTAAGTACTTTTTAAGTTTATTTTTCTGAAATGTTTTCATTGTTTCATAATTTAATTATATTATGCTGCGTTTATAGCGTCTTATCTTTGTTTTTAAACTGTATTCATTTTGTTGAGAATTTGTTTTTTATTGTAACTTTTATTTTGTGTTTTATTTGTGTAATCTGTCAGTAACTGTTTGAACAGCTGCTCAGCTGCTCAGCTGCTCAGCTGCTCAGCTGCTCAGCTGCTCAGCTGCTCAGCTGCTCAGCTGCTCAGCTGCTCAGCTGCTCAGCTGCTCAGCTGCTCAGCTGCTCAGCTGCTCAGCTGCTCAGCTGCTCAGCTGCTCAGCTGCTCAGCTGCTCAGCTGCTCAGCTGCTCAGCTGCTCAGCTGCTCAGCTGCTCAGCTGCCACATCAACAGATGGAAAAGTCAAATTTAACACAAGAATTTATTTTATTTTCAGGGTTCATCCAAGACCTTCGTAACCAGCCGGTGGACAGGTGAGACAGTCACTCACCTGAAACAGGTCGCAGGAAGTAGGCGGGGCTACAGCAGCGTTCATCAGTATAATGTGTCAAAAGCTTAAAACTGTAATTTGGTTTAATTGAAAATGTGAAAGATTTAACAATAAGTTTATGTTGAAGTGTGTTGAATATACCAACTTTTACTTTGAAAATCACAAACGGGAAGCTTTCTTCACTATGAGAACTTTTTAAATGGTGTTTAACTATTTTTAGAGATCGTTTATTGAAGTTTCTAGAAATTACTTTTGTATTTTCATTTCAACTTTCTTTTGTTTTCAGACGATTCTCCAGCGTGAGACGAGACGTTTTTCTCAACGGGGTGAGTCACAAACCTGTTAGCTTAGCTTTATCCTGTTAGCATGTTAGCGTAGCTTCATTTCATCCTGTTAGCATGTTTGCGTAGCTTCATTTCATCCTGTTAGCATGTTAGCATGTTAGCTCCAGTTGAAGCTGTGTTCAGTCTTGTAACCACAGTGAGGTGTTATCCTGTTAGCCTGAGTTTTAGGTACATTCAGGTGCGTTCAGGTGCGTTCAGGTACGTTCAGGTGCGTTCAGGTGCGTTCAGGTGCTCACCTGTGTGTTTCCTGTTTCAGTCCTATAATGACTACATGAGAGATTACCACCACAGCGTGGGTCCTCCCGCTCCCTGGCAGACTCTGGTAAGACTCTCTCTGTGTTATTGAATTATTGTTCGATCAGGTTATTGACAACAGACTGATGTGATGATGTCATGTATGTGTCATCAGGCGACGTACCCCGGCGTGGAGCAGCCCCCCCCCCACCACCCGCCCTACTACCACCACAGCCACCCCCCGCCTCCCCCTCACCAGACCTACCATCACCACCACCACCCCCCCCTGCCGCCGCACGAGGCTCCGCCCCCTCGCTTCAGAGACAAGCAGCGCGCGCCGCAACACCGCGCCTTCACCTCCAGCCCGGTGAGTGTACTGTTTCCTGTTTCCACAATCAATCAATAAATAATGATATGAATGTTTGTGTATAGTTTGTATTTCTATATCTTCTCTCCTTCTCTCCCATCATGCAGCACGACTACGACATGCGCGTGGACGACTTCCTGCGGCGAACGCAGGCGGTGGTGAGCAGCCGGCGTGAGCGCGAGCGACAGCGCGAACGTGAGCGTGGAGGACCCCGCCGCGAGAGAGAGCGTGAGCGAGCAAGGGACAGAGACAGAGAGAGAGAGAGGGACAAGGAGAGGGGCCGGTACCGCAGGTGATCTGATGATGTCATATCCTGTCAGCCTGCAGGGGCTTTTATTTTGACAGTCAGCTGTGTTTTTTGCTGGTTTCCTGTTTTTCGTTGAAAATTATGAATACAAAAATGAAACGAGCTAAGTGATGACATCATCATCCGCATCATCACTTTTTATGCGAATAAAAGATTGAAAAAACTGTAAAAAATACAAATATGCTCTGTCAAACATTTATTTTGATGATCCTGTGTAAAAGGGAAGTGACATCACAGCACAGGAACACGCGTGTGACACGGCTCCGTCATACATGTTTCTGCACTCAACATTTGACAAGATGAAAAAAACTTTTTTTTATAGTGTAGTTTCTCCTGAACCTTCACACTTCATTTCCCAGAATCCTCTCTGTGGAGTTTTTTTATTTTCATGTTTTCAGTATTTTAGTTCAGAGGTTCCCAACATGAGGGTCGAGGCCCTTTGAGGGGTCGTCGGAAACATCTGAGAGGTCAACAACAACAAAAAAATTCTCTAATCATTTTCTTCTTTTATTGTGAAAGGTTGGACAGTTTTTCCTGTAAAATCATTCAAATTAAATGTGTGGAGAGAAAATCTTTTGCAACCTGTGAAGAAGAAAAGTTTAACTTCCTCCTGATTTTGTTTCTCTTTTATATGTTTTTTTTAAACATTTTTTTAGTTGATAGAAATTTGCTTCAGTTCGTGTATTTATTTTTGTTTTCAGGTTTATTTTGTATTTTACCTCCTGAGCAGCGACTGTACTCTAAACATCAGTATGAAGTGAATCACATTATTATTATTATTTGTTATTTCTGTACTCTCTGATTGGTTGTTACCGTGGTGACCAAACGTCCAGCTGATCAGTTTTATTGTGTATTGATCAGCAGCAGGTTAAACTGATCTGTGTTCAAGTGTTAAAAGAAAGATTGAAGGTTAAAACTTTATTTGTTTCCTGTTTCTGAACGGAGGGGGCGGAGCTTGTCTGTTTTGTACAAAATAAAATACATTTTATCTTAAATCAGAACAATCAGCTGATTTCTTTTCTGATGTGACAGATGTTTGGATTTCTGTAGAAGGAAGGTAATCAGATTACTGCTGGGGGAAATCAGATTACTGCTGAGGGTAATCAGATTACTGCTGAGGGTAATCAGATTACTGTAGTTTCTATGGAAACAAACACCCGGTGTGTAGAGAGAGACACTGAACTCAGTTTGTTTACTTTAATGACAAACAATAAAACTTAAATCAACATTTTTCAACAAATTTCATCAAACTGGAACAAAATAATTAAAATGTACCTCAAACAATCATAATAATATTAAAATACATTAAAAACACGTGTCATGTCCTGATTATTAATTCATTGAAAACTTGAAGCTTTTATTATTGAATGAAACTCTTCAGTCGTTCTTTTCTCTTCCTCGCGGTCTGCTGCAGCGTCGCAGGAGGAACTTGACCCCCCCCCAGCAGAGGATGGAGGCGGTCGTCATGGCGACCAGCAGGGCGGCCCAGGTGTCCACGCTGTGGTACTGGAACCAGTTGAGGTCATGTGACGCCAGCCGCAGGTGTCGCGCTCCGCCGTGTCGCATCACAAACTCCACCCAGAAGACGGCGCTGCTCAGCGGCGTAACCGGCCGGTCGCGGTGCAGCGCCGACAGACGCTGCACGCTGGACCTGTAGCTGAGCATCATGGGAGAAAAGCCTGGTCACACTAGTGGGTTAGGGTTAGGGTTAGGGTTAGTATGCTTTTATTGTGAAGGAGCTGGGTGAAGGAAAGGAAATGTAAAACGTTATTCAACAAGTTTTCTGATTCAGCAGGAAGTTGGGGCTTTTACTGTGAAAGGAAAGAAAATATTTTTTAAAAACTTAACTCAAATAAAAAAAATCAAAATAAAACAGGAAATAATAATTTACTTAAAATATAAAACTAAAAGCCAAACAAACATCAAAACAGCTGAAACTTCCTGTGACATCATGCTCACCCCGGCTGGTTGATGACGGCGTGCAGCGCCTCCGTCAGGTCGTCGGACGTCAGATGGTTGAAGTCCAGGACGACGGCAACGCCGCGGCGGCTGAGGCTGGCGAGATTATCGGACTGATCGCCAAACAGCGGGATTCCGACCATCGGCACGGCGTGATACACGGCCTCGTACAGACCGTTGGTGCCGCCGTGCGTCACAAACGCTCTGATCCTCGGGTGACCTGAGAGGGAGGAAACACTGGGCTTTTATTGTGAAAGGATTCTGCCTATTTAAAACGTGTGTTTGTGTGTGTGTGTGTGTGTGTGTGTGTGTGTGTGTGTGTGTGTGTGTGTGTACCCAGCAGGTCGTTCTGAGGGATCCAATCAGAGAGCTTCGTGTTCGCTGCCAAAGTTTTAGGAGTTTCTCCGCTGTACCTCCAAATGACCTGAAAACAAATATATATATACAGTATATGTGTGTATATATATATATACATATATATATGTATATATATATACTGTGTGTTGGCGGAGCTTCTGACCTTCTGTGGGATTCGTCCAAAGGCGGCGGCGATGACATCAGCACGCTCTGTTGTCAGGTTGGTTACCATGGAGCCGAAGGAAACAACCACCACGCCGGCATCGCCCGAGCTCTGCACAAACGCCTCCATGTCCTGGAAGATGTGACATCATCGTTACATCATCACGATCTTCACCATCATCATCAATTTGTGTGCATTTGCATTGATTTATTTGTATAATTTCAAAATAAAACTTCCTGTCAGTCATCAGAGTAAAAGGAAGAGGAGCTTGTGCCTCTGGCAGCTGATTGGCCGGTTTGCAGTGCAGACCGCCCACATGTTTGAAGTTGGGCGGGGTCGGTCGCGGCGTCTCCAGGTCCCAGAAGGTCCTGATGAGCCAGACGTCGGCGTTCCCCATAGTCCGGCAGCCGCTGCTGGGACTTCCTGTCCACACAGGAAACAGCACCATGAGGCTTTTATTCTGAAGGGACAGGTCAGTAAACTCCACATCTGTTATTTATTTTTCACATTCTCAAAAGTTATATTTTCACTTTTCTCGATTTAAGTCGTTTAATTTTCTGTTTCAAATCTTTTTTATTTTTATGTTGAAAATCATTTTTTACTTTATTTTCAAATCAACTCTGACCTTTGACCTCGCTGTAGTACTTATCAATCGTCAGCCTCCAGATCACCTCGATCACCGCTGACATCCACACGTACGCCGCCGCGTTGATCAGCCTCTCCACAAACGTCATGCGGTCGCCGTACGGCAGCGGAGCCACTGGGACGTAGGCCGGCGGCGCCGGTGCGTGGCCGCAGTGTCGCTCCAGAACGCCGCCAAACGAGAAGCGCAGCGAGATGACGAGCGGCAGGCCGAGCATGTCGGCCACCAGGTCGCCGCACATCACCATGGGGTCGAGCAGGACGGCGTCGAACGCGGCGTCCCGCAGAGTCGCCATCAGCTGCTCGTTCTTCAACATGGAGTCACACTGTCGCATCCTGAAGTCGAACGACCGCCGCACCAAATCGTATATCTTCAAAAACTTCTGCAGCGGAGACGAGACGTGAGACTCGTACATGGAGAAGTGGATGAAGTCCTCGATCATGCCGTGAAACTCAAGTCTGCTGAACGGGACCTGAAGACCAAAACAAACATCTACTGATTAGTCCAGAAACATCGGAAACATCGGAAACATCGGAAACATTGGAAACATCGGAAACATCGGAAACATCGGAAACATTAGAAACATCGGAAACATCGGAAACATCGGAAACATTAGAAACATCAGGAACATCTGAAACATTAGAAACATTAGAAACATCAGAAACATCGGAAACATTGGAAACATTGGAAACATCGGAAACATCGGAAACATCGGAGACATCAGAAACATCTGAAACATCTGAAACATCGGAAACATCGGAAACATCGGAAACATCAGAAACATCGGAAACATCAGAAACATTAGAAACATCGGAAACATCAGGAATATTAGAAACATCGGAAACATCAGGAACATCGGAAACATCGGAAACATCATAAACATCCGAATTAGAAACCAGATGCCCTCAGACTTTAATTCGTTTCCTCATCACCTGACTGCAGGAAATGAATTAATTAATGAATTATTGTGAATGAAACCTATTGAACCCATTGAACCATTGAACCCATTGAAACCATTGAACCCATTGAAACCATTGAACCATTGAAACCATTGATAATCAGTTAACTAATGTCCTGTTTGAACTGACGTCACCTTGAAGACCAGGAAGTTGAACTTGGCCGCGTCACGGCTGTTGTTGTAGTTGACTGACGGCGACGCCTCAGGAATTAAAACGGTGACCGAGTGGTTCCTCCTCACCAGCTCCTCCATGATGCTCCGCATGTTCAACCAGTGGCTGTACTCGCCTGGGAAAACCAGAACGTGGCCGCCATCAGCTGGAGTGTAAGGAAGGAGGAGGAAGAGGAGGACGGCGGGGAGGAGAGGAAGAAGAGGCGGCCGGAAAACCTGCATCACGAGTCGAATTAAAACAATCCTCTGTTCTGTTATTTCTGTTTCTGTCTCCCAGATGTTGAGAAAACAACTCCAAAGTCCAGACTGATCAGAGGTCAGTTCAAGATAAGAGCTGCAGCCTGATTGGACAATAACTGACAGACAGACGGGTGGACGTTTTACTGGCACCCTTTGATGATACGGTAGTCACTTTCAGTCCAAAATGCTGCTCAGCTGCTCAGCTGCTCAGCTGCTCAGCTGCTCAGCTGCCACATCAACAGATGGAAAAGTCAAATTTAACACAAGAATTTATTTTATTTTCAGGGTTCATCCAAGACCTTCGTAACCAGCCGGTGGACAGGTGAGACAGTCACTCACCTGAAACAGGTCGCAGGAAGTAGGCGGGGCTACAGCAGCGTTCATCAGTATAATGTGTCAAAAGCTTAAAACTGTAATTTGGTTTAATTGAAAATGTGAAAGATTTAACAATAAGTTTATGTTGAAGTGTGTTGAATATACCAACTTTTACTTTGAAAATCACAAACGGGAAGCTTTCTTCACTATGAGAACTTTTTAAATGGTGTTTAACTATTTTTAGAGATCGTTTATTGAAGTTTCTAGAAATTACTTTTGTATTTTCATTTCAACTTTCTTTTGTTTTCAGACGATTCTCCAGCGTGAGACGAGACGTTTTTCTCAACGGGGTGAGTCACAAACCTGTTAGCTTAGCTTTATCCTGTTAGCATGTTAGCGTAGCTTCATTTCATCCTGTTAGCATGTTTGCGTAGCTTCATTTCATCCTGTTAGCATGTTAGCATGTTAGCTCCAGTTGAAGCTGTGTTCAGTCTTGTAACCACAGTGAGGTGTTATCCTGTTAGCCTGAGTTTTAGGTACATTCAGGTGCGTTCAGGTGCGTTCAGGTACGTTCAGGTGCGTTCAGGTGCGTTCAGGTGCTCACCTGTGTGTTTCCTGTTTCAGTCCTATAATGACTACATGAGAGATTACCACCACAGCGTGGGTCCTCCCGCTCCCTGGCAGACTCTGGTAAGACTCTCTCTGTGTTATTGAATTATTGTTCGATCAGGTTATTGACAACAGACTGATGTGATGATGTCATGTATGTGTCATCAGGCGACGTACCCCGGCGTGGAGCAGCCCCCCCCCCACCACCCGCCCTACTACCACCACAGCCACCCCCCCGCCTCCCCCTCACCAGACCTACCATCACCACCACCACCCCCCCCTGCCGCCGCACGAGGCTCCGCCCCCTCGCTTCAGAGACAAGCAGCGCGCGCCGCAACACCGCGCCTTCACCTCCAGCCCGGTGAGTGTACTGTTTCCTGTTTCCACAATCAATCAATAAATAATGATATGAATGTTTGTGTATAGTTTGTATTTCTATATCTTCTCTCCTTCTCTCCCATCATGCAGCACGACTACGACATGCGCGTGGACGACTTCCTGCGGCGAACGCAGGCGGTGGTGAGCAGCCGGCGTGAGCGCGAGCGACAGCGCGAACGTGAGCGTGGAGGACCCCGCCGCGAGAGAGAGCGTGAGCGAGCAAGGGACAGAGACAGAGAGAGAGAGAGGGACAAGGAGAGGGGCCGGTACCGCAGGTGATCTGATGATGTCATATCCTGTCAGCCTGCAGGGGCTTTTATTTTGACAGTCAGCTGTGTTTTTTGCTGGTTTCCTGTTTTTCGTTGAAAATTATGAATACAAAAATGAAACGAGCTAAGTGATGACATCATCATCCGCATCATCACTTTTTATGCGAATAAAAGATTGAAAAAACTGTAAAAAATACAAATATGCTCTGTCAAACATTTATTTTGATGATCCTGTGTAAAAGGGAAGTGACATCACAGCACAGGAACACGCGTGTGACACGGCTCCGTCATACATGTTTCTGCACTCAACATTTGACAAGATGAAAAAAACTTTTTTTTATAGTGTAGTTTCTCCTGAACCTTCACACTTCATTTCCCAGAATCCTCTCTGTGGAGTTTTTTTATTTTCATGTTTTCAGTATTTTAGTTCAGAGGTTCCCAACATGAGGGTGGAGGCCCTTTGAGGGGTCGTCGGAAACATCTGAGAGGTCAACAACAACAAAAAAATTCTCTAATCATTTTTTCTTTTATTGTGAAAGGTTGGACAGTTTTTCCTGTAAAATCATTCAAATTAAATGTGTGGAGAGAAAATCTTTTGCAACCTGTGAAGAAGAAAAGTTTAACTTCCTCCTGATTTTGTTTCTCTTTTATATGTTTTTTTTAAACATTTTTTTAGTTGATAGAAATTTGCTTCAGTTCGTGTATTTATTTTTGTTTTCAGGTTTATTTTGTATTTTACCTCCTGAGCAGCGACTGTACTCTAAACATCAGTATGAAGTGAATCACATTATTATTATTATTTGTTATTTCTGTACTCTCTGATTGGTTGTTACCGTGGTGACCAAACGTCCAGCTGATCAGTTTTATTGTGTATTGATCAGCAGCAGGTTAAACTGATCTGTGTTCAAGTGTTAAAAGAAAGATTGAAGGTTCAAACTTTATTTGTTTCCTGTTTCTGAACGGAGGGGGCGGAGCTTGTCTGTTTTGTACAAAATAAAATACATTTTATCTTAAATCAGAACAATCAGCTGATTTCTTTTCTGATGTGACAGATGTTTGGATTTCTGTAGAAGGAAGGTAATCAGATTACTGCTGGGGGAAATCAGATTACTGCTGAGGGAAATCAGATTACTGCTGAGGGTAATCAGATTACTGTAGTTTCTATGGAAACAAACACCCGGTGTGTAGAGAGAGACGACACTGAACTCAGTTTGTTTACTTTAATGACAAACAATAAAACTTAAATCAACATTTTTCAACAAATTTCATCAAACTGGAACAAAATAATTAAAATGTACCTCAAACAATCATAATAATATTAAAATACATTAAAAACACGTGTCATGTCCTGATTATTAATTCATTGAAAACTTGAAGCTTTTATTATTGAATGAAACTCTTCAGTCGTTCTTTTCTCTTCCTCGCGGTCTGCTGCAGCGTCGCAGGAGGAACTTGACCCCCCCCCAGCAGAGGATGGTGGCGGTCGTCATGGCGACCAGCAGGGCGGCCCAGGTGTCCACGCTGTGGTACTGGAACCAGTTGAGGTCATGTGACGCCAGCCGCAGGTGTCGCGCTCCGCCGTGTCGCATCACAAACTCCACCCAGAAGACGGCGCTGCTCAGCGGCGTCACCGGCCGGTCGCGGTGCAGCGCCGACAGACGCTGCACGCTGGACCTGTAGCTGAGCATCATGGGAGAAAAGCCTGGTCACACTAGTCGGTTAGGGTTAGGGTTAGGGTTAGTATGCTTTTATTGTGAAGGAGCTGGGTGAAAGAAAGGAAATGTAAAACGTTATTCAACAAGTTTTCTGATTCAGCAGGAAGTTGGGGCTTTTACTGTGAAAGGAAAGAAAATATTTTTTAAAAACTTAACTCAAATAAAAAAATCAAAATAAAACAGGAAATAATAATTTACTTAAAATATAAAACTAAAAGCCAAACAAACATCAAAACAGCTGAAACTTCCTGTGACATCATGCTCACCCCGGCTGGTTGATGACGGCGTGCAGCGCCTCCGTCAGGTCGTCGGACGTCAGATGGTTGAAGTCCAGGACGACGGCAACGCCGCGGCGGCTGAGGCTGGCGAGATTATCGGACTGATCGCCAAACAGCGGGATTCCGACCATCGGCACGGCGTGATACACGGCCTCGTACAGACCGTTGGTGCCGCCGTGCGTCACAAACGCTCTGATCCTCGGGTGACCTGAGAGGGAGGAAACACTGGGCTTTTATTGTGAAAGGATTCTGCCTATTTAAAACGTGTGTTTGTGTGTGTGTGTGTGTGTGTGTGTGTTTGTGTGTGTGTGTGTGTGTGTTTGTGTGTGTGTACCCAGCAGGTCGTTCTGAGGGATCCAATCAGAGAGCTTCGTGTTCGCTGCCAAAGTTTTAGGAGTTTCTCCGCTGTACCTCCAAATGACCTGAAAACAAATATATATATACAGTATATGTGTGTATATATATATATACATATATATATGTATATATATATACTGTGTGTTGGCGGAGCTTCTGACCTTCTGTGGGATTCGTCCAAAGGCGGCGGCGATGACATCAGCACGCTCTGTTGTCAGGTTGGTTACCATGGAGCCGAAGGAAACAACCACCACGCCGGCATCGCCCGAGCTCTGCACAAACGCCTCCATGTCCTGGAAGATGTGACATCATCGTTACATCATCACGATCTTCACCATCATCATCAATTTGTGTGCATTTGCATTGATTTATTTGTATAATTTCAAAATAAAACTTCCTGTCAGTCATCAGAGTAAAAGGAAGAGGAGCTTGTGCCTCTGGCAGCTGATTGGCCGGTTTGCAGTGCAGACCGCCCACATGTTTGAAGTTGGGCGGGGTCGGTCGCGGCGTCTCCAGGTCCCAGAAGGTCCTGATGAGCCAGACGTCGGCGTTCCCCATAGTCCGGCAGCCGCTGCTGGGACTTCCTGTCCACACAGGAAACAGCACCATGAGGCTTTTATTCTGAAGGGACAGGTCAGTAAACTCCACATCTGTTATTTATTTTTCACATTCTCAAAAGTTATATTTTCACTTTTCTCGATTTAAGTCGTTTAATTTTCTGTTTCAAATCTTTTTTATTTTTATGTTGAAAATCATTTTTTACTTTATTTTCAAATCAACTCTGACCTTTGACCTCGCTGTAGTACTTATCAATCGTCAGCCTCCAGATCACCTCGATCACCGCTGACATCCACACGTACGCCGCCGCGTTGATCAGCCTCTCCACAAACGTCATGCGGTCGCCGTACGGCAGCGGAGCCACTGGGACGTAGGCCGGCGGCGCCGGTGCGTGGCCGCAGTGTCGCTCCAGAACGCCGCCAAACGAGAAGCGCAGCGAGATGACGAGCGGCAGGCCGAGCATGTCGGCCACCAGGTCGCCGCACATCACCATGGGGTCGAGCAGGACGGCGTCGAACGCGGCGTCCCGCAGAGTCGCCATCAGCTGCTCGTTCTTCAACATGGAGTCACACTGTCGCATCCTGAAGTCGAACGACCGCCGCACCAAATCGTATATCTTCAAAAACTTCTGCAGCGGAGACGAGACGTGAGACTCGTACATGGAGAAGTGGATGAAGTCCTCGATCATGCCGTGAAACTCAAGTCTGCTGAACGGGACCTGAAGACCAAAACAAACATCTACTGATTAGTCCAGAAACATCGGAAACATCGGAAACATCGGAAACATTGGAAACATCGGAAACATCGGAAACATCGGAAACATTAGAAACATCGGAAACATCGGAAACATCGGAAACATTAGAAACATCAGGAACATCTGAAACATTAGAAACATTAGAAACATCAGAAACATCGGAAACATTGGAAACATTGGAAACATCGGAAACATCGGAAACATCGGAGACATCAGAAACATCTGAAACATCTGAAACATCGGAAACATCGGAAACATCGGAAACATCAGAAACATCGGAAACATCAGAAACATTAGAAACATCGGAAACATCAGGAATATTAGAAACATCGGAAACATCAGGAACATCGGAAACATCGGAAACATCATAAACATCCGAATTAGAAACCAGATGCCCTCAGACTTTAATTCGTTTCCTCATCACCTGACTGCAGGAAATGAATTAATTAATGAATTATTGTGAATGAAACCTATTGAACCCATTGAACCATTGAACCCATTGAAACCATTGAACCCATTGAAACCATTGAACCATTGAAACCATTGATAATCAGTTAACTAATGTCCTGTTTGAACTGACGTCACCTTGAAGACCAGGAAGTTGAACTTGGCCGCGTCACGGCTGTTGTTGTAGTTGACTGACGGCGACGCCTCAGGAATTAAAACGGTGACCGAGTGGTTCCTCCTCACCAGCTCCTCCATGATGCTCCGCATGTTCAACCAGTGGCTGTACTCGCCTGGGAAAACCAGAACGTGGCCGCCATCAGCTGGAGTGTAAGGAAGGAGGAGGAAGAGGAGGACGGCGGGGAGGAGAGGAAGAAGAGGCGCCGGAAAACCTGCATCACGAGTCGAATTAAAACAATCCTCTGTTCTGTTATTTCTGTTTCTGTCTCCCAGATGTTGAGAAAACAACTCCAAAGTCCAGACTGATCAGAGGTCAGTTCAAGATAAGAGCTGCAGCCTGATTGGACAATAACTGACAGACAGACGGGTGGACGTTTTACTGGCACCCTTTGATGATACGGTAGTCACTTTCAGTCCAAAATGCTGCTCAGCTGCTCAGCTGCTCAGCTGCTCAGCTGCTCAGCTGCCACATCAACAGATGGAAAAGTCAAATTTAACACAAGAATTTATTTTATTTTCAGGGTTCATCCAAGACCTTCGTAACCAGCCGGTGGACAGGTGAGACAGTCACTCACCTGAAACAGGTCGCAGGAAGTAGGCGGGGCTACAGCAGCGTTCATCAGTATAATGTGTCAAAAGCTTAAAACTGTAATTTGGTTTAATTGAAAATGTGAAAGATTTAACAATAAGTTTATGTTGAAGTGTGTTGAATATACCAACTTTTACTTTGAAAATCACAAACGGGAAGCTTTCTTCACTATGAGAACTTTTTAAATGGTGTTTAACTATTTTTAGAGATCGTTTATTGAAGTTTCTAGAAATTACTTTTGTATTTTCATTTCAACTTTCTTTTGTTTTCAGACGATTCTCCAGCGTGAGACGAGACGTTTTTCTCAACGGGGTGAGTCACAAACCTGTTAGCTTAGCTTTATCCTGTTAGCATGTTAGCGTAGCTTCATTTCATCCTGTTAGCATGTTTGCGTAGCTTCATTTCATCCTGTTAGCATGTTAGCATGTTAGCTCCAGTTGAAGCTGTGTTCAGTCTTGTAACCACAGTGAGGTGTTATCCTGTTAGCCTGAGTTTTAGGTACATTCAGGTGCGTTCAGGTGCGTTCAGGTACGTTCAGGTGCGTTCAGGTGCGTTCAGGTGCTCACCTGTGTGTTTCCTGTTTCAGTCCTATAATGACTACATGAGAGATTACCACCACAGCGTGGGTCCTCCCGCTCCCTGGCAGACTCTGGTAAGACTCTCTCTGTGTTATTGAATTATTGTTCGATCAGGTTATTGACAACAGACTGATGTGATGATGTCATGTATGTGTCATCAGGCGACGTACCCCGGCGTGGAGCAGCCCCCCCCCCCACCACCCGCCCTACTACCACCACAGCCACCCCCTGCCTCCCCCTCACCAGGCCTACCATCACCACCACCACCCCCCCCTGCCGCCGCACGAGGCTCCGCCCCCTCGCTTCAGAGACAAGCAGCGCGCGCCGCAACACCGCGCCTTCACCTCCAGCCCGGTGAGTGTACTGTTTCCTGTTTCCACAATCAATCAATAAATAATGATATGAATGTTTGTGTATAGTTTGTATTTCTATATCTTCTCTCCTTCTCTCCCATCATGCAGCACGACTACGACATGCGCGTGGACGACTTCCTGCGGCGAACGCAGGCGGTCGTGAGCAGCCGGCGTGAGCGCGAGCGACAGCGCGAACGTGAGCGTGGAGGACCCCGCCGCGAGAGAGAGCGTGAGCGAGCAAGGGACAGAGACAGAGAGAGAGAGAGGGACAAGGAGAGGGGCCGGTACCGCAGGTGATCTGATGATGTCATATCCTGTCAGCCTGCAGGGGCTTTTATTTTGACAGTCAGCTGTGTTTTTTGCTGGTTTCCTGTTTTTCGTTGAAAATTATGAATACAAAAATGAAACGAGCTAAGTGATGACATCATCATCCGCATCATCACTTTTTATGCGAATAAAAGATTGAAAAAACTGTAAAAAATACAAATATGCTCTGTCAAACATTTATTTTGATGATCCTGTGTAAAAGGGAAGTGACATCACAGCACAGGAACACGCGTGTGACACGGCTCCGTCATACATGTTTCTGCACTCAACATTTGACAAGATGAAAAAAACTTTTTTTTATAGTGTAGTTTCTCCTGAACCTTCACACTTCATTTCCCAGAATCCTCTCTGTGGAGTTTTTTTATTTTCATGTTTTCAGTATTTTAGTTCAGAGGTTCCCAACATGAGGGTCGAGGCCCTTTGAGGGGTCGTCGGAAACATCTGAGAGGTCAACAACAACAAAAAAATTCTCTAATCATTTCTTCTTTTATTGTGAAAGGTTGGACAGTTTTTCCTGTAAAATCATTCAAATTAAATGTGTGGAGAGAAAATCTTTTGCAACCTGTGAAGAAGAAAAGTTTAACTTCCTCCTGATTTTGTTTCTCTTTTATATGTTTTTTTTAAACATTTTTTTAGTTGATAGAAATTTGCTTCAGTTCGTGTATTTATTTTTGTTTTCAGGTTTATTTTGTATTTTACCTCCTGAGCAGCGACTGTACTCTAAACATCAGTATGAAGTGAATCACATTATTATTATTATTTGTTATTTCTGTACTCTCTGATTGGTTGTTACCGTGGTGACCAAACGTCCAGCTGATCAGTTTTATTGTGTATTGATCAGCAGCAGGTTAAACTGATCTGTGTTCAAGTGTTAAAAGAAAGATTGAAGGTTAAAACTTTATTTGTTTCCTGTTTCTGAACGGAGGGGGCGGAGCTTGTCTGTTTTGTACAAAATAAAATACATTTTATCTTAAATCAGAACAATCAGCTGATTTCTTTTCTGATGTGACAGATGTTTGGATTTCTGTAGAAGGAAGGTAATCAGATTACTGCTGGGGGAAATCAGATTACTGCTGAGGGAAATCAGATTACTGCTGAGGGTAATCAGATTACTGTAGTTTCTATGGAAACAAACACCCGGTGTGTAGAGAGAGACGACACTGAACTCAGTTTGTTTACTTTAATGACAAACAATAAAACTTAAATCAACATTTTTCAACAAATTTCATCAAACTGGAACAAAATAATTAAAATGTACCTCAAACAATCATAATAATATTAAAATACATTAAAAACACGTGTCATGTCCTGATTATTAATTCATTGAAAACTTGAAGCTTTTATTATTGAATGAAACTCTTCAGTCGTTCTTTTCTCTTCCTCGCGGTCTGCTGCAGCGTCGCAGGAGGAACTTGACCCCCCCCCAGCAGAGGATGGTGGCGGTCGTCATGGCGACCAGCAGGGCGGCCCAGGTGTCCACGCTGTGGTACTGGAACCAGTTGAGGTCATGTGACGCCAGCCGCAGGTGTCGCGCTCCGCCGTGTCGCATCACAAACTCCACCCAGAAGACGGCGCTGCTCAGCGGCGTCACCGGCCGGTCGCGGTGCAGCGCCGACAGACGCTGCACGCTGGACCTGTAGCTGAGCATCATGGGAGAAAAGCCTGGTCACACTAGTCGGTTAGGGTTAGGGTTAGGGTTAGTATGCTTTTATTGTGAAGGAGCTGGGTGAAAGAAAGGAAATGTAAAACGTTATTCAACAAGTTTTCTGATTCAGCAGGAAGTTGGGGCTTTTACTGTGAAAGGAAAGAAAATATTTTTTAAAAACTTAACTCAAATAAAAAAATCAAAATAAAACAGGAAATAATAATTTACTTAAAATATAAAACTAAAAGCCAAACAAACATCAAAACAGCTGAAACTTCCTGTGACATCATGCTCACCCCGGCTGGTTGATGACGGCGTGCAGCGCCTCCGTCAGGTCGTCGGACGTCAGATGGTTGAAGTCCAGGACGACGGCAACGCCGCGGCGGCTGAGGCTGGCGAGATTATCGGACTGATCGCCAAACAGCGGGATTCCGACCATCGGCACGGCGTGATACACGGCCTCGTACAGACCGTTGGTGCCGCCGTGCGTCACAAACGCTCTGATCCTCGGGTGACCTGAGAGGGAGGAAACACTGGGCTTTTATTGTGAAAGGATTCTGCCTATTTAAAACGTGTGTTTGTGTGTGTGTGTGTGTGTGTGTGTGTGTGTGTGTGTGTGTGTGTGTGTGTGTGTACCCAGCAGGTCGTTCTGAGGGATCCAATCAGAGAGCTTCGTGTTCGCTGCCAAAGTTTTAGGAGTTTCTCCGCTGTACCTCCAAATGACCTGAAAACAAATATATATATACAGTATATGTGTGTATATATATATATACATATATATATGTATATATATATACTGTGTGTTGGCGGAGCTTCTGACCTTCTGTGGGATTTGTCCAAAGGCGGCGGCGATGACATCAGCACGCTCTGTTGTCAGGTTGGTTACCATGGAGCCGAAGGAAACAACCACCACGCCGGCATCGCCCGAGCTCTGCACAAACGCCTCCATGTCCTGGAAGATGTGACATCATCGTTACATCATCACGATCTTCACCATCATCATCAATTTGTGTGCATTTGCATTGATTTATTTGTATAATTTCAAAATAAAACTTCCTGTCAGTCATCAGAGTAAAAGGAAGAGGAGCTTGTGCCTCTGGCAGCTGATTGGCCGGTTTGCAGTGCAGACCGCCCACATGTTTGAAGTTGGGCGGGGTCGGTCGCGGCGTCTCCAGGTCCCAGAAGGTCCTGATGAGCCAGACGTCGGCGTTCCCCATAGTCCGGCAGCCGCTGCTGGGACTTCCTGTCCACACAGGAAACAGCACCATGAGGCTTTTATTCTGAAGGGACAGGTCAGTAAACTCCACATCTGTTATTTATTTTTCACATTCTCAAAAGTTATATTTTCACTTTTCTCGATTTAAGTCGTTTAATTTTCTGTTTCAAATCTTTTTTATTTTTATGTTGAAAATCATTTTTTTACTTTATTTTCAAATCAACTCTGACCTTTGACCTCGCTGTAGTACTTATCAATCGTCAGCCTCCAGATCACCTCGGTCACCGCTGACATCCACACGTACGCCGCCGCGTTGATCAGCCTCTCCACAAACGTCATGCGGTCGCCGTACGGCAGCGGAGCCACTGGGACGTAGGCCGGCGGCGCCGGTGCGTGGCCGCAGTGTCGCTCCAGAACGCCGCCAAACGAGAAGCGCAGCGAGATGACGAGCGGCAGGCCGAGCACGTCGGCCACCAGGTCGCCGCACATCACCATGGGGTCGAGCAGGACGGCGTCGAACGCGGCGTCCCGCAGAGTCGCCATCAGCTGCTCGTTCTTCAACATGGAGTCACACTGTCGCATGCTGAAGTCGAACGACCGCCGCACCAAATCGTATATCTTCAAAAACTTCTGCAGCGGAGACGAGACGTGAGACTCGTACATGGAGAAGTGGATGAAGTCCTCGATCATGCCGTGAAACTCAAGTCTGCTGAACGGGACCTGAAGACCAAAACAAACATCTACTGATTAGTCCAGAAACATCGGAAACATCGGAAACATCGGAAACATTGGAAACATCGGAAACATCGGAAACATCGGAAACATCGGAAACATCGGAAACATCGGAAACATCGGAAACATTAGAAACATCAGGAACATCTGAAACATCAGAAACATCGGAAACATCAGAAACATCGGAAACATCAGAAACATCGGAGACATCAGAAACATCTGAAACATCTGAAACATCGGAAACATCGGAAACATCGGAAACATCAGAAACATCGGAAACATCAGAAACATTAGAAACATCGGAAACATCAGGAATATTAGAAACATCGGAAACATCAGGAACATCGGAAACATCGGAAACATCATAAACATCCGAATTAGAAACCAGATGCCCTCAGACTTTAATTCGTTTCCTCATCACCTGACTGCAGGAAATGAATTAATTAATGAATTATTGTGAATGAAACCTATTGAACCCATTGAACCATTGAACCCATTGAAACCATTGAACCCATTGAAACCATTGAACCATTGAAACCATTGATAATCAGTTAACTAATGTCCTGTTTGAACTGACGTCACCTTGAAGACCAGGAAGTTGAACTTGGCCGCGTCACGGCTGTTGTTGTAGTTGACTGACGGCGACGCCTCAGGAATTAAAACGGTGACCGAGTGGTTCCTCCTCACCAGCTCCTCCATGATGCTCCGCATGTTCAACCAGTGGCTGTACTCGCCTGGCAAAACCAGAACGTGGCCGCCATCAGCTGGAGTGTAAGGAAGGAGGAGGAAGAGGAGGACGGCGGGGAGGAGAGGAAGAAGAGGCGGCCGGAAAACCTGCATCACGAGTCGAATTAAAACAATCCTCTGTTCTGTTATTTCTGTTTCTGTCTCCCAGATGTTGAGAAAACAACTCCAAAGTCCAGACTGATCAGAGGTCAGTTCAAGATAAGAGCTGCAGCCTGATTGGACAATAACTGACAGACAGACGGGTGGACGTTTTACTGGCACCCTTTGATGATACGGTAGTCACTTTCAGTCCAAAATGGCGGAGGCGTAGCTCTGCTGCTAGCGCTGATGTTGCAATGGAACGACCGATCAGCTTTCACTTCTCATTAATATACGTTTGTTGGCCTTACTTAATTTGTCGTGTCTAGAAGTTAAAGCACAAACTGCGAAACCCTCGCCAGATGGTTAAAGTTAGGCATTGACCTTGAATGGTTGGAAAGGTCTTCAGGCAGCGAGTCTCGCAACAGGTTTTTGCTAATTTTTTACTAATTAATTTCAGCCGTGTGCATCAGTTTTTAGGGTCCCCTAGAAACAGTTTCCGTTGTCGTCTGTGCTACTTGCAGCGCGTCGAGCTCGCAGGGCTGCAAATGTGGAGTTTGTTTAAATATTTAATCTTCTTTTCTTTTTTGCTTTAATCGTGTATATAATAGGAGATAAAGTATAAGGAGGGAGGGAGGGAGTTGTAGCCTATACATAATGCAAAAAAAATGTAAAAATAAAAAAAAACTCAGGGTAAAAATCAGTAGTAAATATGTGCAGAGAATACATTTTAGGTTCGATGTTCAAGGTTCAGCTTTGTCAACAATAAAGGATTACACAATGAAATGCAGCTGTAGCATCCTCCGCTCCAAACAACTGATATTCAAATACAATAGAATAAACAATAAAATAGGAAAATAAAATAGAACCATATATACAGTATATCAAGCAACTTATTAGCGGGAATGAGGGTAGTGTAAAGGTAAAGGTGATAATGTTAATGTCACAGATGCAGTAAAACATGTTTTATTTCCGTATCCGGCACAGACACCTCATCTCACCGATGTCCCTGATGATTGGTAGATGGGTACCAATGTATGGAGGACCTAACCTGCCAAAATCAAAAATAAATAAATAAATGACTCGATAAATAAATAAATATGTTATTAAATGTAGCAAAAATAATACTAAAAATAAATGTAGCCATTGATTAATTGATAAAATGTGACATAAATTGATATTTCTGTTTTAATTTGCTTCTTTATTTATTTATCTTTATATTAATTCCCTTATTTATTTAGTCTTTTTTAATCTTTCCTTTTATCTATTTATTTATTTTTTATCAATTTTTTAAGTCATTTTTGCATTTATTTGTATTTATTTATTTTTGCACTTATTTCTTATTTATTTTATATATATTTTTAAATGTATGTATTTACTTATGTATTTCTGCATTTATTTATGCACGATTTTCCCTTTGCAATTCACCCCTTATTTATTTCCCCAAACTCATTTATTTCCATATTGTTAAATCTGCGTGCTTTTACTTTGAAAAGACCCTCCCTCCGGAAGCCATATCCAGGTGATTACATCTTCATTTCCGCTATCCTATCGTTAAAGGTCTTTTATTTTGATACCGCCACCGGAAGTTCCGTAGGTGTGTTGGTTCCGGTAACTTGACGCCGGTCTGTGGTGATAACAGAGGCACCGATTCCTCTGGAAATACCGGCCAGATTCGGCGTTTTTCAGCCGGTAAATCGCCTAAAATGAGAGATAATTGGATTTAACGGAGACTAACGGACCCACGGGGCGTGATAAAGGTAAAATGAACCGTTAAAATGTCCCGGTTAACGGCTCCACTCACACAGTGAAGCCTGCTAATGGCAGCTAGCCGCAGCTAGCTCGAGCAGTTTCTTTTTATTTGCCCCAAATCCCGTTTCATCTTCCCGTCGACCCGCCACGTTCCCGCTTCCTCTCACTTCTCCTTCGTGTTACTTCACACAAAACCGTGTAACAATAAAACCGTGAAAATCTCCCGTTAATCAGCTGACGGTGAAAACAAGGTTCAGATTTACAGGAAGATTTCTGGGATTTTTCCAGCAGGAATGGGTGAAATCTCGCGAGAGAAAGTGAGAGGAGCTTGCTAACTGTTATTATTATTATTTTATATATATTTAATTTATTTGTTGTTGTTGGTGAAAGACCTTAGAACGTTTTATTTTTATTTATTTAATTTAAAAAAAAAGTGCTTTTCGGTAACACTTTATAATAACCATCATTTAAATGAATGGTAAATTGATAGTTAATTAAACTTAGTTAACAGCTACTTTACCGTTAACAAACAATCAAATATAATTGATAATGGTTACTAATTATTAGTAATGCTATAATTTATGTTACTTTATCATTAGTTTGTATACATCCATGGCCAACAAACAGTGATGTCCATCTGAAAATAACTAATAACAATTAGTGTTGAATATGAATAATGTTGTGGTAATATTCCATATTTCATGGGCTGTTTTGGGATTTATACATTATTAATACATACTTCTGAAAAAAAACCATTTAAATACTGATTTCGAGGTCGATTACTATATACTACACACACCCTATGACACACATTTATCAAGATGATTTAAAAAATATTTTTGCAAAACATTTAAAAGAATTATTGAAATATATATTGCCATAAATAATATTTTATTACTGCAGACTTTTTTATATTATTATATATATAATTCTTTCATTATATATATATATATATATATTATATATATATATATACACACATATATATGTTGACAATATAATTAACAGTTTGAAATTATTATTTTGGACTGGATTTTTTCCATGTGTGATATTAAATATAATTGTATACATTTCTTAACTTTAATTTTGATCCATTTGTCAAATGTCAAATGTAGGAATGTTAAATATTGAGGTTTTATTCACTGTTTTCATGAATTTTATTTTTATATTGTAAACGCTCTCTCTCTCTCTCTCTCTCAGTCTCAGTCATGCTCACTCGCCCGCTGACACTGAACGAGGGTGATGACAGGGGGCGGGGCCTGGCAGCAGTGACTCCGCCTCCTGTTCGCCCAATGGCTGATGAGGGTGACGATGACGAAGAGACACAAACAGGTGCGTGTTGGTTTTTATGTTTTTTCTTTTCTTATATTTATTATTTAATTTATTAGCACAAGTATTGCTTTTATTATTTATTTATTATAATTTTCTATTATTTTATTATTATAATGTATTTATCATATTTATCAATTATTTTATTATTATAATGTATTTATCATATTTATCCATTATTTTATTTTTATAATGTATTCATCATATTTATGATTTATTTACTATATTTATATATTATTTTATTATTATTTATCTATCATATTTATATAATATTATTTATTATTTATTTATCATGTTTATATATTACTTCATTATTATTTATATATTATATTATGAGAGTACTGACTGCTGCTTCTCCTCCTCCAGGAGTTTTCTCTCCTGCGCCTCCTTGGAGCTCCTCTTCCTCTTCACCTTCCTCTCCTCCTCCTCCTTTTTGTGTCCTCTCTTCCTCCTCTGCTTCTTCTCTAACTCCTCCTCCCACCTTCCTCTCCTCTCTTTCATCTTTCACTCCTCCTCCTCTTCCTCCTCTCTCTTCTACATCTTTCTCCACTCCTCCTGTTTCCCTCTTTTCTCCTCCTCCTCCTCCATCTTCTGTCTCTCCTCCTTCTCTTCTTTCCTCTGCTCCCTCCACTCGACCTCCTCCTCTTCCTCCTCCTGTCTTTTTTGCTCCTTGTACTACTTCTAACTCTTCCCACTTTTCTCCTCGTCCTTCTTCCTCTCCTCTTGTCCAGTCATCCCTCTTTTCTTCTCCTCCTGCTCCTCTTTCTGTCTTTTCTACTCCTTTTATTTCACCTTCTCCTCCTGTAGCTCCTTTTTTTCTTACTCCTTCTTGTTCTCACCCTCGTCGTCCTCTTCCTTCTTCTTCCTCCTCTACTCCTCCTGTCTCCACCCTTCCTGCTCCTTCTTCTGTTTCTCCTCCACCTCCTTCTCATTTGTCTTCATTCCTCCATCCTTCACCTCCTCATTCTGTCCGTACTCCACCTGCTTCTGTGTCTTCCTCTCTTCATGATTCTTCTCCTTGTTCTTCTGCTCCTCTTCCTCCTCTCCTTTATCACCACTCTTCTTCTCACGTTTCTCCTCCTTCACCTCCTCCTGTCTTTTTGACTCATAATACTTCAGCCATTTGCTCTCCTCCTTCTTCCTCGCCTCCTGTCCCTCTATGCCTTCTTTCTCCTTCTTCTCCTCCAGTTTCTCCTCTTCATCCTCCTCCTCTTCCTCCTGCTCCCTGCTGCCCCTGCTCCTCCCTCCTGCCTCGCCTCCTCTCAGCTCACCGGATGGAGGTGCGGCGCCTCCTTCGAGGAGCTCTGGCCTCCCTCGGTCGTCGCCTGGACTCTCTGGAGAGGAGGAGCAGGACGAAGAGGAGGAAGAAGAGGAGTGGGCAGAAAGGAGAAGAAGCAACCTGTTCTCCTGGTAAGTATCGTCTGTCTCCTCCTTTATCTCCTCGTCCTTTCAGGACAGTCTGATGATGATTGTGCACTCGTCTCTTTTCTGTCTTTTTAGGTTCAGGAGTCTTCAGCCCCGCCCATCGCCCACCTGCTACCACCTCCTCTTCATCATCATCTTCATCAGACAGCGAGGACGCACCCACGCCTCATCTTTCCTCTAGTTTGAGCCAATCAGAACAGAGGAGGAGCAGGAGCAGAGGAGAGGAGGAGGAGGAGGGCAGCGGGAGGAAACGGAGGAGGAAGAACCACAGAGGAAGAGAGAGAAGTATTTTTCCAGAAAACAGAGAAGAAGAAGAAGAAGAGGAGGATGCTGGGAGATTTGTGGGGCGGATGGCGGTCTCCTTCCGAGGAGGAGCAGAGGAGGAGGCGCCGCTCACTCTGCACAAATTCAACCACAGGAAACACAGAAGAAGAGAGGGAAGAGGAACCAGCCAATCAGAGAAGGCAGTTTGTGTCGTCAGGCAGAATGGTTACAGAGCGCCGCCGCTGCTACACAGGTTCATCTTATTTATTTATATTATACATTTAAGTTTCGGAAAATTTTACTTAAGTTACAAATAACGTGTAAAAAAACAAATTAATTTATAATAACAATCAGATAATGTGTCTGTAAAAATGTTAAGATAAAATAAATACATTATTATATAAAACTATTTAAGATTAGACTCTTAAATTATATTAATTTTATTATATTAAGTATAATATAAACTGAAAATATAAATTATGAATGAATTTTCAGAATTATGAAATAATTATTGTATTAAAAATATGTATGAATATAAAGTATAACTTAGTTATAATACATATATAAATCCTATTCATTTAAAAACATTATTTTAAATCATTTAAAAATATGTATTTATATAAACTATAAATAGATCAAATAAAATAGATAAAGTGTAAGTAATTAAAAGTATATTATAAAATTATAACACATTTATAATAATTTATTTAGAATGTTTTAGATGACATACGTTTTGAAAATAAATTTAATAATTATTAATTATATTAAAATAATTTACTATTACAACATAGTTTATTTATATTATAGTAATGACAACTTTAATATTCATAAACTGTATACATTTCTCCTCTTTTTCTCCTTAGCTCCTCTTCCCAGAATGCCTTGCACCTCCTGCAGTCAGCCCAGAGTGGTCGGACCTACAGCCAATCAGAATCACTCAACATCTCTTCAGGCCAATGGCGGTTCTCTGACTTCACCTCTCCCCTCTCCCTCTCCTCCAATCACGGGGCTTTCCACATATGGCACCTATATTCCTCCTCCTCCTCCTTAAGCCCCGCCCCCATGCTGCGTCTGTCAGCGGTTGCCGTGGAGACCATGTCAGACTCAGTGAGGGACGCCACTTGTGGGCGTCCCCTGCGGTGCCTGAAAGACTGGACGGCCCCGCCCAGTCTGAGCAGCGACCACTGGTTGGTTGGCTCACATATTTAAATTAATTAATATTCATAATTAGTTATTAATATTCATTAGGACATTGAAACAATTGTATTTACATGTTCATGCTAGTTTTTAATGTCTCACTGAACATTAATTAATTAAAGTCTTCTGTGTGAACATAAATTAAAATTTTCAAATGTTTTGTCTTTGCAGTTACGTGCGATCGCCGAAACCAAGGTAATATAATTACTAATTTTGTCACTTTTTATAAAATCTGTTACTTAAATGTACGTCATTCAAAATAAATTATGTAGTTTATTTTTTAAATGTTGTTTTAATTGTTAAATATGTTTTTATGAGTGTTTGTATTAAAAGTAGGACAAATTATAAAATGTATTCTTTGTGTGTTGCAGCCCAACGTTTTCTGCCCGGCGACAGCAGAAGCAGCGGGCCAATCACAGCTCCCGCAGCCTCCCAAGGCGACGGCCCCTCCCCCTGTGTTCGGCCAATGGGCTTCCTGCTCCGCTTGCCGTTGGCCAATCAGAAGAGAGCTCAGAGTTTCTCAGCACAAATGGAGAGGTAGAGTTTTTCTTCTTCTCCTGTTTAATTTTGACTCTTTTTGGAAACTGTTGTTTTGTTTTTTTAGAATTCTTATTTTAATTTTTGTTATTTTACGATTTACTATTTTTACTTTTCTGTCCATTAATCCTCACTTATTGTTCCTGCTGTTGGAGCTAATTCCTTCTCAAATATTTGTGTAAATTTCTCTATTCTCTGTGTATTTGTCTTCTCAGCGTTGTAAACGAGTGTCACAGATAAGAATCCGCCGGGCGTCGCCGCGGGAAACGCTGCTCACTCCGATGGGATTACCAAAGGTCAAAAGGTCAGGTTGGGGGGTGTTGAACAGAGGAAATAAAAATAAAAAGAGAAAACCGGAGTGAAAAGGTCAAAATATTTAAATAGATTTTTTTTCAGGTTAAAGAAGAAAGAATTCAGTCTGGAGGAGATTTACACCAATAAGAACTACAAATCCCCCTCCACCAATAGGTAAAACTACAAATCCCAGATTTTACAAAGACTATTCATTCCAGTTTGAAAGTTAATAAAACACAGTAAAAACTACAAATCCCACATCAAGAATAGAAATTCTGTCAATCTGCTTTACAAACTACATCTCCCAGCATGCCTTTCTGCCACCCTGCAGGAGTCTGGAGACGATCTTTGAGGAGCCGCGGGAGAAGGACGGAGCGCTGCTTCTGATTGGCCAGCAGAGAAGGCGCAGGCTCCTTCTCTTCCCTGACTTCACTCAGCCCAGGAAGAGGAAGAGGCCGCAAGGTACGCTGGGACGTGTAGTTCAACGAGGGGGGAGACAGTTTCTTTTTTTCTGTTTTTTGTTATTTACAGTTTTAAGAAAAACCTCTGTTTTAGGGGTGGGACTTCCTGTTGTCATGGTGCCCAGGAAAAGGGCGGCGGCTCGGCGACATTGCCATGGCGGCGGCCCCGGTGATGACGACGCGGACCTGGACGTGATGCTGGTGGAGCGACTGAGTGCGCTCGAGGACTTTTTGACACGACAGGGCCTGGATGTGTGAGCTGTGACATCACTTCCTGTCAGCTGACCAAAGGCCAAATAAACAGAGCTGCTAGCACGCCTGCTACCGCTGCGTTACCATGGTAACACCGTCAGCAAGTCGGTCTCATGTAGCGGGTTTTTAATTTCTTTTTTTTTTGCAGTGTACTTGATTTCTTTTGTTTGTTTTTGATTTATTTTTTACAGTGTAGGCTGTTTAAATGTGAATTTTTTTTGAGATATTTAATATTTGTAATAGTTTTTTTTTTTTAAGAGGTGACCTGTCAGGAGGCCACGCCCACAGCAGGGCACAGGTGGTTTTATTTTTATTTTCTATTTTTTTTGGTTTCGTGAAATATAAAAAGACTTAGCTGCAGTTCTCTGTAGTACTACCTGAGTACTCTGTAGTACTGGCGGTGAAGTATTTGGAGTTTTTAAAGTGTAATATATATTTCTGCTGAAAATGTGTCTATTTTTGGAACAATTAAAGTTTGTTTCTGCTCACTGAAGTTGGTCATTTTATTAAAGATTATTGATTGATCATCTTCAGTCTCTCTTTGACATCTGATGAAAGAATTACAGACGTGTTTCTCTTCTTCACTCGACTTTCTGCACCAGAACAACCGTAGCTTTGCGTAAAAGTGTCAGATAAATAAATGTAATGTAATTAAAGCCGCAGTATGCGATATTGGCGCAAATATGATTTAAAAAAGTTATTTTTAGAAAACAGCCGCTATATGGTGACAGTAGTACATGAAACAGGTAACCTGAGTTAAATCCTGTTCCTCTGTGTCCTACTGTGTCCTCCGGTGCTCCTAACGGCATCTGAAGGATTTCACTTACCGGAGGAAAACAAGGTCCGCTGCCCAGCTGCAGTCTATGAGAGCCGGCTGTCAATCACTCTGAACTCCGACCAAACGGTCAAACTAGGCAGCGCTGATCAAATATGAATCAATATTCTGTTACTGTAATGACTATTTCTCTCCTCAGATGTTCTCAGAATCATCTTGTAGTTACTGTTTAGCTGTAAAATGAGAAAGTTTGTGACGCGGCCGCCATTGTAAAATCTGTTGAAGGAAGCCAAGTTCTGGTCACATGACCGGAGCACAGCCAATAGGAACGCTCTCTCTCTCTGAAATGACCTGTGATTGGTCAAAATCTGCCGTCACGGGCTAGATTTCTCTAAAGCCTGAAAACAGAGCCATGAGGAGGAGCAGAAGTCTAGTTTTCTCTCAGAACACTTGAATTACAATATGATGAAAGGTTGTTATGGGATTTTTGCCAAATTATGCCAAAAAATTGTTGCCTACTGCAGCTTTAACAGCTGAGGTCTGTATACGGAAACAAGTTTTGTTTTTGTTTTTCAGTAGACTTTATTTTAAGTTTGTGAACAATACAAAGATCAATTAAACCGATACATAGTTAAACAATACATATAAAAGAAATTAAGGGATAAATAAAAACAAACATAAAATTAAATTAAAAAAAAAAACACAAAACATGCAAAGGGTTAATAAAAAATAAATAAATAATAGTAACCTAAGTAAAAACACAATTATTTATTTATTATGAAAAAATACATTATTATACAAAACTATTTTTTTTTTAAATATTTGATTTTTAAATTATGTTTTGATTATACATGTAAAATATAAACTAAATTATGAATAAATCTTCACAAGTTAAGTTGTACACTTTTACTGGAGTTTATTTTATCCTAAATCATGATCTTTTCCTGATCCTGAGGAGATTTCTGGTATTATCCCATGAAGGAAGGTTTGCCTGACAGACTGCAGTCGGGGTAAATAACACCCTCTACGTTTACGTAAGGACGTAAGTTACGTCCTTACGTCACTTACACAACCAACATGGCGGCGGCCTTGCGGAGGGTGAGAAGCGCAGTAACTTGGAGGTATTTAAACTTTATTTAACTTTATTGTGTGTTTCAGTGAACAGCATGACGTCACTTTGCAGCTGCGTGACGTATTGTGACGTGTGTGTGACGCAGTGTGTGGAGAGGAAACCTGCTGTGACTCCACCAGACTCTGTGCACAGTTTATATTAAATTAAAGTTTAATCAGGTGTAAAATCCAAACGGTGAGTTGGATGTGACGTCAGACAGGTGATGAGCGCGTGAACCGGAGTAACGAAAGATTCGGCTCACGTGACTTTAACCAGATGTGTCAGGTTTACCTGTTTCCATCAGGTGAACAGGTGAACAGGTGGATTTAACCTGAAGTTGACTCTCGTGCTGACGACAGAAAATTCTTTGAAATGATTAAATGTATTTTAGTTATTTCAGAAACGTTTATTTCATTTTTTTTATAACTTTATTTTATTTATTCATTTATAGGGTTTCTTCTCTGAGCTGCTGCCAGCAGAGAGCAGCGAGCACAGGTGAGGCACCTCCTCCTCCTCTTCTTCTTCCTCCTTCTCCTCCTCCTCTTCTTCCTCCTCCTCCTCCTCCTCCTCTTCTTCTTCCTCCTCCTCCTCCTCCTCCTCTTCTTCCTCCTCCTCCTTCTCCTCCTCCTCTTCTTCCTCCTCCTCCTCCTCCTCCTCTTCTTCTTCCTCCTCCTCCTCCTCCTCCTCTTCTTCCTCCTCCTCCTCCTCCTCCTCTTCTTCCTCTTCCTCCTCTTCTTCCTCCTCCTCTTCTTCCTCCTCCTCCTCCTCCTCCTCCTCTTCTTCCTCCTCCTCCTCCTCCTCCTCTTCTTCCTCTTCCTCCTCTTCTTCCTCCTCCTCTTCTTCCTCCTCCTCCTCCTCCTCCTCCTCTTCTTCCTCTTCCTCCTCCTCCTCCTCTTCTTCCTCTTCCTCCTCTTCTTCCTCCTCCTCTTCTTCCTCCTCCTCCTCGTCCTCCTCCTCCTCCTCCTCCTCTCCCTCCTCCTCCACCTCCTCCTCCTCTTCCTCCTCCTCCTCCTCCTCCTCCTCCTCCTCTTCTTCCTCTTCCTCCTCTTCTTCCTCCTCCTCTTCTTCCTCCTCCTCCACCTCCTCCTCCTCCTCCTCCTCCTCTCCCTCCTCCTCCACCTCCTCCTCCTCCTCCTCCTCTTCCTCCTCCTTCTCCTCTTCCTCCTCTTCCTCCTCCTCCTTAGACATTAATGTATTGATAAAATATGACATAGATAAATATTTCTGTTGTAATTTGCTTCGTTATTTATTTATATTTGTATTAATTCCCTTAGTTATTTAATCTTTTGCTTAATTTTCCTTTTTATTTATTTATGCATTTATTTTTGTTCATTTTTTAATCTTTATTTATTTATGCATTTATTTTATTTATTTATTTATTTCTGCACGACTCTCCCTTTGCATTTCACCCCTTATTTATTTCTTTATTCTTTTCTTTATACATTTATTCATACATTTGTTTTTACATTTCTTCATGCATTTCTGCCTATAAATAAATATCAGGTATCAGATATACTTTATTGATCCAGGGTTGTGTTTTTATCCCATTCTAGAATAGAAATATATATAAATATATAGACATTGTAAGAAAATATGATGAAGATATGACGCAGACAATGACAGGACCAATCAGCTCTCTGTCTCTCTCCAGGTCGTTGGTTCCTGCCCCGCCCCCGGCCCCTCCCCCTCCTGTTAGTGACAGGTGGTGGTTACCTTGGTTACCAACACTATAGGACTAGGGACCAACCGCAGGATGGAGCCCCGCCCCCTCTGGCTACGCCCACACAGGTAGGAAAGGACACACCTTCTTCTTCTTCTTCTTCTTCTTCTTCTTCTTCTGCTTCTTCTACTTCTTCTTCTTCTTCTTCTTCTACTTCTTCTTCTTCTTCTTCTTCTTCTGTGGTGTCTCCAGAGAGACTCTCAGTGTGTTTGTATCTTCTACCTGAATCTCTCTCTGATTATTGATCTGTTTATTGATCCTGTCAGTGAATCACAGCACTGTGAACTCACTGATGATGTAATCCAGATCTTTCCGCTGACGAGCCGGCGGGGTGCTTTTGTTGTGAAAGTTGTCACTATAGTTAGCGTAGCCTCATTAACTCATTAACAGACTCCGATTGGTTCACTGGGTGAAAGGTGACAGCGATGTCACAATGATGATGTCACCCTGACCTGTCACTCTGCCCGCTGCACTGCCACATCATCACTCAGGCCCCGCCCCCTCTGCCCACTGCCACATCATCACTCAGGCCCCGCCCCCTCTGCCCACTGCCACATCATCACTCAGGCCCCGCCCCCTCTGCCCACTGCCTCACCTGCCTCCTGATTGGTCCGTTCACTGAGGGCATGGTCTGATTGGTCAATGAGTAACAGGGCACGACGTTAAACAGAAAAAATCCCCTGATTGGAAAGAATTGATTTCTTAGTTTATTTATCTGTCTGGTTTTTATTTTTTTTTATTTATCATATTTATTTCAAAATCATTCGTTCTTTTCCGTTTTTTTCAAAGGTTAACATCCACTCAGCACAAAGCAGTGACGTAGGTTAGCACAGTAAGCTAATCAATAAGATTATGAATAATGTGAACGCTAGCACTAGCGTCAACGTTAGCTCTGCTAAGTTTGGAAATATCTGAAAGGGTTAGTTCGGATTTGTACTCCGGTTAAATAACTGTTTTTGTGAATGGAGTCTGGTGGCTTTGAAGAGAGAGATATAACAGCTTCAGTTCCCCGTCTGTCTGATGGAGAGGTCCTTTACCTCTCCTCCTCCTCTTCCTCCTCCTCCTCCTCCTCCTCTTCCTCCTCCTCCTCCTGATGGAGGCCGATCTGATGGAGAGGTCCTTTACCTCTCCGTCAGACAGTCCTTTCTGACGGGGAACTGAAGCTGTTATATCTCTCTCTTCAAAGCCACCAGACTACACTCACAAAAACAGTAATTTGACCTCTCAGAACACAGGAGTTGCTGGTGTCAGTTAGTTTGTTTGAGTTATTGTGTGACTTTCTGATCTGAACTAACGTGGCGTCCGCAGCAGTACGTTGCTTAGCAGCGTCATCATGCAGAAACCTACGGCAGGTCACGATGTGGGAAAAAGCTTTGAGAAGGGCTTGAAGGGAAAATAGCATTTTGACGCTAAAACATACATATTTTAACCAAAATTCGTGGATTTGAATACATAAGGAACACCACTGGGAAGCTACAGAATTAATTAAAAACATTTAAAAATAATTATAAAGACCCACTCTTTAATAATTGATAGTTTATAAATAGTTATGAATGAAATAAGTAAAATATTATTAAATAAATGAATTAATTACTTTAAAAAGTCATTTGGATTATTATTTTTACTCTTCAGTTTATAAAATATAATATTATAAAACATAACAATTTAATGAATGATATTATTAAGTATAATTTCAAGTAATTCATTTGTAATCATTTATTACCCTACAACTTCATAATAAATAAGGAAAAAATAATTGTAAAGTAATATAAATATATATTATATAATATTTATTTTTTAATAAATTTAAATGTATAAAGCAACAATTTAATATTTTAAATGTAGAATTATAGATAACCAATAAAGAAAACCATTAAACTGTCTTTTTTTTTTACTTCTATAAATGTATTAATAACATATAATACAGATATCTGTAAAGTCATAATGACAAAATACAAATTATTTTAATATAATTAAAACAATTACATTGTAAAATCTAATAGATTACTCATTTGTTTCATTGTAATAAGAAACATTAAATAAATAAATATAAAATATACATACAACATGAAAATGAAATAAATTATTTTTACTGTAATACAAATTAATAGGTCAAATATATATTGTCTATAAATAACCATGCATGTATTGTATATATGGATTTGCACTTTATTGTTATCTGAGTTAGTTTGTTGTTTTTTTATATTTGCACTCTTTGCACTTTGTATCGCAACAAGGGGGGGGGGTGAGGGTGAGGTGAGAGGAGGGGGGGGGGGGGGGGTGAGAGGAGGGGGGGGGGGGGGTGAGAGGAGGGGGGGGGGGGGTGAGGGGGCGGAGCTCTTCAGTATGAACGCCTCTCTCTCTCTCTCCGTCCCTCTGTCACTTCTTCTTCTCTGCTCTCAGTGAACAGACTCACCTGTCTCTTCTTCTCTGGTGATATTTAACCGTCAGCATGTGTCGTCGCCCGTCTCTCTCTGCGGCGTCGTCCGCGACACGTGCATGGTAAGGTTCATCCCTCGTGGCCGTGGCGGCGAGCGTAGGCAGCGCGACCTGCTGCGGCAGGTGAAGCGGCGGTGGCATTCGACCGACGGGGAGAAAGAGAAAGACGAGGGAAGAGGAGGAAGAGGAGTGAGGACGAGAACGACAGCACGATTCAGGTGGGAGAGGAAGAGAAGCAAAGAGGAGCGAACGCAGAGAGCATTTATAAAACAAGAGCAGGAAACTAGAAACGTTCCTGAAGGTGATAAAAGAACAAAAACAGGACGAGAGTTCACAAAGAGATCTGAGTTAAACACAGAGAGACAGACGAGGGTTACAGGAGATTAGTGTGTGTGTGTGTGTGTGTGTGTGTGTGTGTGTGTGTGTGTGTGTGTGTGTGTGTGTGTGTGTGTGTGTGTGTGTGTGTGTGTGTGTGTGTGTGTGTGTGTGTGTGTGTGTGTGTGTGTGTTTCTATGGCGACAGTTGTTTAGCAGGTCAGCTATTTTAGCTTTAGCCTAGTTTAGCTTGCGTTAGCCTCTTTCCAGTTGATCCTTTGCTAACCTGCTAACCCAGTTAGCTTCAGACACAGAGACCAAAGTCGCTTTGATTCCTACGGATTTATTTTATTGTGTTCAACACTATAGACATCTGTACATATATATGTGTGTGTGTGTGTGTATATGCAGTATATATATACATATATATATATATATGTATGTGTATATACAGTATTAGGTCTGTCAAATTTAACATGATAATAACACGTTAACGCAAATTAGTTTTAATGCCATTTAATTGAACACATTAACTCGACTTGTGATTTTTAAGTTGTAGCGGCTCAGTTTTAAATCTATCGAGTGAAGATACTGGTATCATATGAAACTAAGTTTAGTTTAACTGGTTAAATAATGCTCCAAACTTACACTAAATATTGGAGAGGAAATACTGTCATGGTAATTTTCAAAGGGGTCCCTTGACCTCTGACCTCCAGATCAGTGAATGTAAATGGGTTCTATGGGTACCCACGAGTCTCCTCTTTACAGACATGCCCACTTTATGATAATCACATGCAGTTTGGGGCAAGTCATAGTGAAGTCAGCACACTGACACACTGACAGCTGTTGTTGCCTGTTGGGCTGCAGTTTGCCATGTTATGATCTGAGCATATTGTTTTATGCTAAATGCAGAACCTGTGAGGGTTTCTGGACTATATTTTTCTTGACATTTTTCAGACTTTTTTTTGGATATCTTTTTTTCTTTTTTTTTACATTTTCCGACATTTTCCAATTTTTTCGGCATTATTCAAACCTTTTTTTTTTTTTTTTTACATTTTCGGACTTTTGTTAGATTTTTTTCTTGACATTTTTCCAACCTAATTTTTTTTTTTTTACATTTTTTTTTTACATTTTTCAGACTTTTTTTTTTACATTGTTTTTGACATTTTTCAAGGTTTTTTTTCGACATTATTCAAACTTTTTTTTTATTTTTTTTTTCGGACATATTTCAGAATTTTTTTTTTTTACATCTTCCGGACATTTTTCAATTTTTTTTTCGACATTATTAAAACATTTTTTTCTGCCTTTTTTTTCATTTTAGTTTTTTCGGAAATTTTTCAGACTTTTATTTCTTTCTCTTTTTCTTTTTTTTTTCTTTTTTTTACATTTTTGGGACATTTTTCAGACTTTTTTTCTTTCTTTTTTTACATTTTTTGGAAATTTTTCTTTTTTTTTCGACTTTAATCAAAACATTTTTTTTTTAATTTTTCGGGCATTTTTCAGACTTTTATTGTACATTTTTTTTTAAATTTGACAGACTTTGTTTTTGGACATTTTTGAACTTTTTTTTTACATTTTTTTGACATTTTGGACACCTCTGACCTCCAGATATGTGAATGTAAATGGGTTCTATGGGTATCCACGAGTCTCCCCTTTACAGACATGCCCACTTTATGATAATCACATGCAGTTTGGGGCAAGTCATAGTGAAGTCAGCTGTTGGGCTGCAGTTTGCCATGTTATGATCTGAGCATATTGTTTTATGCTAAATGCAGAACCTGTGAGGGTTTCTGGACAATATCTGTCATTGTCAAACAAAATGTAATAATGTACCTGTCACTGACTGTGTTGGTGAGATATTATATTAAAGATATATAAATAATATATATATATATATATATTATATATATATATACAAAAGTTAAATGTGTCTTTGTTAACACACGTAAATAAAAGAAAAACTGCTCTTATCAAATATTTTGTGTTAGCAAGTTAGCGTTAGCATCACTGTTAGCATTCCTACAAGCTTTAGCTTAGCGTCTGTGTGCTGCGTTAGCGTCCGCTCCTCCTCCTCCTCCTCTTCCCCTCCACCCTCCACACACACAAGCCCCGCCCCTTCCACACCTGTCCACGCCCCACCTGTGTTTTTCTTTCTCTTCTATTCCTCCATGTTTTTACCTCCTTTCTCTATCTATTTATTTTGGTTTGTTCTTCCTGTCACTCATAACAAAAGTCAAATTTATGACACATATTTATTTTTTTTATTCGTTGTTGAATTTCCAAACATCATAGATTATTAATGCAATGCTATAGGGTAGCAGAATGAAGCTCTGTTGTCAGACCTTCACTTCTGCACCTGAATGCACCACCAGGAAGGATATGATGTAATAAGCAGCCAATCAAGTTACAGCTCATGAGATAAACAACGACACAAACATTTCTTCTTCTTTTTAAGAATTGTCATTCTTTTACTTTTTCTTCTGTTTTTTGCTTTTCAGTTGTTATTTTCTTCATTCCTCGATTCCTTTGATCATTTTATCAGTTTTTTTTTTCTCTCTGATCTTTCCCCCCCCCCCCGCCTCTCTCACTCCCTCATTACATCTCATTAAATCTCATCATAATCAGGCTCCAGGTGCCTCGTTTGGCTCTCCGTCGCCGTCTGAGTGTGCTCAGTGGCAGTGTGTGTCGACCCGCCCCGTGGCGCCGTCGGCCAATCGCCTTCCTCTGCTATGTCCTGTCAGTCAGCGCTCTTCGGCCGTTGGCCAAACGGGTAAGAGCGGCTGCCTGCTGGCTTCTGATTGGACGAAGGGAAACAGGGAGGGACGGGGACGAACATATTCTTTCTTTTCTTTCTTGTTTTGTTTTATTTTTCCTCCCTTTTCTTCACCTCTCGTCTCCTCCTCCTTTTCTTATTTCCTGTTTTACATTTTTACATTCGCCTCCTCTTTAAAGCATCTATAAGTAATATTTATCTGTTAATATCACTACTACTACTACTACTACTACTATCACTACTCTGTTCTCTACCTGCTCAGGTACTCTGTTCTCTACCTGCTCAGGTACTCTGTTCTCTACCTGCTCAGGTACTCTGTACACTACCTGCTCAGGTACTCTGTTCACTACCTGCTCAGGTACTCTGTATACTACCTGCTCAGGTACTCTGTTCACTACCTGCTCAGGTACTCTGTTCACTACCTGCTCAGGTACTCTGTTCACTACCTGCTCAGGTACTCTGTATACTACCTGCTCAGGTAATCTGTTCACTACCTGCTCAGGTACTCTGTTCACTACCTGCTCAGGTACTCTGTTCACTACCTGCTCAGGTACTCTGTACACTACCTGCTCAGGTACTCTGTTCACTACCTGCTCAGGTACTCTGTACACTACCTGCTCAGGTACTCTGTTCACTACCTGCTCAGGTACTCTGTTCACTACCTGCTCAGGTACTCTGTATACTACCTGCTCAGGTACTCTGTATACTACCTGCTCAGGTACTCTGTTCACTACCTGTTAATGACATCGTATCTCATGCAGTTTTATGGTCGGTACATTTTCTAAGTATACCAGCTGTTTGCAGTTAGACCAACAAGTTATTCTTGGACCTGGTCTTGAGTTAGAGGTGTGTTTCTCCAGCTTCACGTGGATTTGGGGGGGGGGGGGGGGGGTTGGCGGCTCTGAGGTGAGCAGATGTGGAGAGGCCCAGGCCCTTGCTGAGGTTTGACTCGAGGTCGCGGAAAAGCTAAATTTTAACATTTGAGTGTTCGTTTAAGTTGCTGACGAACCACCTACAAGCATGTAAATGTAAAATATAAAGGACCGAGACTAGAACCCTGAGGAACTCCATCAGTCGTGTTTAGCTCTGTCATGCGATGATAATATGTGGACACCAGAAAACATCAAAACACCAGAAATACAAGCAGGTTGGTCGTTAAAGGTTCAGGACAGTTGACTGCAGCTCTGTTTTTATTCATGCTTATACAATGTTGATGGTTAAAATCGTCTCCAAGGCTGAAAGGCTTTTGTTTTCTTTTCTACTTTTACTTATTTTACCTCCTCCTTCCTCCATCTATCTCCTCTTTTTCTCCTCATATTTCTTCTCTCCTCTTTCACCATCACCGCCTTCTTCTCTCTCCACAACAGTTGAATTTTCTTGAACAGATTAATATAATATAACAATAATATTCTTCTTCCTAAAACCAGAAGATAATATTTAACATGTAGTTTCCTGTTTGGTGCTGCAGGTGGCGTTGTACCGCTCCTTCCCGACTCGCCTCCTCTCTCGGACCTGGGGTCGTCTGAACGGCGTGGAGCTCCCCACCTGGCTCCGGAAGCCCATCTACTCCCTCTACATCTGGACCTTCGGGGTCAACATGCAGGTCAGGAACACCAGGAGTGTTGTTGGGGGTGGCAGGGTGGTTGTTTCTTTGTGTTTTTTATTGTTTTATTTTCAACATTTTGCATTTTTAAACATGAAATTTATTTTATACCATGTTCTAGGTGAATAAAATCTTGATATTGATTTGGGGACAATGACATGTCTGATAGCTAGCTAGTCTTTTGGTTAAAAATACTGTCAAATTGTATTTACTAGCATAACGTTAGCTTTACGCTAGCGTTAGCTTTATGTTAGCATTAGCTTTATGTTAGCGTTATGGTAATCATAATGTGTCGTCTAATAGGAAGCAGCAGTGGAGGATTTACATCACTACAGGAATCTGGGTGAATTTTTCCGTCGACGTCTCAAACCTGCAGTCCGACCGCTCTGCACCTCCTCCTGTCTGGTAACTCCACGTTATGGCTGCACATTTTTTCCATTACCATTAAATTTGGTGACTTGTTTCGGACTCAAAAGACAAAAAGACTGGTCTTGATTTGGAACTTCATATCTCAGAGTAACTTACTTCTTTACAGTTTTCTCCTCCTGTTCATCTTTTTCCCTTTCTGAAATTTATTCAATTTTTTCTACTTTTTGTACGTGTTACTTTGAATACTTAATCTTCCGTTATAGGGTGAATTTACCGTAAAAAGAATTCTCTACGGTGTGTTTTTAGTCGTCAGATAGTCTTCAGCTCAGACACAATGAAACACAATGCATGATGGTAGTTTGAGATTTGTCAGTGATGTGTGGGGTAATATTTATAGTTTTAATGTCGAAAACCAATCTATCATCAGCATATAGCTTTAATAATGTGAGGTCTGATGTAGGAAGTTTACCTCATGTGGACTCAGAGACAAACTGTCCTGCAGGAACACAACATTTGGTGGTTTTATTATCAGAAGTTTTTAGTTATTGAACGTTTATCAGAAGTTTTTAGTTATTAAATGTTTATCAGAAGTTTTTAGTTATTAAACTGTGTTTTTTTTCTCTCTTTTCTCTGTCAGATCTCCCCGGCTGACGGGAAGATCCTCCACTTTGGTCTAGTAAAGAACTCGGAGGTGGAGCAGGTGAAGGGGGTCACCTACAGTCTGGAGAACTTCCTGGGTCCACAGAAGAGGCGGGGCAATGGTAAGACCACGCCCACTCCACCCCGACCCATGTGACGTAACAAATCAATTATAAATCTGTCACATGTGGACCTCAAAATGTTATTATTATTTACTTGATTTAGGACTAGTTGGTCTTGATTTGGGACCAGTTGGTCTTGATTTAGGACCAGTTGGTCTTGATTTGGGACCAGTTGGTCTTGATTTGGGACCAGTAGGTCTTGATTTGGGACCAGTAGGTCTTGATTTAGGACCAGTGAGTCTTGATTTAGGACCAGTGAGTCTTGATTTAGGACCTGTCGATCTTGATTTGGGACCAGTGAGTCTTGATTTGGGACCAGTCGATCTTGATTTAGGACCAGTGAGTCTTGATTTGGGACCAGTGGGTCTTGATTTAGGACTAGTTGGTCTTGATTTAGGACTAGTTGGTCTTGATTTGGGACCTGCTTGTTGGTCTTGCCAAGTCTGGAGAACTTGTTGGGTCCACATCCTGTTAAAGGCTGATTCCTCTCTGTCTCTAGAGTCCTCGTCGTCCTTCAGAGACCTCCTCCTGACGTCTCCTGATAACGACCTGTTCCACGTGGTGGTCTACCTGGCTCCGGGTGACTACCACTGTTTCCATTCGCCCACAGACTGGAGGGTGGAGCTTCGCCGTCACTTCCCAGGTGAGAGTCCGTTCATGTTTGTACCTGATTGTCTGATTCCTGCTCTCGACCTGCCTTCACCTCTCTGTCTCTCCTCGTTAGGCTCGTTAATGTCCGTTAACCCGGGCGTGGCTCGTTTGGTCAAAGAGCTCTTCTGCCTTAACGAGCGCGTGGCGCTCACCGGCCAATGGCAGCACGGCTTCTTCTCGTTAACGGCGGTTGGAGCCACGAACGTCGGCTCCATCAGGGTTTACTTCGACCAGGTGAGGAAGACTTTAGTTTTTACTGTTTCTACTTTAATAGAAGTTTATCTCTTGTTTACGGCCTTTTGATCCTTCATTATTATTTTTATTATTATATTTTTTTATTGTATATTTAAATTTTATCAGTTTTTTTAACTTATATAAAACATTTTGGAAATGTTTACTGTAGTTTTATTTAATTCTTAATTATAATTTTTATGGTGTAGCATATATTTACTTTTAAAAATATGTTTTATATTACAATATTTTCATAATCACATAACTAAATATTGTATAATGTTTTGTATTTTGTAATGAATTTATTTACCTTTTATTTGTGTTGTTAGCAGTATTTTACAATCAGTGTAATTCATTATAAAAAAAATTCCTTAATAAGTTTGTGTTCATATTATTCTCATTAGTTTTAACAGTTTTTGCGTTTCGCCTTCAGGAGCTCCAGACCAACGCTCCCCGCTACAGTAAAGGCTCCTTCCACGACCGCAGCTACGTTGCCGTCGACGACCAGGTGGTGAAGGCGGTAGGTGAAGGGGGCGTGGCCTATGTAGAGGGAGAGGGCGTGGTCTTGGAGAAGGGGGCGGCGGTGGGGGAGTTTAACCTCGGCTCCACCATCGTTCTGCTGTTCGAAGCTCCGAAAGACTTCAGCTTCAACCTTCAGCCGGGACAGCGAATCAGAGTGGGGGAGGGGCTCGGCAGCCTCTGATTGGCTGAGCTGCGTACTCAGAGGGAGGGGCCTGATGATGAGGGACTTCCGTCGACTGATGAAAGACAGATTTTAAGAGTTTAGGGCATTGTGGGTAATTTTCTCTAACAAAGAAGCATTGGAGGACATAAAGAGGACTCAAACTCCCAGAATGCCTTGTGCCTCATGGACGGTTAAATGCCAAACCTCTCTGTCTCTCTTTTTTTCTGTTGCCTCGTCAAATATTCCTTTAAAATCACCAGAAACATTCACCTCATATTTAACAAACTAATTATTAATTCAAACATTCTGTTAAAGTGAAATAAAAAGTTCTTCCGTCCACTGAAACAGTTTGAATGTTTAAAGCTTTATTGTTAACTTGTTTTTGTTAAAAGGTTATTTTTGAACCAATCAGAGTTATTAGCATCAGCTAGCTGATTGGCTGAAACCCAGCGGACGCCTGTGATTGGTCACAAAGAAGCAACGATGTTCTACTTTTGTAAAATATGTAATTATGAATAAATATGTCTTTCTCAGCAGCTTTGTCTTTATTCCACTTATAATACAATTAATATTAAATATTAGTACTTAACGTACACATTTTTGTGTTAACACTCTGAAAGTATGGAGGACGAAACCTGCCAAAATAAATAATAAATCAAATGACCCGGGACACACTCATTGGTCAGTTTTAGCCCCGCCCCGGGCAGCAGAACCAGCAGCACAGCCAATAGGACGGCGGCGGGCAGCAGTTTCCGTAGCGATGGAAGCGTGGCTCGGCCAGACCTCCGTGCGACCAGCTGTCATCGGTGACCTCCTTCCCCAGCCACAGCTTCCCGTCCTGGGCCGTGGCCTCAGCCGGCGCCCCCTCCCTGCGGCCGGAGCTCCAGGAGGACAGGGAGCAGGAGGAGGTGCAGGTCTGCTGAGCCTTCACTCCCAGGAAGGAGGCCAAGTCCAGGTCCAGACCTGCTGCTCCTCCTCTGGGCCGAGGCGTGTTCTGTCGACACTGAGGACACGGGATCCACACCTGGGGGGGGCGAGGCGAGGGGGGGGGGTGTACATGTTACATCCCTAAGACTCATGGGAGTTGTAGTTGAGAGACATGACGTTATAAACTCTTTTTATTTCTAATTTCATCACTCACTCATCAGCTGACACTTCAACTGCTTTCATCTTTTACTATTCAACTGACATTTTAACCAAAGATTTTTTGCTAAGAAGTCAATTGGAAGCCAACTGTTCGTGCCAACGAACATCAGCGCCCAGCAGCAGAGCTACGCTTCCGCCATTTTGGACTGAAAGCGACTACCAGACGCCAGCAAAACATCCGCCTACAAAGAGACGTACAAAAGTAAAACTAAGTTATTTCTATTCTATTGTCATATTCTACTGAAATGGCCTGCGTTGAACAATAAAATATTATAAATATATTACGCGTCTTCAGTCCAAAATGGCGGATAAACTCTAACAGCAGCTCAGGTGTGTGTTGATGATGTCACCAGTCACCTGTTCGTTGATGACCGTGTCCAGCCTCTTCAGACACGCCTGGCAGAAGGCGTGGCCACAGTGCAGTCGTCGCGGCAACCGCGTCGCCAGGTCGTAGCTGCCGAAGCACACGATGCACACCAGGTCCTGCCTCCTCAGTGACATCATCGCGTCCACGGCAACAGAGGAGGGAGGAGGGGGGGGGGGCTGACAGGTCACTTCCTCCTCCTCATCCTCCTCCTCCTCTTCTTCCTCTTCTTCTTCTTCTTTTCTGTCGTCCGACATTTTCCTCTGATAGACGAGAAGAAAAGTTTGTTTTTAAGATTCATTAGAAGAATATTTATTTTTTATTATTTTTATAATATATTATAATAATAATATTATATAATATATTATAATAATAATATTATATATTATAATAATAATATTATATAATATATTATAATAATAATATTAATATATTATCATAATAATAATATTATATAATATATTACAATAATGATAATAATATTATATAATATATTATAATATAAGACTGAAGGGACATGGCGGCGATCACCCTTCATATATTAAGGTATCGCTAACGCTCAGTTTCAGGCAAGATCGCAAAATAATTATTAGACATGTATAAAACAAATGTTTGCATAACAAGAGATGCCGGCTTGAGTTTTTGCGAAGTACCCGTCTGATGTGTGTTACAAAGAATTCCTTCCCGCCTGAAACACGTGAACACGCGTCCCGGCCGCAGAAAATCGTAATTATTGCAGCAAGACGCCGCCGTTAGAGACTAAAGTAACACAGTACTTTTACTGCTGAGTAATTCAAGTAATGTGATTACTTTTCTAAAAAGTGACTTTAATGTGTCAGAAAGACTCACTACTTCCTGTTTGTGTTGATAGAATTCGTCCAATCAGATGAAGAGACTGCAGACAGACAGCAGGAGGCGACACCTGCTGCGCTCTGATTGGACGTATTTTTAACCTTACCTGGATATTCTTCCTGTTTCTTCACATCACATCTTCTTCTTCTTTATTGTTGTTTACACCTTTCCTCCTGTCGTCTCTTATTACTCCTCTCTTCTTCTTTTCCTTCGTCTTTTATTCCTTTTTGTTTCTTCTTCTCCTCTTTTCGTCTTTCACTCTTTCATTTCCTCCAGTTTTTCTTTTCTTGTTTTCTTCTCAGCTGTTTCTCTCCTTTTGTTGTTTACTCTTCCTCTTTCTTTTTCTTTCTTCTTCTTTATCGTTTATTCTCACCTCTTCTTCTTCTCTTCTATTCTCTCCATTTCTTTCATCTCTTTCTTCTTCTTTGTTTTTATCTCTTTTCTCTACTCTTCTCTTCTTCTGTTTGTTGGTTGTCGTTCTTCTTTCTGCCTCAGAGAGAGAGAGAGAGAGACAGAGAGAGAGGGAGAGAGAGAGAGAGAGAGAGAGAGAGAGAGAGGGAGAGAAAGAGAGAGAGAGAGAGAGAGAGAGAGGGAGAGAAAGAGAGAGAGACAGACAGAGAGAGACAGAGAGAAAGAGCGAGAGAGAGAGAGAGAGACAGACAGAGAGAGACAGAGAGAGAGAGCGAGAGAGAGAGAGAGAGGGAGAGAAAGAGAGAGAGAGAAAGAGAGAGAGAGAGAGAGAGAGAGAGAGAGAGAGACAGACAGACAGAGAGAGAGAGAGAGAGAGAGAGAGAGTCGCCTTCATCAATAATTCAGCCTCGCTCGGCCGACAGCAGACAGAAACTGAATGTCACTTATTATTTATATATCGTACGTAAACATCACTTTTATTTGTGTTATTACATAAACCATAATGTGTCAGTGATAATGTGTCATTCTAATCTTTAAAATATTAAATATAAAAGAAACAAAAACAACAATTATAACAATATACAAAACATACAATAACAAAAAACTTCAAATATTAAATATTTCCTGTAAAATGTAGAAATGAAATATAACAATAATAAATATAAGATTAATTTAATGTGTAAAAAAAATAAAGTATCAATCAATAACTTATCAATAATAATTTAACATTTAATACACAGTATATCATGTAATACCATCACATTAAAATATCATTCAAAGTGTAAATGATCAATAATCTGACCTGTAACCTGATCAGCCAATAGAAAGTGGAGCTGCTCTCAGGTTTCTATTGGCCGCTGGTGTCGGCCTATCAGGTTACAGCTCAGTGGGACTGGCTGAGGTCGCCTAGCAACGGACACACAGAGAGAGAATAAAACAGAGCAATAATAATGTTTGATTACGAGAAATAATAATGTTTAATTATGAGAAATAAAGTTTAATTATGAGAGATAATAAATTTTATTATGAGAATTAAGTTTAATTGTGAGTTGAAAGAGTCAAAGATCAGAGCTGTTTGTAGTAAATATTCAAATATAATATCATAAATAATATGATGTGAAGCACTCAATAATATTCATCATATTTATTTCATCAACAAAAGTTTTACAGTAAATTAACAGCAACAACATTTTCTGATTTGATTCCACATGTTATATTTTCACTTTAAAAACTCCTTCATACTAAAATGTTCAAAATCATTGCTGTGAAAAAATATAAATACTTTATGGAAACGTTCTGAAAAATCTAAATAATTTCCTCCTCCGAAGAAGGAAAAAACTGGATAAAATAAAAAATATATATAAAATACAAAATCATCTAAAGTTGTTCGTTAGCAGAATACCTTCATTTGATCATTAGATTCATATTCATAGAGAATATCACTAAACATTATGGATTTATAAACTCTATACAGTTTGTAGAAACACTTCACGTTACAGGTATTTTAATTCATAATCTGTTAATAACAGATGTATTGATTCATGAGCTGATTCATTTTCCAATAATAAATCAATAATTCATATTTTACTCTTTGTGTCAGGAAAATAAAGTGTGATGTCACAAACAGCATCAAAGCATCTAATCGTTTGTGCATCACAGTTCAGCAGCGGCCATTTTGTGTCTATTAATATAATTTATTCATATTCCTAAATATTTTTTCTGTGGATCAGTTGAATAATAATAACAATAATAATAATAATAATAATAATAATAATAATAATAATAAATAACATTTTATTTTATTCAATAACCTTACATGTGTTTTCTGATAAATATCTTTATTGATCTCACATTCTCATTTTTAATCCCAATCAGATCCTCACATCATCCTGTCACACTGTTCATCATCATTATTATTATTATTATTATTATTATTATTAGTTGTAGTAGTAGTAGTGGAAGTATCATATTTATTATTATAATTATCATAATTATTGTCATCATAATTATTTTTATTAGTAGTAGTAGTAGTATCATTATTATCATTATTATAATTATCATAATTATTGTTATTATTAGTAGTAGTAGTAGTAGTATCATTATTATTATTATTATTATTATCAACATCATAATAATAAAAAAGAGTTTTTTAAATGTTAAAATGTTTCATGTGACTCTTTAAAACTTTAAATTAATTTTCTCTTTTAACTCAAACAGGAAGTTTTGAATTTTTTTTTAGTGTTTCTATTTTGAGCTGGTTGGAGACACAAAATGGCCGCCAATGAGGAAACAGCTTCTGTCTTTATTCCTCTGTAGGTGCTTTTCATTAAGCTAACGTATGCTTCCTCACGTCCTCTCTTCTCCCACGACCCGGAAATCGTTTCCGCCTTCGCCATCATGGGGGATCCTCCAATCCCTTAAATGCACCTCGAGGAGACGAGGAGACGAGGAGACGAGGAGACAAGGAGACAAGGAGGCTTCTGGAGGAACTGAGAGCAAGGAATCCTACACGGAAGTCTTTTATCAAGTGGCATGACCTATAAATGCCGCACCTCTACATGTTGCACATAGTTTGAAGAATGACGCTATGGAACCGAGGATTTCTCATTTGGCAACTTCGGCTCCTCTGTCCTCGCGTCTCTTCCTCGGCTCCTCTGTCCTCGCGTCTCTTCCTTTGTCTCTTCCTTCGTCTCTTCCTCACGTCTCTTCCTCGCGTCCTCGCGTCTCTTCCTCGGCTCCTCGGTCCTTGCGTCTCTTCCTCGCATCTCTTCCTTCGTCTCTTCCTTCGTCTCTTCCTTCGTCTCTTCCTCGCGTCTCTTCCTCGCGTCTCTTCCTTCGTCTCTTCCTTCGTCTCTTCCTCGAGTCTCTTCCTTCGTCTCTTCCTTCGTCTCTTCCTCGAGTCTCTTCCTCGCGTCTCTTCCTTCGTCTCTTCCTTCGTCTCTTCCTCGCGTCTCTTCCTCACATCCTCACTGTGAGGAGCTAAGACGCGAGGAAGCGACGCGAGTGAAGGAGGCGAGGAGACACGTTAGCATAGTGAAAAGCACCGTTTCCTCTTTCTTCTTCTTCACTTCCTCAGCTGAAAGGAAAGTAAATGAAGCCAATCACAATCCTCCTGCTGCTGTGACATCACTTCCTCCTCCTGCAGCGGTAGCAGCAGGCGGGGCACCTCCTCCCTTCCTCCTCACCTCCGGCCTCCTTCACCACGTATGGTGGCGGCGCGGGGCTCGACACGCCGTACGGGTTCCCGTCAATACTGCTCAGAGCGCCCGGATTGGCTATCACTGTGGAGAGGTCATCGGAGGGGCGGAGCTTAGCCCTGGGGATGGTCACCTGACCATACGGGTTGTCAGGGGAGACGTTGATGATTGATGACATGGCGACACGTTACAAGAGGGCGGGGCTAAAGATGATCAATCAACCAATCAGACGGGCGTCCAATCAGACGGGCGTCCAATCAGACACAGCGAGAGAACTCTGAGGAGGAGAGAGAGAAAGAATGATTAACTGTGATACTTTTGGACACATAGTGTTCACTAAACTCACATAATAAAAATACTTGATAGCACTTCACTTTACTTTATGTCACTTTACTTCACTTTACTTTAATTCACTTTACTTTACGTCACCTTACTTCACTATTTTATTTCACTTTACTCTATTTCCCTTTATTTTACTCTACTTCATTTTACTTTACTTTATTTCATTTTACTTTACTTGATTTCACTTTGTTTTATTTCACTTTACATTACTTCACTTCACTTTATTTCACTTTACTTTACGTCACTTTACTTCACTTTACTTTACTTTATTTCACTTTACATCACTTTATTTCATTTTACTTTACTTGATTTCACTTTACTTTATTTCACTTTACATTACTTCACTTCACTTTATTTCACTTTACTTTACGTCACTTTACTTTACTTTATTTCACTTTACTTGACTTTATTTCATTTTACTTCACTTGATTTCACTTAACTTTACGTCACTTTACTTTACTTTACTTTATTTCACTTTACATTACTTCACTTCACTTCACTGTACACATAATTTCATCCACGTTGTTTCTGTGAACTGACTGAACTTTGTGGATCTGAGTTTTTTTTCCTTCTGCTGCATTTCATCAGCTCAGTGAAATTTGACTTTTATTGTGAAAATATTGTTGCTAATCTCACAGATGCTAACATGCTAATGATGCTAACACCACAGAGGCCTGTTTGTGAACCAACATGACGACAGAAACCAGTAAAACCACCAGGAGAGGTGGACCGGGTCTGGTCTGTATTATAGACCCAGTAAAGGCTCATCAGGTGGTCTGAAGTGATGTCAGCTACAGGAAGGAGCTGCTGCTCTCTGAACAGACATGTTTATTAGTCTGTATTAGTTTAACTGTAGTCAAAGTGTCTCCATTAACAGAGCTGAATGATCTGGGATCAGTTCCTGTCTGCAGTCGACTCACACATGTACAGACTACTATCACTGGATTACTGTGATACTGAAGGAAACTTAAAAACATGAAGACTCTCAGTGGAGTTCTGAATGTAGTTTCACCTGACTCACCTGTTCTCAGATCTGCAGGTTCTTCTGGAATCTTTCTCTGAAGAAAAACACAAACTTCTTCTGCTGTTTTTATCCTGTTTCTTCTTCTTCTTCCTCTCTGTTGGTCGACAGATTGTGATTAAATAAAGTCACAAACTGAAGGAGACAATAAAAATCTGATTCTCTCTCTCTCCTGTTCACTGTGTGTGTGGAGCTCACTCGCCCGCCTCGCCCAAACCTGTTCTACCTGCTGACACTCCCTCCCTCTCCTGTTGACTCTCTGTGGAGCTCCACCTCTCTCTCTTTCTATTATACAACTTTTTACTTATTTATCTTCCGTTTTTATTTTAATGTAGAATAAATATTACGTCTGAAAATATCTAATAATGATTCGCTCTACCAGTTCAAAATGTATCTACATGTTTTAAATTCATTATCTAATTATTTATTCTGTAACATTATTTCAGTTGTTTTTCTGTTTTGTGATGTTTCTCCATTTTAGTAAATTTGTTTTAATATTTTCCACATGTTACTCTTTGATTGTGTTAACGTTTGATATGATAATATGTGACATAGATGTGTCATGATTTTAATTGACATATTAATTAGAATTATTACATTTTATTTCTCTCAGGAGTTTATAGAGTGTTTGATCATATTCAGTAAATTAATTTATATCAGCAGAAAAAACAGAACCATATAAACACAAGAAGAGTTTGAGGAAAGGTTGAAATAAAGTCTTCTTCTACACTTCTGACAGCTGAACCGGTTAGACAGAAACTCTGGTTTCATTCTTCTGGCACCAAGCCCCGCCCACACTCTGCTCCTATTGGCTGAATTTTACAAGTCTCCTTACTACCATATATACATTACGATGGAGTATTAGAAACACATTGAGGGGGAAAAAATCTGAGACTTCGAGAATAAAGTCCTAATATTACGAGAATAAAGTCAGAAGTTCACGAGAAAAAAAGTCGTAATATTATGAGAATAAAGTCAGAAGTTTACGAGAAAAAAAGTCGTAATATTATGAGAATAAGGTCAGAAGTTTACGAGAAAAAAAGTCGTAATATTATGAGAATAAAGTCCTGTTATGCCGAAACACACCTATGATTATTTAAGAGACTAAATACATCCCCTTTACCTCTTGTGTCTTACTTTGCGCCTAGATTATGCGCCGTTTAACTAGCAAAAGCCATGCGCTATAGATTGTTTAAATAGGTCGGGATGGTGATGAACGCTGCCTCCATGTACGTCACCTGCCTCCAGATCAGCCAAAAGATAAATTAAAATACAATAGCTGGATTTCAACCAGTAGAGGGCAGTCACTATGCATATTTATTTAACACAATATGTAGAATTAATACTAAAATGTCAACATTTTGAGCTGAATCCATCAACAACACTATTAAATACCCATATATACATAAAGTATATGTTCCTGTCCTTTAAAAAAATAAAATAAAACAAAATAAGAAGGACAATAAAGTACCCAGGTGGCAGGTGACCTGAATTTTTTACCTGCCACAGCCAACATTTAGCCTGTATTAGGCAGGTGACAGGTTCTAATTTCATTCCCTGTTTGAGGGTTTAGTTACTCGTGAAAGGTAAATATTATTGTTGAATATCAATGTATAATAATATATATAATATATGTTCTTGTTCGACAATAAAATAAAATAAAATAAAATGAAATAAAATAAAATAAAATAAAATAAAATAAAATAAGAGGGACAATAAAGTACCCAGGTGACAGATGACCTGAATTTTTTACTTGCCACAGCCAACATTTAACCTGTATTAGGCAGGTGAAAGGTGCTAATTTCATTCCCTGTTTGAGGGTTTAGTTCCTCGTGAAAGGTAAATATTATTGTTGAATAGTAATGTTGAATATCAATGTATAATAATATATAATATATGTTCTTGGTCGACAATAAAATAAAATAACAAAAAAATAAAGTAAAATAAAATAAAATAAATAAATAAAATAAATAAAATAAATAAAATAAATAGTGTAAATAAAATAAATAAAATAAATAAAATGAAATAAAATAAATAAAATAAATAAAATAAAATAAAATAAAATAAAATAAATAAAATAAAATAAAATAAAATAAATAAAATAAAATAAAATAAATAAAATAAATAAAATAAATTAAATAAATAAATAAAATAAAATAAAATAAATAAAATAAACAAAATCAAATAAAAATTAAAATAATTAAAAAAAAAAATTAAAAAAAATTGAAAGAAATAAAGTAAAGTCCCCCCCCCCTCCTTTTCCCCCTTTTCCGATTCCGGCGGAAGCCCCTCCCTGTTAGCCGTTAGCCGCTTAGCTCTGCAGCCGGACGACCGGAGGAGTTAGCCGGGGAAACGGAGCAGTAAAACCCGGAGAAGAGGAGGGAATGAGCCCGGCGGAGGACGGCAGAGCCCCGCGGTGACCGGACAGCGAGTCTCCCGCCGAACCAACCCGCCTCACGGCGCGTTAATGCGGCTGAAAACGGCTGAAAAACAGCCGAACCTCCTCCCGACTCTCCAGCGCTCCTCCTCCGGAGAACCGGGCTCAGAACCGGGCTCAGACACCGACAGAGAGGCGGTGAGTGGGTTTATCTCCTCATGTTTACTTCTTAGTTTGTTCCAAAGCTGCTTTTAAATAAAGTTTAACAGCCGTTTGCCTGTTAGCTTCCTCCAGAGCTGCCGTTAGCCTGCTAGCATGCTATACTCAGTTCCCATTGGTTCCAATGGGAAGCAGCGGCTAGCGTTAGCATAGCTTCACTTTCACACCAGCTCTGGTGGAATCTGAAGGTTTTAGAGACTTTCAGGGGATTTAAAACAGTTTGAAAAGAGCGAATTCAAAGTGTTTGATGTCATTTTAAGGTTAAAGAAGGTTTCTGAGCGGTTTGGGAAGAAGTTTAAAAAGTGTTTGGAAAGTTTTGAAAGTGTCCTGGTGAGAAGGAAGAAGGATGTTCTGACAGAAGAGGATGTTTTTAAAGAAGCATTCCGAGCATTTACTTAAAGGTCCCATATCCTGCTCATTTTCAGGTTCATGTTTGTATTTTGGGTTTCTACTTGAACATGTTTACATGCTTTATTGCTCAAAAAACACATTATTTTCCTCATGCTGTCTGCCTGAATATACCTGTATTCACGCTCTGTCTGAAACGCTCCGTTTTAGGCATTTCAACGGAATTGTGTTGCTAGGCAACAGCTTGGGTCCATGTTTACATCCTGTCAGCTGATGTCATTAACATACACTGCCACAGGAAAAAAAACTGGGACACATTTAGAATGTTTACGTTTAAAACCGTGAAATGGTTTAAATATTGTATTTTTGTGACATCACAAATGGACAGAAATCCTGACGGCTTGTTTCAAAAGCTCAGTTTCTGAATACGGGCTGTGTGTGTTTCTCTGTGGATTAAGCGTTTCGATACTTTCACAGTATTTATATAGGACTTAAACCTACTTTATAATATAAAAGTCATGAAAATGTCACTTTTTATAATATGGGACCTTTAAAGGTTTAGAGACTTTCACGGGATTTAAAACGGTTTGAAAAGAGCGAATTTAAAGTGTATGATGTCATTTGAGGTTAAAGAAGGTTTTTGAGCGGTTTGGGAAGAAGTTTTAAAAGTGTTTGTAAAGTTTTGAAAGAGTCCTGGTGAGAAGGAAGAAGGATGTTCTGACAGTAACTGACAGGTTGTAGATTTATAACAGATGTGATTTAAAGGTTTGAATTAATCTAAGAAGTGATTTTGATCAGAGCTGATGGTTATTTTCATAATTAATTAATCTGATTAACATTTTCTACTCTTATTATTTACTACATCAACAGAAATTTAAAGGCTTTGAGATGTTGAGTGGTTTAGAAATGAGTGTTTTTGGAAGAATGTTTGAGAAATGTGTTGATGTTTTGATGGAAGAGGACGTTTGGACGTTTTTAAAGAAGCATTCTGAGCATTTACTTAAAGGGGACATATTGTAAAAGTGAGATTTTCAGGTCTTTTACATTATAAAGCAGGTTTAAGTGCTATAAAAATACTCTTAAACTATCAAAACGCTCAATATACGGAGAAACACACACAGCTCGTATTCAGAAATTGTGCGTTTGAAACAAGCCGTTGGAATTTCTGTCCATTTGTGATGTCACAAACATAAAATATTTAGACCATTACACGGTTTTAAACGTAAACATTCTAAATGTGTCCCAGTTTATTTCCTGTTGCAGTGTATGTGAATAACATCAGCTGACAGGAAGTAAACATGGACACAAACTGTTGCCTAGCAACGCAATTTCGTTGAAATGCACTAAAACGGAGCGTTTCAGACAGAGGGTAAATACAGGTATATTCAGGCAGACAGTATGAGGAAAACAAAGTTTTTTTTTAACATTACAGCATGTAAACATGTTCTAGTTGAAACACAAAATACAAGTATGAACCTGATAATTAGCAGGATGTTGGACCTTTAAGTAAAATAGCAATAACACAATGTAGAAATATTGTATTACAAGTAAATGAGCTGCATAATGTTGCTTCAGTGAAAGTATTATCAGCTAAATGTACGGGTTAGGGCTGTCAATCGATTAAAATATTTAATCGCAAATTAATCACACATTTTTTCTCTGTTCTAAATGAACCTTAAAGGGAGATTAGTCAAGTATTTAATACGCTTATCAACATGGGAGTGGACAAATATGCTGCTTCATATAAATGTATGTATATATTTATTATTGTAAATCAGTTAACAACACAAAACAATGACAAATATTGTCCAGAAACCCTCACAGGTTCTGCATTTAGCATAAAACAATATGCTCAGATCATAACATGGCAAACTGCAGGCCAACAGGCAACAACAGCTGTCAGTGTGTCAGTGTGCTGACTTGACTATGACTTGCCCCAAACTGCATGTGATTATCATAAAGTGGGCATGTCTGTAAAGGGGAGACTCGTGGGTACACATAGAACCCATTTACATTCACATATCTGGAGGTCAGAGGTCAAGGGATCCCTTTGAAAATGGACATGACAGTTTTTCCTCACCAAATATTTAGTGTAAGTTTGCAGCGTTATTTAACCTCCTTCATGACCAGCTAGTCTGACCTGGTTGGTACCGATGGATTCATCAGGTTTTGTAGTTTCATATGATACCAGTATCTTCACTCTAGCTTTAAAACTGACCCCGCTACAACCTCCAAAATATTGATTGTGTTAAAGAAATTAGTGGCGTTAAAATGACTCTGCGTTAACGCATTACTTTGACAACCCTAGTACGGATATTTAAATGTGAGGACTATGTTACTCATCTCTGTCTCTTTACTCTAATAATCTTTGTTCTCTCTCTCCGCAGACGACCATGCAATCATTCCCCGCTCGCCCTCGCCGTTAGAGAGAGAGAGAGAGAGAGAGAGCGAGAGCGAGAGCGAGAGAGAGAGAGAAAGTGTGTTTGTATGTGTGTGAGTGTGTGTGTGATCCAGGATGGGGTTCGGTCGGGATCTGAGGAATTCCCACGAGGGATTACTGAATCTGCAGGACTGGGAGTTAAAGGTACAACTCTCTACACACAGAGGAGGGGGGGGGGGGGTACGACAGGTATATACTGGAACCATTCAGCCTCCAAGGAGATCACCACAATGTGTTCTGGATTAAAGTCACACTGAAACTAAATTATTTTTATTGTTTGCTACCAAAATATATCTGCTCTGTAAATCACTACCTGCTCAGGTACTCTGTTCACTACCTGCTCAGGTACTCTGTATACTACCTGCTCAGGTACTCTGTTCACTACCTGCTCAGGTACTCTGTTCACTACCTGCTCAGGTACTCTGTTCACTACCTGCTCAGGTACTCTGTTCACTACCTGCTCAGGTACTCTGTTCACTACCTGCTCAGGTAGTCTGTTCACTACCTGCTCAGGTACTCTGTTCACTACCTGCTCAGGTACTCTGTACACTACCTGCTCAGGTACTCTGTATACTACCTGCTCAGGTACTCTGTATACTACCTGCTCAGGTACTCTGTTCACTACCTGCTCAGGTACTCTGTATACTACCTGCTCAGGTACTCTGTTCACTACCTGCTCAGGTACTCTGTATACTACCTGCTCAGGTACTCTATTCACTACCTGCTCAGGTACTCTGTTCACTACCTGCTCAGGTACTCTGTTCACTACCTGCTCAGGTACTCTGTTCTCTACCTGCTCAGGTACTCTGTTCACTACCTGCTCAGGTACTCTGTTCTCTACCTGCTCAGGTACTCTGTTCACTACCTGCTCAGTACTCTGTTCACTACCTGCTCAGGTACTCTGTTCACTACCTGCTCAGGTACTCTGTTTCACTACCTGCTCAGGTACTCTGTTCAATACCTGCTCAGGTACTCTGTTCACTACCTGCTCAGGTACTCTGTTCACTACCTGCTCAGGTACTCTGTTCTCTACCTGCTCAGGTACTCTGTATACTACCTGCTCAGGTACTCTGTTCACTACCTGCTCAGGTACTCTGTACACTACCTGCTCAGGTACTCTGTATACTACCTGCTCAGGTACTCTGTATACTACCTGCTCAGGTACTCTGTTCACTACCTGCTCAGGTACTCTGTACACTACCTGCTCAGGTACTCTGTATACTACCTGCTCAGGTACTCTGTTCACTACCTGCTCAGGTACTCTGTACACTACCTGCTCAGGTACTCTGTTCACTACCTGCTCAGGTACTCTGTTCACTACCTGCTCAGGTACTCTGTTCACTACCTGCTCAGGTACTCTGTACACTACCTGCTCAGGTACTCTGTTCACTACCTGCTCAGGTACTCTGTTCACTACCTGCTCAGGTACTCTGTACACTACCTGCTCAGGTACTCTGTATACTACCTGCTCAGGTACTCTGTATACTACCTGCTCAGGTACTCTGTATACTACCTGCTCAGGTACTCTGTACACTACCTGCTCAGGTACTCTGTATACTACCTGCTCAGGTACTCTGTATACTACCTGCTCAGGTACTCTGTACACTACCTGCTCAGGTACTCTGTATACTACCTGCTCAGGTACTCTGTACACTACCTGCTCAGGTACTCTGTATACTACCTGCTCAGGTACTCTGTATACTACCTGCTCAGGTACTCTGTTCACTACCTGCTCAGGTACTCTGTATACTACCTGCTCAGGTACTCTGTATACTACCTGCTCAGGTACTCTGTATACTACCTGCTCAGGTACTCTGTATACTACCTGCTCAGGTACTCTGTACACTACCTGCTCAGGTACTTTGTATACTACCTCCTCAGATACTCTGTACCTGTGTAAACATTTCTGTTTGTCGCCCTCTAGCTGCTGGAGACGGTGAAGCGTTTCATGACACTGCGAGTGAAGAGCGATAAAGAATACGCCGCGCTGCTGCTCAGCATGACTCAGCAAACGGAGAAACAGGAAGCTGCTGATTATGTCAGCACTGTGAGCAAGGTGAGCGGACTCACCTGTTAATTCAGTCCTGGTCTCGGTCTCAGTCCTGGTCTCAGTCCTGGTCTCAGTCCTGGTCTCAGTCCTGGTCTCAGTCTCTCTCTGTGTCTCAGTCCTGGTCTCAGTCCTGGTCTCAGTCCTGGTCTCAGTCTCTCTCTGTGTCTCAGTCCTGGTCTCAGTCCTGGTCTCAGTCCTGGTCTCAGTCTCTCTCTGTGTCTCAGTCCTGGTCTCAGTCCTGGTCTCAGTCTCTCTCTGTGTCTCAGTCCTGGTCTCAGTCTCTCTCTGTGTCTCAGTCCTGGTCTCAGTCCTGGTCTCAGTCCTGGTCTCAGTCCTGGTCTCAGTCTCTCTCTGTGTCTCAGTCCTGGTCTCAGGTGGTTCGTCAGACGGAGGCGTTGGGTCGAGTCATGAGGAGTCACGCTGATGATCTGAACTCTGGTCCTCTGCACCGTCTGGCCACGCTGATCCGAGACAAGCAGCAGGTGAAGAAGAGCTACCAGAGTCTTCATCAGCAGCTGGAGAGCCACAACCACAAGGTATGCTGGGAAATACTGCTCAGTTTAATCTGTATAAGGTGGAGTCTTCTGTCTGAGGTCGGAAAAGAGCACAAATTTAAAAAAGCTGAGCTAAAATGATGAAGTACTGAGTGTGGAGATGTTCCTCTTCCTCCAGTAACTGTCACTGTTGTTGTTTTGTTGTTGCCAGGTAACCAGGACTGACCTGGACAAACTGAAGGCGACGTATCGTCAGCTGAGCCGCGACGCTAACAACGCCAAAGAGAAATACCGAGAGGCGATGGCTAAAGGTTTCTACTCTTTATTCTTCAGTTGGTCTTTGGACGGCTTGTTTTTAGGAACATTCAGAAAGTCTATCTCAAAAAGCTGAAAGTTTATCAAAATTCAGATTTTTAAGAACGTGAACATGAAATATTGGAAAGTTTTGGGTTTGTATTTAAAGTTGATTCACTTTTTAAAAACATTTAATATAATTGTGAAATGTTGCTGCCGATTTCTTTTCATGTGGTTAGTTCGACCTCGTTTTTTTAAAGCAATTAAATGTTATTGAAAGTTTTGGAAACCCTCTCGTCCAATCACAGGCCGGGAGGCGGAGCGTGCTCGGGAACGTTACGACAAAGCGACGGCGAAGCTCCACAACCTTCACAACCAGTACGTGTTGGCGGTGTGCGGCGCTCGAACGCAGCAGGACGAACACCGCCGCCGCGCCGCACCTGCGCTGCTCGACGCTCTGCAGAGGATGCAGGAGGACATGACGCTCGCCCTGTGAGTCACATGACCGCCACACGCTAACTGACACGCTAACTGACTGTCTGGGTGATATATCTCTGTGTATTATCCTGTTTATTACTGCAGTAAAAGTATCCTGGAGGAGTACTGTGAGATCAGCAGTCCGTGTGATATATCTCTGTGTATTACTACAGTAAAAGTATCCTGGAGGAGTACTGTGAGATCAGCAGTCTGTTGACGGAGGAGATCGTTAAAGTTCATCAGGAGATCTCAGCAGCTGTGGAGCAGATCGACCCGCTGGCAGAGTATCAACACTTCATCGACGCCTACAGGTCAGAAAGTAACCACTGACCTCACATCAGTCAGACGGTGGCTACCGTAGTAACGGTAGTGTCTGTCTCTCTCGTGGTTACCTTGGTAACGGTGTCTGCCCCATCCCCATCAGGTCTCCGGAGACTCCGGAGTTGAACGTGGAGTTCGATGCGTCTCTTTTGGACGAGACGGACAACCTGCCGGCCAATGAGATCCTCTGGAACACGCTGACGGCCGACAGCCTGCAAGCCATGTGAGCTACTACAAAATAAACCTCACTGTTTCCTGCTGCCTGTCAAAGTAAAAGTCTCCAAGTTTAAGCAACACCTTCCAAAACTTTCCTGTAATATTAGAAATGTTTTCTAAACTTAACTATGCTAAAGGTTAAAATAATAATAACTAATTTCTTTAACGCATTAACGCAACTTGTGATTTGTAGGTAGTAGTGTGCTCAGTCTTAAAGCTAGAGTGAAGATACTGGTATCATATGAAAATGACCGAAAAATATCCGAAAGATGACAGAAAAAAGGTCCGAAAAATGACCATAAAATATCCCCAAAAATGTCTGAAAAATGACCGAAGAATGTCCGAAAAAACAGCGAAAGAAAGGCAGAAGAAAAGTCTGAATAATGTCTTAACAATGTCTGAAAAATTACAGAAAAAAAAAACCTAAGGAATCCATTGGTACCAACCATGTCATACTAGTATGTGTGAAGTTGAAGTATTTTTGTGATTGTAGTAGATATTCTGAACCTCTCTGACACGTTCATATCCTCTGTTTGTTTATTTATTTCTGTTGTTTTTCCAGGTTGTCGTCGGCGACGGAGGAGCTGTCGTTGACTCAACAGAATCTACAGACGAAGGAGGCGTTGGCAGACGACCTCGATACCAAAATCCAGACGAGTCAGCAGAGCGCCGAGAGGAAGAGCGAGTGAGTCCGAAGACAAAGAATCAAATAAATTAAGAAGAAGAATCTCTCCTGACTGACTGTCGGTGTCTCTCGCCCTCAGCTGTGTCCTGCTGCTCAGTCAGAAACTCTCTCTCCTCGAGCTTCATCACGCCGTCCAATCCCTGCGCGGCTCTGAGGCCCGCCTCGCCTCCCAGAAGGCCCTGCTGGACGCCAAGATGGCTGCCGCTGCCGCCTCCCCGCCCCCGCCGCCGCCTCCCCCCGCGCTGCCGTACGAGGACGACGCCCGCTCCGTCGGATCCACTGTAAGTATTCAATTATTGATTGTTGATTATGTCTGATCTGAGGTCTGCACACCTGGAAGAGCTGCCCTTTCAAAATAATGGCATCATTTCCTTACAAAAGTCTCTTTACAGACTCAGCATTAAAACAGTAAACATACTTTTTTATGCAGTTTTTCACTGAGAGACATCATCTGTGTGTTTGTGTGTTTTCAGGATAAAACGAAGGAGAGGAGTTCTCGCTTCGACACTCTGCGTCACTCGCTGGCCGGTATGATTCGGTCTCCTAAAGCCATGTTGGGCTCCTCCAGCTCGGTGAGGTTCATCACCTGTTAACAGGCAGAAAACCTTAGCTGTGGTCGAATAGTTACTACGTCCTAATGTCTCCTCCTCCTCGACCTGGATGGAAAACGTCATGAGGTCAAGGAAAGATGAGACTGAGAGTCATTCAGCCAGCGCGGTCACGTCTCTTTGTCGTCATCGTATTCTTTATCAATAAAGATCATTTGAATTCAAAGTGAGCCGTTGACACAGTTTGTTCCTCCCTGCAGCAGTTCTTCGATGTGATCCCGACGTCAGAGCGCCCCCTGGCGGACCAGGAGTGGTATCACGGCGCCATCCCTCGCACCGAGGCTCAGGAGTTACTACGGCAACAGGGAGACTTCCTGGTGAGGGAGAGTCACGGTAAACCGGGCGAGTACGTCCTGTCGGTGTTTTCTGACGAGCAGAGACGACACTTCATCATCCAGTACGCCGATGTACGTATATGCACACACACAAACACACACACACACACACACACACACACACACACACACACACACACAAACACACACACACAAACACACACACACACACACACACACACACACACAAACACACACACACACACACACACTGTATATAATGAAGTATATATTATAGGTAATTATTTATATATAATGTAGTATATATTGTAGGTCATTATTTATATATATATTGTAGATAAATATTTATATCTAATGTAGTATATATTGTAGGTAATTATTTATATATAATGTAGTATATATTACAGGTAGTTATTTATATATAATGTAGTATATATTGTAGGTAATTATTTATATATTATGTAGTATATATTGTAGGTAATTATTTATATATATAATGTAATATATATTGTATGTAATTATTTATATATATATTGTAGGTAATTATTTATATATAATGTAGTATATATTGTAGGTAATTATTTAAATCTATATTGTAGGTAATTATTTATATATAATGTATATATTGTAGGTAATTATTTATATATAATGTAGTATATATTGTAGGTAATTATTTATATATATATTGTAGATAAATATTTCTATATAATGTAGTATATATTGTAGGTAATTATTTCTATATAATGTAGTATATATTGTAGGTAATTATTTATATATAATGTAGTATACTGTATATTGAAGGTAAATGTGTAAGTGAATGAATAAAGAAACATTTAAACTTTCTTTAGTGTATTGTTAATATATAAAATGAAAGAATACACTGTAAAAGATGAAACGTCTCTCTCTCTCTCTCTGGTAGAGTCAGTACCGTTTCGAAGGGACGGGCTTCTCCACCATCCCTCAGCTCATCGAGCATCATTTCTCCACCAAACAAGTCATCACCAAGAAGTCTGGAGTCGTGCTGCTCAACCCCGTCGTCAAGGCAACCACCACTATATATTTATATATATTTACACACATAACTACATATTACTGAGGATACTGGGTATGGTTAGGCTTTTATTGATCAGTATCAGTATTAATACTGAAGACTTGGTAGTATTAATACTGAAGACTCGGTAGACTATACTAAAGACTGTAGTATTAATACTGAAGACTCGGTAGACTATACTAAAGACTGTAGTATTAATACTGAAGACTGTAGTATTAATACTGAAGACTCGGTAGACTATACTAAAGACTGTAGTATTAATACTGAAGACTCGGTAGACTATACTAAAGACTGTAGTATTAATACTGAAGACTCGGTAGACTATACTAAAGACTGTAGTATTAATACTGAAGACTAGTATTAATACTGAAGACTCGGTAGACTATACTAAAGACTGTAGTATTTATACTGAAGACTGTAGTATTTATACTGAAGACTGTAGTATTAATACTGAAGACTATTATTTATACTGAAGACTCGTTAGACTATACTAAAGGCTGTAGTATTAATACTGAATACTGTAGTATTAATACTGAAGACTGTAGTATTAATACTTAAGACTGTAGTATTAATACTGAAGACTAGTATTAATACTGAAGACTCGTTAGACTATACTAAAGGCTGTAGTATTAATACTGAAGACTGTAGTATTAATACTGAAGACTGTAGTATTAATACTAAAGACTGTAGTATTAATACTGAAGACTGTAGTATTAATACTAAAGACTGTAGTATTAATACTAAAGACTGTAGTATTAATACTGGCCCACAGAATCAGTGTATGTCAGCTCAGGAATAGAAATATAATTATTTCTAATACTGTCCTGTCTATCTAACATACATGTAGACGTTCATATTTCATATACTCACACTTCATGTATACATGTGGCAGTTTAGTGAGGTGAATCTGAGTTTGTTTTTCTGCCTGCAGGATAAGAAATGGATCCTGAACCATGAGGACGTGGTGCTGGGGGAGCTGCTGGGAAAGGTGACCTCACTTCCTGTTTCCTGTTATCAAACCACTCCACAGTTCTGTAACGGTTTTATTTCAGATTGTAACAGTGCTCTCACCGTGTTTCTCTCTCTGCCTCCATGTCCCATCATGCCTTGCTGTCTGCTGGTTGCCAGGGTAACTTTGGCGAGGTTTTTATAGGGACGCTGCAGCGCGACAAAACGCCGGTTGCCGTCAAAACGTGTAAAGAAGATTTACCTCCAGAGTTGAAGATCAGGTTCCTGTCTGAGGCCAGGTCAGCATCAATCAATCAATCAATCAATCAA